>CM056049.1:135345937-135712959 GCA_029574335.1 Rana kukunoris | reverse complement strand
AGTATGATGTAAGTTTTGGTACCCCCGTCTTAATGGAGAGTTTTATCTCCAGAGGGAGGTGGTGAAGAATCAATCCTCGTGGAAATCCTTTAGAGCAGTCCCCCTGTCTAGACAGGAAGAAATAAAAAGGGTGTCCAGTCCTGGTTAGAAATGAATCTTTTCCCGCAGAGGATATCACACATGGATGGTTGGGGCGGTACGGCAGGTGATGGCCCCGCCAGGGAAAGTTTTGGATGCCAAGGGGATCTGGACTGGTGCCTGGTCTGTCTCAGTAAGGCTTAGACGCATCGGGTTATCAGTGACACATGTGCCTGCGTCAGGTTATATTGGGAGGGATAGGATCCTTGCATTCTATCCGGGGCAACCTAAGCTCTGTTTTAGATGCAACAGTCCTTTGCATTTTAGTAGGGACTGTAGGGAACCCTTTTTGTTCAAAGTGTAATGAAGTGGGCACTTGGCCAGCGGGTGCAATAAATTTCAGTGCAATCTGTGCGGTGTTATGGGGCACTTTTTAGCCAGTGCCCCTCGGCCTTTCGGGCACCTGTTGGGGGGGTGTCTCCCCCTGCGGGGCCTGGGGGGTCTGGGGGAGTCTGTGCTTCCGGTTTGTTTCGTCGGCCGGGGCCTCCTGCCCCGCTCCAGCTGGCTGGCGCAGTGACTCTTGAGAGCCAGTCTTTTGTGATGGGGTTCCGGGAGTCCGGGGCCGTCGTCAGGAAGATGGTTCATAAGGTGGTCGGCGCGGTGCGCTCGAGAGTTTCCCCTTTAAAATCTGGGGGGAGGGGTAAGGCCCCTTTGGCGCAATCTGTGGTATCTCGTTGGCAAGGCTAAGATGCCTAGGATGGTGTTGCATCCCTCTCTCTCGGGATTCGCAGCCCATTCCTACTTGGTCTGGGTCCTCTGTTCCTGTGTCTGGTGGTGGTGGGGGGGGATATCGAGAGGCGGGTCGTTTCTCTGATTCTGATACCCCTAGTACGAGACCTGTTCGTAAGGGCAGAAGGGGTAAGGTTCCTAGGGATCCCAGCCAGTTGACGCTTGCCTTCTCAGCCAGGTAAGGAGAGTAAGGCAATGTTTGGGTGGCGGTGGGAAAGGGGAGTGTAAAAGCAGTCCTGGGGTGATCCCCAGTTCTGGTTCAGGTCCTGGCCGGGTGTTTCCTCTCCAGAAGGTGGAGTTGGGGCGACAAGTAGTGCCCAGACTCCCCCTGGTATAGCCCTGCAGAACAGGTTTTCCACCCTGGATCCTGTGGTGGATTCTGCTGTGGGGTATGGTTGCAGGGATTGTGCTGATGGTAGTAATGAGTAATTTTTTATAAAAAAAAAAAAAAAAAAAAAAATGCAGTAATGTGGTAACATGTGTATGTACAATTGCATAGTTGCGTAGATTTTTAAAGTTTTGGGGAGGGTTAGGGTTATGATTTTGTTATATTTGTTTATGATAATAATGTTGATGTATGTTTTAGGGGTTGGGGTTACTTGGGAAGTGGAAATGATTAAAGAGTATAATAATGCAAGTTATTGGGGTAGGTATTGGTGCGAATTTTAGTGATGTGCAGATGGTATATATAGTACTAGTAGGGGTAAATTTGTTTAGTAAATGTGAAGTGGTGGGTTAACTTGAGGGTTGCCTTTACCATAATTCTAAGTATAAAAACAAGTTTGTATTAAAAAGCAAAGTTATTTAGTAGATGTAATCAGTGTGATGTATAGTGATTGCTCACGAATATTATTCGCTATATTGCGAAATATTGCATATTCGAGTATTCGCGAATAACGCGAATATCGCGTGCGAATATTCGCTATTTTCGAATATTCGAATGTTTTAAATTTTTTTTTTTAGAACAGATTCACATCCTAGAATCCCCATCGTACCGTCTAAAAGCATTGCTGGTATGATTAGAGACCTTGGGCCGAGTAGCTGCAGCGAGCAGCGCTCATTTTATATTGCCGAAAAAATCGCAATGCGATTATTTTTTCCGTAATAGCGATATCGCGCGATTATTTTATATTGTAATATATACACACGAATATTCTGAGCCAATCAGAGTGCTCCATTTCGCATTTCTCGAAATTTCGCAATTATTTATATTGTAATATATCACGAATATTCTGAGCCAATCAGAGTGCTCCTTCCGCATTTGCCGAAATTTCGCAATTTTTGTGTATTGTAATATATCACGAATATTCTGAGCCAATCAGAGTGCTCCTTCCGCATTTCTCGAATATTGCGCAATTATTGTGTATTGTAATATATCACGAATATTCTGAGCCAATCAGAGTGCTCCTCGCGCATTCTCGAATATTCGCAATTATTGTGTATTGTAATATATCACGAATATTCTGAGCCAATCACAGTGCTCCTTCCGCATTTCTCGAATATTCGCAATTTATTGTGTATTGTAATATATCACGAATATCTGAGCCAATCACAGTGTCCTTCCGCATTTCTCGAATATTCGCAATTATTTTGTATTGTAATATATCACGAATATTCTGAGCCAATCAGAGTGCTCCATTCCGCATTTTCTTGAATATTCCGCATTCGCAATTCGCAATTCGCAATTCGCAATTCGCAAAAAAATCGCCGAAAAAATCGCAATCATTTAATTTCCAAAAATATCACGAATATTATATTCGTATTTAGCGAATATATGTCGAATATTCGACTATATATTCGAGATATATCGCGAATTCGAATATGCATATTCTGCTCAACACTAGTGATGTATAGATGGTATATGTATAGCATGGTGGGATAATATTAGTATGTAAAGAAAATGTATGTGGCTGAGGGTTGTTTTGGTTTAAAGGAGTAGTCTGAAGCCACATTCCCACAACATGCCAGATTGTAGCCAATAAAAAATACCTTTTAAAAGAAGTCACTCTCATGAAAAATCGTCCCAGCAGTTCTTCTTTTTATTCCCTCTGTTAGTTTTCTTTACTTCCTGGTTCTCATCCACGGCCACCATGATAATACAGGCTCTCCCAGCATGCCTCCTCCTCTCTTCTTGTAATCTCCTGCCCTCCCCCTGTAACTCCCGCTCGGACCCCTCCCTAAATTATAATATTTCACGCCCCTTCTCTCTCACCTATTTCCCCCTATCCCTGCCTCCTAAAAAGCGTCCTCTTCTATTGGATAGCCGAGCTCCAATGATCTTTTGCCCCCCCCCAGCGTGCATCTAGCAATGTAAGCACGTAAAGCTTACATCACTAGATGCTCTTCTCTAGTCCTAGATCAGCAGCGTCAGAAGAATCTGAAGTTGTGCACCAATCACCATCGCATCATGGTAAAATAAAACTAGAATATACACAACCCCTTCATATGTTACTTCCTTAGCCAAAACTACAAGTCACAGCATTCACATACATAAAAATATTGTATTGGCATGCTGTGACTTGTAGTTCTCCCCTTGATGTAAGCAGCATTTCATTATATGTATTTATATTGAAATGCTTATTACCTCAGGAGTAAAACTACAAGTCACAGCATTCCCTTACAGTATTTCTATGTATGAGCATGCTATACAGATAGCAGGGTGCGGGGCAGATAGCTGGGTGTGGGCAGATAGCTGGGGTGTGGGGCAGATAGCTGGGTGTGGGGCAGATAGCTGAGTGTGGGGCAGATAGCAGGGTGTGGGGCAGATAGCAGGGTGTGGGGCAGATAGCTGGGTGTGTGGGGCAGATAGCTGGGTGTGGGGCAGATAGCTGGGTGTGGGGCAGATAGCTGGGTGTGGGGCAGATAGCTCGGTGCGGGGCAGATAGCAGGGCAGATAGCTGGGGGTGCGGGCAGATAGCTGGGTGCGGGGCAGATAGCTCGGTGTGGGCAGATAGCTCGGTGTGGGGCAGAATAGCAGGGTGTGGGGCAGATAGCTGGGTGCGGGGCAGATAGCTGGGTGTGGGGCAGATAGCAGGGTGTGGGGGCAGATAGCTGGGTGCGTGGGCAGATAGCTCGGTGCGGGGGGGAGATAGCTCGGTGCGGGGCAGATAGCTCGGTGCGGGGCAGATAGCAGGGTGCGGGGCAGATAGCAGGGTGCGGGGCAGATAGCTCGGTGTGGGGCAGATAGCTGGGTGTGGGGGGCAGATAGCTGGGTGTGGGGCAGATAGCTGGGTGTGGGGCAGATAGCAGGGTTGGGGCAGATAGCTCGGTGTGGGGGGCAGATAGCTGGGTGTGGGGCAGATAGCAGGGTGTGGGGCAGATAGCTGGGTGTGGGGCAGATAGCTGGGTGTGGGGCAGATAGCTGGGTGTGGGGCAGATAGCTGGGTGTGGGGCAGATAGCTCGGGTGCGGGGCAGATAGCAGGGCAGATAGCTGGGTGCGTGGGCAGATAGCTGGGTGCGGGGCAGATAGCTCGGTGTGGGGCAGATAGCTCGGTGTGGGGCAGATAGCAGGGTGTGGGGGGCAGATAGCTGGGTGCGGGGCAGATAGCTGGGTGTGGGGCAGATAGCAGGGTGTGGGGGCAGATAGCTGGGTGCGGGGCAGATAGCTCGGTGCGGGGCCAGATAGCTCGGTGCGGGGCAGATAGCTCGGTGCGGGGGCAGATAGCAGGGTGCGGGGCAGATAGCAGGGTGCGGGGCAGATAGCTCGGTGTGGGGCAGATAGCTGGGTGTGGGGCAGATAGCTGGGTGTGGGGCAGATAGCTGGGTGTGGGGCAGATAGCAGGGTGTGGGGCAGATAGCTCGGTGTGGGGCAGATAGCTCGGTGCGGGGCAGATAGCAGGGCAGATAGCTGGGTGCGGGGCAGATAGCTGGGTGCGGGGGCAGATAGCTCGGTGTGGGGCAGATAGCTCGGTGTGGGGCAGATAGCTCGGTGTGGGGCAGATAGCTCGGGTGTGGGGCAGATAGCTGGGTGTGGGGCAGATAGCTGGGTGTGGGGCATATAGCTGGGTGTGGGGCAGATAGCAGGGTGTGGGGCAGATAGCTCGGTGCGGGGCAGATAGCAGGGCAGATAGCTGGGTGCGGGGCAGATAGCTGGGTTCGGGGCAGATAGCTCGGTGTGGGGCAGATAGCTGGGTGTGGGGCAGATAGCTCGGTGTGGGGCAGATAGCTCGGTGTGGGGCAGATAGCTGGGTGTGGGGCAGATAGCTGGGTGTGGGGCAGATAGCTGGGTGTGGGGCAGATAGCAGGGTGTGGGGCAGATAGCTCGTGTGGGGGCAGATAGCTCGGTGCGGGGCAGATAGCAGGGCAGATAGCTGGGTGCGGGGCAGATAGCTGGGTGCGGGGGGGCAGATAGCTCGGTGTGGGGCAGATAGCTCGGTGTGGGGCAGATAGCTCGGTGTGGGGCAGATAGCTCGGGGGCAGATAGCTCGGTGCGGGGAGA
This sequence comes from Rana kukunoris, assembly GCA_029574335.1. Classification (NCBI taxonomy): domain Eukaryota; kingdom Metazoa; phylum Chordata; class Amphibia; order Anura; family Ranidae; genus Rana; species Rana kukunoris. The sequence goes on along the minus strand of CM056049.1, from coordinate 135,707,653 downwards.
TAGCTCGGTGCGGGGCAGATAGCTCGGTGCGGGGCAGATAGCTCGGTGCGGGGCAGATAGCTCGGTGCGGGGCAGATAGCAGGGTGCGGGGCAGATAGCAGGGTGCGGGGCAGATAGCAGGGCAGATAGCAGGGTGCGGGGCAGATAGCTCGGTGTGGGGCAGATAGCTCGGTGTGGGGCAGATAGCTCGGTGTGGGGCAGATAGCTGGGTGCGGGGGCAGATAGCAGGGTGCGGGGCAGATAGCTCGGTGTGGGGCAGATAGCTCGGTGTGGGGCAGATAGCTCGGTGTGGGGCAGATAGCTCGGTGTGGGGCAGATAGCTGGGTGCGGGGCAGATAGCAGGCAGATAGCTGGGTGCGGGGCAGATAGCAGGGTGCGGGGCAGATAGCTCGGTGTGGGGCAGATAGCTCGGTGTGGGGCAGATAGCTCGGTGTGGGGCAGATAGCTCGGTGTGGGGCAGATAGCAGGGCAGATAGCTGGGTGCGGGGCAGATAGCTGGGTGCGGGGCAGATAGCTCGGTGTGGGGCAGATAGCTCGGTTTTTGGGCAGATAGCAGGGTGTGGGGCAGATAGCAGGGTGTGGGGGCAGATAGCTCGGGTGCGGGGCAGATAGCTCGGTGCGGGGCAGATAGCTCGGTGCGGGGCAGATAGCTAGCTCGGTGCGGGGCAGATAGCTCGGTGCGGGCAGAAGCTCGTGCGGGGTAGATAGCTCGGTGCGGGGTAGATAGCTCGGTGCGGGGCAGATAGCTCGGTGCGGGGCAGATAGCTCGGTGCGGGGCAGATAGCTCGGTGCGGGGCAGATAGCTCGGTGCGGGGCAGATAGCTCGGTGCGGGGCAGATAGCAGGGTGTGGGGGCAGATAGCTCGGTGTGGGGCAGATAGCTCGGTGTGGGGCAGATAGCTCGGTGTGGGGCAGATAGCTCGGGCAATAGCTGGGTGCGGGGCAGATAGCTGGGTGCGGGGCAGATAGCTCGGTGCGGGGCAGATAGCTCGGTGCGGGGCAGATAGCTCGGTGCGGGGCAGATAGCTCGGTGCGGGGCAGATAGCTCGGTGCGGGGCAGATAGCTCGGTGCGGGGGCAGATAGCTGGGTGCGGGGCAGATAGCTGGGTGCGGGGCAGATAGCTCGGTGCGGGGCAGATAGCTCGGTGCGGGGCAGATAGCTGGGTGCGGGGCAGATAGCTCGGTGCGGGCAGATAGCTCGGTGCGGGGCAGATAGCTCGGTGCGGGGCAGATAGCTCGGTGCGGGGAGATAGCTCGGTGCGGGGGCAGATAGCTCGGTGCGGGGCAGATAGCTGGGTGCGGGGGCAGATAGCTGGGTGCGGGGCAGATAGCAGGGTGTGTTGGGCAGATAGCTGGGTGTGGGGCAGATAGCTGGGTGTGGGGCAGATAGCTGGGTGTGGGGCAGATAGCAGGGTGTGGGGCAGATAGCTGGGTGTGGGGCAGATAGCTGGGTGTGGGGCAGATAGCAGGGTGTGGGGCATATAGCTGGGTGTGGGGCAGATAGCTGGGTGTGGGGCAGATAGCTGAGTGTGGGGCAGATAGCAGGGTGTGGGGCAGAGAGAGAGCGGATGGCATGGTTGCAGAGAGAGCAGGGTATGGGGGCTTAGTAGGAATACTGTATAGGGACAAAGGACAAGTCCCTTCCTAGATGCAGAGTAGCGCATGCGCGGTACGTAACCGCTGATTGGAGGACAGCGCACCAATAGGCGTTTGCTGTGCTGAGCCAATGGCAGCTCAGCTCAGCGCATACATGAATAAATTAGTAAGGGGGGAGTATTCGACTCCGGGGGCGGGGAGGCCGGCGCAGCCCGCGGTGACTCATGGGATTGATGAGTCACCGGGCTAAGATGGCGACGGACGAGGAAGAAAAGAAAGTCGAGTGTCATCAAAAGACAACTTCCGGCCGGAGAGAAAAAGGAGAAGACGACCGGGAAGAAGACCACAAGGAAAACGTGAGTACATTTAAATGTATTATAACTTTGTTATGATGCTCTTTTTCTCCCTAGGAAAACTTTTGCTTCGGAATACTCCTTTAATTGTTTTTTCTGTATACATTTTTTGGTCGTAGAATTTCCAATAAAAAAATTACCCCTCCTCGGTCTCAGTGCAGCTCCTCCCACTGGCAGTAGTTCCGGCTCCTCCACAGAGCTCATTCTGCTTCCTGCTGGAGAGGAGAGAAGACCTGTCTTCCAGAGCTCCTGTGTTCCAGCCTACCAGGACCAGCCTCCAGCCCCCTGCCCCGGAAGAGGGGTGGGATGGCCTCCCTCAGCCCCGGAGGTGGACCGGCTTCCGGCCTCCGGAGGAGTCAACAGCACCTGCCCTCCAGCCAGACCACCGCCACCACCATCAGCAGGGAGGACCGTCTCTTCTTCTGGAGACCCAGGAGGGTCTCTCTGACTGGACAGCCCTCAGCCAGGTGAGAATGAGGCAAGAACCAGGAAGAGGCGGGATAAAATCAAATCCCTGCTGGTGAGGATATCTCAGGCCTATGTGGAAAAGATGACTACTCTCGCATGCCTGAGGGAAAAGAGGGACAGGTGCTCCAGTAATAAGAGATCTGAATTCAAGGGGGCCATCACCACCCTAGGACTAGAAGTAAAAGAAATATGGGAATACCTGGGGGGCTTTTGCCAACGTGGGGCTGGAGAGATGAACTTCCTAGAGGAGCTCCGGTGGACCTCCAGCAGCCAACCGGGAAGGGAGCCAGGCAGCGAGGAGGAGCGGCGGTCTAAGAAGGGGTCCCAACCCCCCAAACAGCCAGGAGAGTCAGGGGAGCCTGGGTGCAGTGGGGGGGGGGGCGAGTGCCGGTGGTGCAGGGCCCAGTATGGCCATAAAACCTGGGGAGGGTTCCCGGGAGCCGATCCCTCGGTCCGTGGAAGGGATGGGGGGTTGGCGAAGTCCGGGGAGTCCAGTGATCCAGGAGGTCGCCGGGCCCAGGTGCCGCCGGCGGGTACCCCCCCGCCATCTTCAGGTCAGCATACCCAGGCTCCCCCAGGATGGTCGCACTGCCACAGCTGAAGCCCGCCATGTGTCGGCTTCCATGACCCCTCAGCTTGCAGTGGAGCGGGAGGAATCTGGCCATGGAAAGGCCAGGACTGACTGCTCCTGCAGCTGCTATGTCATCGGTAGAGAGCAGACACATGGTGGAGGCATTGTGCTGCGGTCATCTGGAGGTAAACAGCTTGTGTGCAGTGTGGCCAAGATGGCGCCGGCTGTTGGGGGTGGAGTAGACTGGGACCCGGAAGTGACCGCCCAAGAACCGGAAGTGGACCAGACCGGAACCGGAAGTGACCAGATCGGAACCGGAAGTGACCAGACCGGAACCGAAGGCCAGACCAGACCCCTCCTCGGTCTCAGTGCAGCTCCTCCCACTGGCAGTAGTTCCGGCTCCCTCGGCTCCTCCCACAGAGCTCATTCTGCTTCCTGCTGGAGAGGAGAGAAGACCTGTCTTCCAGAGCTCCTGTGTTCCAGCCTACCAGGACCAGCCTCCAGCCCCCAGCCCCCTGCCCCGGAAGAGGGGTGGGATGGCCTCCCTCAGCCCGGGACCGTGCCGGAGTGGACCGGCTTCCGGCCTCCCGGAGGAGTCAACAGCACCTGCCCCTCCAGCCAGACCACCCGCCACCACCCATCAGCAGGGAGGACCGTCTCTTCCTGGAGACCCAGGAGGGTCTCTCTGACTGGACAGCCCCTCAGCCAGGTGAGAATGAGGCAAGAACCAGGAAGAGGCGGGATAAAATCAAATCCCTGCTGGTGAGGATATCTCAGGCCTGTGTGGAAAAGATGACTACTCTCGCAGGGCCTGAGGGAAAAGAGGGACAGGTGCTCCAGTAATAAGAGATCTGAATTCAAGGGGGCCATCACCACCCTAGGACTAGAAGTAAAAGAAATATGGGAATACCTGGGGGGCTTTTGCCAACGTGGGGCTGGAGAGATGAACTTCCTAGAGGAGCTCCGGAGGACCCTCCAGCAGGCCAACCGGGAAGGGAGCCAGGCAGCGAGGAGGAGCGGGCGGTCTAAGAAGGGGTCCCAACCCCCCAAACAGCCAGGAGAGTCAGGGGAGCCTGGGTGCAGTGGGGGGGGGGGCGAGTGCCGGTGGTGCAGGGCCCAGTATGGCCATAAAACCTGGGGAGGGTTCCCGGGAGCCGATCCCTCGGTCCGTGGAAGGGACTGGGGGGTTGGCGAAGTCCGGGGAGTCCAGTGATCCAGGAGGTCGCCGGCCCAGGTGCCGCCGGCGGTACCCCCCCGCCATCTTCAGGTCAGCATACCCAGGCTCCCCCAGGATGGTCGCACTGCCACAGCTGAAGCCCGCCATGTGTCGGCTTCCATGACCCCTCAGCTTGCAGTGGAGCGGGAGGATCTGGCCATGGAAAGGCCAGGGACTGCTCCTGCAGCTGCTATGTCATCGGTAGAGAGGCAGACACATGGTGGAGGCATTGTGCTGCGGTCATCTGGAGGTAAAACAGCTTGTGTGCAGTGTGGCCAAGATGGCGCCGGCTGTTGGGGGTGGAGTAGACTGGGACCCGGAAGTGACCGCCCAAGAACCGGAAGTGACCAGACCGGAACCGGAAGTGACCAGATCAGAACCGGAAGTGACCAGACCGGAACCGGAAGTGACCGGACCGGAACCGGAAGTTCCCGTCCCGCGACCGGAAGTGCCCCCCTCGCGAGTTGGCGGTGGTCGGTGGGGGCTCAGGGGACCTGGGGGATGAGAGGCCGGGGGTGCAGGGGTGCCCAGCCCCAGACGCTGCAGCAGGCACCTCCAGGCACCCCCGGCAGGAGATGGACAGAGACGGTGAGGACGGTAAATTGGACGGTAAGCTGCCACCCCCCCAGGTCCTCATGGACACTGCCACAGGCCCCGAGGGGCTCCCTGCAGCACAGGCGGGGTGGGGGGAAGTCAGGTGGGACCCCTCCCAGTGGACTGTATAGCATATGATTATATCCGGCAGTTGGAGGGGTCCCAGGGGGGCTCCCCCCAGTACAGGTGGAGTCCCAAGGGGCTGGTGTGGTCGCGGAGGGGTCTGGGTGGGGGAGTTTGGTGGGGGTGGTACCCCCCTCTTGCTGTGGTCCCGGGGGGGGGAGCCTGTAGTCAGGCCAAAGGTGGTGGGTCAGGGTGGTCAGGGTATATCAGCGGGGGTGGGTGCAACACCACTGGCAGGGATGGGGGCCCCCCCGTCCGCCCCACTTCTGGGGGTGCTGAGGGGGGTGCCCCACTTCCGGAGAGCATCTTTCGGGGTCTCCGGAGGCCAACTTATTGTCTGCCCTAAAGGGGGGTCGCTCTTTCGCCCAGGTGTTGGGCTCTCGTGCCCCTCTGGACCACCTGTACAGCCGGTTTGGCGCCCAGAATTTCTCTGCTGCGCCCCCCCTGCTGACCAGGAGAGGACACAGGGGTCGGCGTGGACGAGGGGTACAGGTGGTCCAGAGAGGAGGCGTAGGAATGTTGTCCAGCTTCGGTACGAGGGTCCGGACCCCTGCCCCGCTCGAGGTGAGGTGGTGGGCCTGGTACTCTCCTTGGGTTTTGGGGTGGATGACCTTTTTGCTGTCATCCATCCCACCAACACACGGGAGTTTGATATAAGTTTTGTCACTCCCGTGTGTATGGAACGCTTTATATCACCAGCTTTGGGTTGGTGAGGGGCGTTGACCCTTGGAAGAGGTACAGGCTCATTCCCATCTCCAGGCAGGAGGAGGTTAAGAACATCACCATCCTGGTGAGGAATGAGTCGCTCCCTCGGAGGACATTGCCACCTGGCTCGGGAGGTACGGGCAGTTGCAGACCCCCCTGAGGAAGAACCTTGATGAGCGCGGGGTCTGGACCGGGGCTTGGTTGACCAGGATCCGGCTCAAGAGGGAGGGCAACAGTGTTGCCCACCTCCCTGGCAGCGCCTTTCTAGGCAGAGACCGGATCCTGGCGTTCTACCACCCGGGACAGCCCCGTCGTTGCTTCAAGTGCGGCAGCCCGACCCACATGAGCTCGGACTGCACGGTGGTCAGATGTGGCCGGTGCCACGAGTTTGGCCACCAGTCCGAGTCATGTGGGAAGATATGCTGCAACTTGTGTGGTGAGATGGGGCACCCATTTAGCAGGTGTCCCAAAGCATATCGGGGTTCTTCCTCAGGGGGGGGACCTCCCGGGCCGGGAGCGGCCGAAGCCCCCCCGGCGAGTGATGGCCGGGGGGGTGGGGATCCTGGAGCCCCTAGTACTGCTCCGGAGGGACAAACAGGCCCATTGCCTCAAGGAAGGCGGAGCAGGCGTGGGCGTGGGGCTCCCCCCCCCGGGGGACACGGGCTCGGTTGGCCAGGAGGCTCCCGATCCTCCGGAGGGCGGAGCCGGTGGGGAGGAGTCGGGGAGGCCTGGGGGTCCCGGGCCTGAGGGTCCGGGGCCAGGGCCTTCCCCTCCTAATGTTGCAGGGCCGATCCCCATCCCCCTTCCCTTTCCCCCCTCACCATTGCCCCTCCCCTCCACCTGGCCCTCCATCTGTTTCCCCATGCCCTCCTCCCTCATCTTCCCCTCCTCGTACCCCCCCCCCCTCCCGTCCCCCCCTCCCAAGTCCCGTCCCCCCTCCCCCCCCTCCCCTTCTTCTTCTTCCGCCAGCTAAGTCTGGTCCCCCCCCTGTCCTCTCCCCTGTCTCTGCCCCCCCTCCTGCCTCTTCCATTCCCCCCCCTTCTGGACCCAGAGTCTCCTCTGGCCCTGTGGCCATGGAGATGGAAGCTGCTCGAGCCTCATCCAAGAGGGAAATCTCGAGCAGCGGGTCCGAGGAGGGGGTGGTGTAGTCATCTCGGAGAGGTGGCAGGAGTGGGAGCAGGTGAGACGCAAAAAGAAGAAGGGGAAGGCTGCCAGATCTGGGGGCGGGAAGTCCCCAGTGAAGGGTGGGGTTTCCCCAGGGGCACGAAGTGGGGTGTCCCTGGGGAACCCGTTTGGTATCTTCTCCTCCTCCTCGGGCTCAGAGGAGGAGGAAGTGTAGATATGTAAATATGTTTTTTGTGTTTGTAGTATGAAGGAGAACATAACCACTTTCAATCATTCTGATGGCGGTACCCTCTCCAATACGGCTTGCGACCATTAATGTCGCAAGTATTCGTTCTGCGGGAGCTCGTTTTATGGCCTTCGATTTTCTCTCAGCCGTGTTGAAGCTGACATTTTGTTTTGCAGGAGACCTGGCTGGCATCTGTGGCAGAGATGCATCTAGCAAAGAGGGAGTGGAGATGTGGGCCCTCCCTCTGGTCTCTTGCGGCCGAGCCCTGCAGTGGGGTTGCGGTCCTTTTTAAGACTGGTCCGGTGGCTTGCCGGCGAGTGATTGAAGTGGAGATCGGTAGATGTCTGGTGGTGGACGCTGTCCGTGAGGGGCAATTCCTTTCCGGCTCATAAATTTTATGGGCCTCAAACTAGGAGGGAGAGGAGGAGCCTCCTTACGGCGTTTAAGCCTTATCTTTTTATGTCCCAGCAGGTAATTTTTGGTGGCGATTTCAATATGATCACTAGGCCCAAAGACCGGGCAGGTGCCGCCAACCCTCTGGGATATGATAGTATTTTTTTTGAATAACGTAGTGAGGGAGGCCAGGTTGGTGGATGTGCACGTTCGTCACCTCCCCAACCTCACTGGTTTCACATTTTCCCAAGGTAGTAGTAAGAGTAGATTAGATAGGTTTTTTTTTAAAGGAGGACTCTGTCTGCTCGGCTCCTGAGCTGCAGTCGGTAGAGTTCTCCGATCACTGTATGGTATCTGTGGCCCTGAATGTCGCTGACACTCCTCAGAAAGGGAGGGGTTTGTGCGCCTGAATGGGTCGCTACTGGAGGATCCTGAGGTTAGGGAAGCCTATGAGGTTTTCTTCCTGGGCCAGACCTCGCTCCTTGAGGGCAACTGCTCCTCCCGCCTTGAGTGGTGGGAAGTAGTTAAAAAGAGGTCTGGCGACTTTTTTCCGGAAATCTCTGGGTACAGGGCACTTCCAAGTACCAAGCCTACCAGAGACTACGCAGGCAGCTTGACCGCCTGGTGTCCTCTGGGGCTCTCAGGAACAGATATCCGGTCTGAAGGCGCAGATGAAGGAGTGTCAGTACGACCGTCTCGCCTCCCTGGTTTTTGAGAGGGATTATGGGAAGTTTATCTCTCCTGATCCCTACAGGAGCTGTGGTGAGGTGGCGAGGTCGAAGGTCGTACATGGCCTGAAGGATGCCTCAGGATCTCTGGTCCGGTCCAGATCGGGGATCCTGGGTGTCGTCAGAGACCACTTTTTCGGACCTCCTGAAGAAGCGGCCTCTAGACATGGAGAAAGTCAGGGAATTCCTTGATGAGACCCCGCTGGAAGTGGGGTCTGACCTTCCTGACTCTCTGACAGAAGAGATCTCGGTAGCTGAAGTTGAGCAGGCTATTAGCTCTTTAGCTTCTAAAAAAGTCACCTGGGCCCGATGGGCTCACGGCCGAGTTCTACAAAACCTTTAAGAGCCTCTTGGCTCCTCATCTGAGGGACGTGTTTAGTGAATGTTTGGCCTATGGCCTGCTGCCTCCTCAATGAGAAGGTCACAGCTCTGATCCTACTGTCAAAGGGGAAAGATCCGTCTGTGGTGGGGAATTGGCGTCCGATCGCCCTTCTTACCACAGATAGGAAGATACTGGCAAAGATCTTGTTTACACGTCTGTCTGCTTTGGCGGGCAGGATGCTGTCTCCCTCTCAGCACTGCACAATTCCTGGCCGGGGCACTTTTAGGTGCCGTCCTGAGCGTCCGGGAGGCTGTGGAAAGGTGCAGGGCTGATGGCAGCGAGCGGTATCTGCCTTGCATTGGATCAGGCTAAGGCGTTTGATCGGGTGAACCACGAGTACCTTTGGCTGCTTCTGAGGAGATACGGTCTGCCTGATCAATTCGTTGATTGGCTGCAGGTATTGTATAGGGGAGCTGAGAGCTTCCCTCTTGTCAACGGTTTGGGTGGGCCGGGCCTTTGCCGTGGACTCTGGCGTCCGGCAGGGGTGCCCGCTGAGCCCCTCCCCTGTACATCTTTGCGGTCGACCCCCTTCGTAAGGAGGCTAGACTGCGGGCGTCTGGGGGGGGTTTCCGGTGGGACCTGTCGGGGGTCCGGTTTCGGCGGTGAGGGTTGTGGCCTATGCGGACGACGTCTCGGTGGTGGTATCTGGTCGTGAGGAGGCCCATTATGTGGAGTCCCCAGATCGGGTGCTACTCTGAGGCGTCAGGCTCGCTGGTCAATTGGGACAAGAGTGAAGTTTTCTGGTTGGGGAAGGAGGGGGAGCAGTTCCCCCTTCCGGACGTGTTCCCCACGCCCGTACCAGAGATTCGAGTTCTTGGCATTCATTTCGGCCCGGGTGATTATCCCAAGCTAAACTGGGAGCGCAGGCTGGTGAGTGCCACTCGGAAGGTGAAGGCCTGGAAAGGTTTGGAAACTTTCCCTGAGGGAAAGGTAAGCTTGGTCAAGACGTACTTATTGCCTGAGTTTCTCTTTGTAAGCTATGTGTGTCTTTTGCCAGCATCTCTCTATGCTCGGGACTATGGTCTGTTCTTCCTGCTGTTGTGGGGAAGCAGACTGAACCTGATCAAGAGGGAGGTCACATACCGCCAGCGACGGCAAGGTGGGTTGGACATGGTCAACCCGGTGGTGTTCTTTGTCACCATCTTTGTTAAATACAATTTGCAGTCCATATTTTGTGACGAGCCTTCCTGGTGGGAGTGTTCATGCAAGGACTGGCTCTTGCTGTTCTTGAGGCAGTGGGGGAGGGGGGGAGGCCCGGCGATTCTGAGGAGATCGCATGGGTATCTCCCTTCCTATGTCCCCCTGGCATTAAAGGTACTGAGGCAGTGGCGGATAACTGCCCTGGAGGTGGCTCTTTGGGTCGGCGGGAGCTGTACCTGAGGGTCATGGCCTCGGACATTTTGAAGCCCCTGTCTTTGAGGGACTGCCCTGAGAGGGTCCTCACGGAGGGGCTAGCCCTCTTGAATTCTTCTAGAATTCCAAGTAAGTTTTGGGATCTCGCATGGAGGTCGTTCCATGGACGACTCTATGTCCGTGCGAATCTCAAATACAGGAACCTGGGGGACAGGGACTGCCCCCTTCAGGAATGTGGTGGGACATTGGAGACCATGGACCATTTTCTGGTCCAATGTCCCTTCAACATGGAGGTTCTTAACGAAGGTAGGGGGTGCCATTGGCTACCCCCGCCTTCCGGCCCTGACCTATGCTGAGCGAGTGTATGGTGATTTTGGGGTCCGCAGGGGATTTGAGAGTTATCGTCACTTTATTTAGTCAGCCTAGTTGTGCTTTATTACACTTGGCACGCTCGGTGTTTGGTGTCCACTAGGGACAAAATCCTGCCTGTGCATGAGGTGGTGGGCGGTATCTTCTTTCGGGAGTTGGTGAAGGTGCGGGATCTGGAAAGGAGCAGGGTCGGGCCTGAGAGGTGTGCCCATTTATGGAGGGGGTTCCTCTTCCAGCCCCCTAGGTCACGGCTCTGCCCCTCTCCATGGGTAGGGGCATCTATCCTTTTTCACCCCCTTAGATTTTTGTTTATGGTATTTTTTTTTGAAATAAGGCTACAGACATGTCTGACTATCATGTTCTTGCTCATACGTGGGTTGTAGGTATTTGTTGTTGTGGTGGTGGGGTGTGTTGTGGGTTGGCGATGATCTGGACAGTAGTGGTTTCTATGGACTTAATATCTCCCTACTGCACCAGTGAGCCGTTTTAAAGTGTTTTTTTTTTTTTGGCAATGATCTGGGCAAGCTTTTCTGATGGACTATAAAGACTTTCTCTTGTACCAGTGAGCCTGTTGTAAATACCTGTTCTGGTGCTATTTTTTTTTTTTTTCTTTATAGTTATTTCTTGGTGGGTGGAGGTCGGTGATTTGATGGTTTGTGTTTGTTGTTTTGTTTTTGTGTTATTTGGTTTATTTAGTTATTTTGTTTATTTTATATATTTGTTAACCTTTTGGTCGTAGTTTTATAAATAAAAAAATTACCCCTCCTCGGTCTTAGTGCAGCTCCCTTCCCACTGGCAGTAGTTCCGGCTCCTCCCACAGACTCATCATTCTGCTTCCTGCTGGAGAGGAGAGAAGACCTGTCTTCCAGAGCTCCTGTGTTCCAGCCTACCAGGACCAGCCTCCAGCCCCCAGCCCCCTAAGAGGGGTGGGATGGCCTCCCTCAGCCCCGGAGGTGGACGGCTTCCGGCCTCCGGAGGAGTCAACAGCACCTGCCCTCCAGCCAGACCACCGCCACCCACCATCAGCAAGGGGAGGACCGTCTCTTCCTGTAGACCCAGGAGGGTCCTCTCAGACTGGACAGCCCCTCAGCCAGGTGAGAATGAAGCAAGAACCAGGAAGAGGCGGGATAAAATCAAATCCCTGCTGGTGAGGATATCTCAGGCCTGCGTGGAAAAGATGACTACTCTCGCAGGCTGAGGGAAAAGAGGGACAGGTGCTCCAGTAATAAGAGATCTGAATTCAAGGGGGCCATCACCACCCTAGGACTAGAAGTAAAAGAAATATGGAATACCCTGGGGGCTTTTGCCAACGTGGGGCTGGAGAGATGAACTTCCTAGAGGAGTCTCCGGAGGACCCTCCAGCAGGCCAACCGGGAAGGGAGCCAGGCAGCGAGGAGGAGCGGGCGGTCTAAGAAGGGGGTCCCAACCCCCCAAACAGCCAGGAGAGTCAGGGGAGCCTGGGTGCAGTGGTGGGGGGGGGGCGAGTGCCGGTGGTGCAGGGCCCAGTATGGCCATAAAACCTGGGGAGGGTTCCCGGGAAGCCGATCCCTCGGTCCGTGGAAGGGACTGGGGGGGTTGGCGAAGTCCGGGGAGTCCAGTGATCCAGGAGGTCGCGCGGGCCCAGGTGCCGCCGGCGGTACCCCCCCGCCATCTTCAGGTCAGCATACCCAGGCTCCCCCAGGATGGTCGCACTGCCACACGCTGAAGCCGCCCATGTGTCAGGCTTCCATGACCCCCTCAGCTTGCAGTGGAGCGGGAGGATCTGGCCATGGAAAGGCCAGGGACTGCTCCTGCAGCAGCTATGTCATCGGGAGAGAGGCAGACACATGGTGGAGGCATTGTGCTGCGGTCATCTGGAGGTAAACAGTCTTGTGTGCAGTGTGGCCAAGATGGCGCCGGCTGTTGGGGGTGGAGTAGACTGGGACCCGGAAGTGACCGCCCAAGAACCGGAAATGACCAGACCGGAACCGGAGAAGTGACCAGACCGGAACCGGAAGTGACCGGACCGGAACCGGAAGTTCCCGTCCCGCGACCGAAGTGCCCCCCCCCCCCCCCCCCCCCTCCCCGCGAGTTTGCGGTGGTCGGTGGGGGCTCAGGGGACCTGGGGATGAGAGGCCGGGGGTGCAGGGGTGCCCAGCCCCTGACGCTGCAGCAGGCACCTCAGGCACCCCCGGCAGGAGATGGACAGAGACGGTGAGGACGGTAAATTGGACGGTAAGCTGCCACCCCCCCAGGTCCCATGGACACTGCCACAGGCCCCGAGGGGCTCCCTGCAGCACAGGCGGGTGGGGGGAAAGTCAGGTGGGACCCCTCCCAGTGGACTGTATAGCATATATGATAATGTCCGGCAGTTGGAGGGTCCCCAGGGGGGCTCCCCCCCATACAGGTGGAGTCCCAAGGGGCTGGTGTGGTTGCGGAGGGGGTCTGGGTGGGGGAGTTTGGTGGGGGTGGTACCCCCCCTCTGCTGTGGTCCCGGGGGGGGGGAGCCTGTAGTCAGGCCAAAGGTGGTGGGTCAGGGTGGTCAGGGTATATCAGCGGGGTGGGTGCAACACCACCGGCAGGGATGGGGGCCCCCCGTCCGTCCCCACTTCTGGGGGTGCTGAGGGGGGTGCCCCACTTCCGGAGAGCATCTTTCGGGGTCTCCGGAGGCCAACTTATTGTCTGCCCTAAAGGGGGTCGCTCTTCTCGCCCAGGTGTTGGGCTCTCGTGCCCCTCTGGACCACCTGTACAGCCGGTTTGGCGCCCAGAATTTCCGCGCCCACCCCTGCTGACCAGGAAGGACGCAGGGGTCGGCGTTGACGAGGGGTACAGTGGTCCAGAGAGGAGGCGAGGAATGTTGTCCAGCTTCGGTACGAGGGTCCGGACCCCTGCCCCGCTCGAGGTGAGGTGGTGGGCCTGGTACTCTCCTTGGGTTTTGGGGTGGATGACCTTTTTGCTGTCATCCATCCCACCAACACACGGGAGTTTGATATAAGTTTTGTCACTCCCGTGTGTATGGAACGCTTTATCACCAGCTTTGGGTTGGTGAGGGGCGTTGCCCTTGGAAGAGGTACAGGCTCATTCCCATCTCCAGGCAGGAGGAGGTTAAGAACATCACCATCCTGGTGAGGAATGAGTCGCTCCCTCCGGAGGACATTGCCACCTGGCTCGGGAGGTACGGGCAGTTGCAGACCCCCCTGAGGAAGAACCTTGATGAGCGCGGGGTCTGGACCGGGGCTTGGTTGACCAGGATCCGGCTCAAGAGGGAGGGCAACAGTGTTGCCCACCTCACCCTGGCAGCGCCTTTCTAGGCAGAGACCGGATCCTGGCGTTCTACCCGGGACAGCCCCCGTCGTTGCTTCAAGTGCGGCAGCCCGACCCACATGAGCTTGGACTGCACGGTGGTCAGATGTGGCCGTGCCACGAGTTTGGCCACCAGTCCGAGTCATGTGGGAAGATATGCTGCAACTTGTGTGGTGAGATGGGGCACCCATTTAGCAGGTGTCCCAAAGCATATCGGGGTTCTTCCTCAGGGGGGGACCTCCCGGGCCGGGAGCAAGCCGAAGCCCCCCCGGCGAGTGATGGCCGGGGGGTGGGGATCCTGGAGCCCCTAGTACTGCTCCGGAGGGACCAACAGGCCCATTGCCTCAAAGAAGGCGGAGCAGGCGTGGGCGTGGGGCTCCCCCCCCCGGGGGACACGGGCTCGGTTGGCCAGGAGGCTCCCGATCCTCCGGAGGGCGGAGCCGGTGGGGAGGATCGGGGAGGCCTGGGGGTCCCGGGCCTGAGGGTCCGGGGCCAGGGCCAGGGCCTTCCCTCCTAATGTTGCAGGGCCGATCCCCATCCCCCTTCCCTTTCCCCCTCCTCACCATTGCCCCTCCCCTCCACCTGGCCCTCCATCTGTTTCCCCCATGCCCTCCTCCCTCATCTTCCCCTCCTCGTACCCCCCCCCTCGCCCCCCCCCTCCCAAGTCCCGTCCCCCCCCTCCCCCTTCTTCTTCCCGTTCAGTTAAGTCTGGTCCCCACCCTGTCCACTCTCCCTGTCTCTGGCCCCCCTCCTGCCTCTTCCATTCCCCCCCCTTCTGGACCCAGAGTCTCCTCTGGCCCTGTGGCCATGGAGATGGAAGCTGCTCGAGCCTCATCCCAAGAGGGAAATCTCGAGCAGCGGGTCCGAGGAGGGGGGTGGTGTAGTCATCTCGGAGAGGTGGCAGGAGTGGGAGCAGGTGAGACGCAAAAAGAAGAAGGGGAAGGCTGCCAGATCTGGGGGCGGGAAGTCCCCAGTGAAGGGTGGGGTTCCCCCAGGGGCACGAAGTGGGGTGTCCCTGGGGAACCCGTTTGGTATCATCTCCTCCTCCTCGGGCTCAGAGGAGGAGGAAGTGTAGATATGTAAATATGTTTTTGTGTTTGTAGTATGAAGGAGAACATGACCACTTTCAATCATTCTGATGGCGGTACCCTCTCCAATACGGCTTGCGACCATTAATGTCGCAAGTATTCGTTCTGCGGGAGCTCGTTTTATGGCCTTCGATTTTCTCAGCCGTGTTGAAGCTGACATTTTGTTTTTGCAGGAGACCTGGCTGGCATCTGTGGCAGAGATGCATCTAGCAAAGAGGGAGTGGAGATGTGGGCCCTCCCTCTGGTCTCTTGCGGCCGAGCCCTGCAGTGGGGTTTGCGGTCCTTTTTAAGACTGGTCCGGTGGCTTGCCGGCGAGTGATTGAAGTGGAGATCGGTAGATGTCTGGTGGTGGACGCTGTCGTGAGGGGGCAATTCCTCCGGCTCATAAATTTTTATGGGCCTCAAACTAGGAGGGAGAGGAGGAGCCTCCTTACGGCGGTTAAGCCTTATCTTTTTACGTACTTCCCAGCAGGTGATTTTTGGTGGCGATTTCAATATGATCACTAGGCCCAAAGACCGGGCAGGTGCCGCCAACCCTCTGGGATATGATAGTATTTTTTTGAATAACGTAGTGAGGGAGGCCAGGTTGGTGGATGTGCACGTTCGTCACCTCCCCAACCTCACTGGTTTCACATTTTCCCGAGGTAGTAGTAAGAGTAGATTAGATAGGTTTTTTTTAAAGGAGGACTCTGTCTGCTCGGCTCCTGAGCTGCAGTCGGTAGAGTTCTCCGATCACTGTATGGTATCTGTGGCCCTGAATGTCGCTGACACTCCTCAGAAAGGGAGGGGTTTGTGGCGCCTGAATGGGGTCGCTACTGGAGGATCCTGAGGTTAGGGAAGCCTATGAGGTTTTCTTCCTGGGCCAGACCTCGCTCCTTGAGGGCAACTGCTCCCGCCTTGAGTGGTGGGAAGTAGTTAAAAAGAGGTCTGGCGACTTTTTCCGGGAAATCTCTGGGTACAGGGCAGCTTCCAAGTACCAGGCTTACCAGAGACTACGCAGGCAGCTTGACCGCCTGGTGTCCTCTGGGGGCTCTCAGGAACAGATATCCGGTCTGAAGGCGCAGATGAAGGAGTGTCAGTACGACCGTCTCGCCTCCCTGGTTTTTGAGAGGGATTATGGGAAGTTTATCTCTCCTGATCCCTACAGGAGCTGTGGTGAGGTGGCGAGGTCGAAGGTCGTACATGGCCTGAAGGATGCCTCAGGATCTCTGGTCCGGTCCAGATCGGGGATCCTGGGTGTCGTCAGAGACCACTTTTCGGACCTCCTGAAGAAGCGGCCTCTAGACATGGAGAAAGTCAGGGAATTCCTTGATGAGACCCCGCTGGAAGTGGGGTCTGACCTTCCTGACTCTCTGACAGAAGAGATCTCGGTAGCTGAAGTTGAGCAGGCTATTAGCTCTTTAGCTTCTAAAAAAGTCACCTGGGCCCGATGGGCTCACGGGCCGAGTTCTACAAAACCTTTAAGAGCCTCTTGGCTCCTCATCTGAGGGACGTGTTTAGTGAATGTTTGGCCTATGGCCTGCTGCCTCCCTCAATGAGAAGGTCAGCTCTGATCCTACTGTCAAAGGGGAAAGATCCGTCTGTGGTGGAGAATTGGCGTCCGATCGCCCTTCTTACCACAGATAGGAAGATACTGGCAAAGATCTTGTTTACACGTCTGTCTGCTTTGGCGGGCAGGATGCTGTCTCCCTCTCAGCACTGCAACAATTCCTGGCCGGGGCACTTTTAGTGCCGTCCTGAGCGTCCGGGAGGCTGTGGAAAGGTGCAGGGCTGATGGCAGCGAGCGGTATCTGCTTGCATTGGATCAGGCTAAGGCATTTGATCGGGTGAACCACGAGTACCTTTGGCTGCTTCTGAGGAGATACGGTCTGCCTGATCAATTCGTTGATTGGCTGCAGGTATTGTATAGGGGAGCTGAGAGCTTCCCTCTTGTCAACGGTTGGGTGGGCCGGGCCTTTGCCGTGGACTCTGGCGTCCGGCAGGGGTGCCCGCTGAGCCCCCTCCTGTACATCTTTGCGGTCGACCCCTTCGTAAGGAGGCTAGACTGCGGGCGTCTGGGGGGGGTTCCGGTGGGACCTGTCGGGGGTCCGGTTTCGGCGGTGAGGGTTGTGGCCTATGCGGACGACGTCTCAGTGGTGGTATCTGGTCGTGAGGAGGCCCATTATGTGGAGTCCCAGATCGGGTGCTACTCTGAGGCGTCAGGCTCGCTGGTCAATTGGGACAAGAGTGAAGTTTTCTGGTTGGGGAAGGAGGGGGAGCAGTTCCCCCTTCCGGACGTGTTCCCCACGCCCGTACCAGAGATTCGAGTTCTTGGCATTCATTTCGGCCCGGGTGATTATCCCAAGCTAAACTGGGAGCGCAGGCTGGTGAGTGCCACTCGGAAGGTGAAGGCCTGGAAAGGTTGGAAACTTTCCCTGAGGGAAAGGGTAAGCTTGGTCAAGACGTACTTATTGCCTGAGTTTCTCTTTGTAAGCTATGTGTGTCTTTTGCCAGCATCTCTCTATGCTCGGGTCTATGGTCTGTTCTTCCTGCTGTTGTGGGGAAGCAGACTGAACCTGATCAAGAGGGAGGTCACATACCGCCAGCGACGGCAAGGTGGGTTGGACATGTCAACCCGGTGGTGTTCTTTGTCACCATCTTTGTTAAATACAATTTGCAGTCCATATTTGTGGACGAGCCTTCCTGGTGGGAGTGTTCATGCAAGGACTGGCTCTTGCTGTTCTTGAGGCAGTGGGGGGAGGGGGGGAGGCCCGGCGATCTGAGGAGATCGCATGGGTATCTCCCTTCCTATGTCCCCCTGGCATTAAAGGTACTGAGGCAGTGGCGGATAACTGCCCTGGAGGTGGGCTCTTTGGGTCGGCGGGAGCTGTACTTGAGGGTCATGGCCTCGGACATTTTGAAGCCCCTGTCTTTGAGGGACTGCCCTGAGAGGGTCCTCACGGAGGGGCTAGCCCTCTTGAATTCTTCTAGAATTCCAAGTAAGTTTTGGGATCTCGCATGGAGGTCGTTCCATGGACGACTCTATGTCCGTGCGAATCTCAAATACAGGAACCTGGGGGACAGGGACTGCCCCCGTCAGGAATGTGGTGGGACATTGGAGACCATGGACCATTTTCTGGTCCAATGTCCCTTCAACATGGAGGTTCTTACGAAGGTAGGGGGTGCCATTGGCTACCCCCGCCTTCCGGCCCTGACCTATGCTGAGCGAGTGTATGGTGATTTTGGGGTCCGCAGGGGATTTGAGTTATCGTCACTTTATTTAGTCAGCCTAGTTGTGCTTTATTACACTTGGCACGCTCGGTGTTTGGTGTCCACTAGGGACAAAATCCTGCTTGTGCATGAGGTGGTGGGCGGTATCTTTCGGGAGTTGGTGAAGGTGCGGGATCTGGAAAGGAGCAGGGTCGGGCCTGAGAGGTGTGCCCATTTATGGAGGGGGTTCCTCTTCCAGCCCCCTTAGGTCACGGCTCTGCCCCTCTCCATGGGTAGGGGCATCTATCCTTTTTCACCCCCTTAGATTTTGTTTATGGTATTTTTTTGAAATAAGGCTACAGACATGTCTGACTATCATGTTCTTGCTCATACGTGGGTTGTAGGTATTTGTTGTCGTGATGGTGGGGTGTGTTGTGGGTTGGCGATGATCTGGACAGTAGTGGTTTCTATGGACTTTAATATCTCCCTACTGTACCAGTGAGCCGTTTTAAGTGTTTTTTTTTTTGGCAATGATCTGGGCAAGCTTTTCCCGATGGACTATAAAGACTTTCTCTTGTACCAGTGAGCCTGTTGTAAATACCTGTTCTGGTGCTATTTTTTTTTTTTTATAGTTATTTCTTGGTGGGTGGAGGTCGGTGATTTGATGGTTTGTGTTTTGTTGTTTGTTTTTGTGTTATTTGGTTTATTTCGTTATTTTGTTTATTTTATATATTTGTTAACCTTTTGGTCGTAGTTTTATAAATAAAAAATTACCCCTCCTCGGTCTGTGGACGTGTGTGTGAGGCTCTCTGGACTTCCAGAGAGCCATGGAAGCTATCAGCCAGGGGGAGGCTCTATTTCCCGGGCGGTGAGGAAGCTATGCCTGTAGAGGGGCCGGATACCATTTCAAGGACAGTGGAGAGTTTGAGGACCATCAGATGAGGATCTCAGGTATCTGGAGTCCCAGATTGCTCTCTCTGCATGGCAGGAGCAGCAGCCAGGTGAAAGTGATTTTGAAGCTACTGGCCGTCGGATGGAGGTCTATGCAGTCTTGGATAGGCTTATGGACTTTTTGGTGGTAGTGCATGAAGACCTGGCACGCTTAAGAACAGCCAGAGATCGGGTGGGCAAAAAGAAGCGGAAGGGCTATCGCCTGAGTGTTCAGACATTGAAAACGACCCTGAGTGAGTATATCATTTATTGGAACCGGCTGTTGGATCAGTCTACTATGGACACTGATGAGATGGATGAGTTGGAGGAACGCCTGATGGAAGTTTGCGATAAGGGAAGCCAGGCTGCTCGCCGTAGCTCCCAGGCTGAGGTGCCAATTTCCCCTTTGCCACCAGGGGGCGCCCAGCCTGGAGGCCTGGTCGGATCCCCCGCGATCACCGCGGGACCGGAAGTGGCGGGTCCCGGGGTTGCTGTGGACGAGGAGGAAGTCATGGAGGTTGGAGGAACGCAGGACGAAGTCGCGGCGGGTATTGCCGCGAATGTGTGTGCCGCGAGTCGCGAGGCTACTGCTGCGGTGGATGCCGCGGGTCGCGGGACTGCCGCTGCGGGTGTGGAGCCAGAGGGTATTGCCGCGAAAGTGAACACCGCGGGTTGCGGGGTTACCGCTGAAGGTGTGGAGCCGGAAGTAGCGGATCCCGGGACAGCTGCGGGTGAGGAGATGGGACTTGTGGAGGCTGTTGCTGTGAAGGATGGAGCAATGAAGGATGGAGCAATGAAGGACGGTTCCGCGGGTGTGAGTGCCATGGATCGTGGGATTTCTGCTGAGGACACTGTGAGGGGTGAGATACCTACCATCGTCTCATCCCGGGTTTTGGGGGTGGCCACTGTTGCGGGGACTGTTGGGTCATCTTTTTCTGTGGACTTGCTGCCGGGTGGTGGGGTGCCTCTTGTGGTTTCCCCCTCCGGCCCTTCAGTTTCTGTGTCCGTGGCGATGACCCCCCAGCGCATGGAGTGGGGTGATTGCGAGCAGGGTAGTATAACTAGCCCATGTCTTGCGATGGACCACATACGGCTGCTGGAGGGTGAGCCAACCAAAGCGGACCAGAGTACTGATTTTCATGACATTGGGGTACCCTCTGGGGTTTTGGAGCATACGGGTCAGCCCCAAGTGGGTCTTCTGGGCGGTGTGGGGACCCCTCCGGCGGCAATTATTTCTGCTGGGGGTGTTTCCGGTGCTTGTGCACCTGCTGTGCCCGGGGCCCCTGGGAAAGACTTAAGTATAGCTGTTGATAATGTTGATTCTAGCAATGTTGTTGTTTCTGATCTCCCCCGCCTCCTCCCCAAATCAGTGGGTCCCAGGAGGCTGGGGTTATGTCGGCCCTAAAAGTGGGGTTGTCTTTTGCAGATGTCACTGGTGGTAGGGTACAGCTTGGGCGTTTTTATAGTGCCCATGGTACGATGGCTTTTAGGGGCTCAGTGCCAGCTGCCACTAGGGTGGGGGGAGTGGAGCGTAAGCGCCATAACGTTGTGCAGCTGCGCTGGTTGGAAGAGTTTGGTCGTCCTCCGGGGAGAGACGAGGTGGTGGATATGGTGTTGGCCCTTGGGTTTAAGGCATCAGACATCTTTGCTGTTATCCACCCCTCGGGTTCCCTGGAGTATGATGTAAGTTTTGGTACCCCCGTCTTAATGGAGAGTTTTATCTCCAGACGGGAGGTGGTGAAGAATCAATCCTCGTGGAAATCCTTTAGAGCAGTCCCCCTGTCTAGACAGGAAGAAATAAAAAGGGTGTCAGTCCTGGTTAGAAATGAATCTATTCCCGCAGAGGATATCACAACATGGTTGGGGCGGTACGGCCAGGTGATGGCCCCGCCAGGGAAAGTTTTGGATGCCAAGGGGATCTGGACTGGTGCCTGGTCTGTCTCAGTAAGGCTTAGACGCATCGGGTTATCAGTGACACATGTGCCTGCGTCAGGTTATATTGGGAGGGATAGGATCCTTGCATTCTATCCGGGGCAACCTAAGCTCTGTTTTAGATGCAACAGTCCTTTGCATTTCAGTAGGGACTGTAGGGAACCCTTTTGTTCAAAGTGTAATGAAGCTGGGCACTTGGCCAGCGGGTGCAATAAATTTCAGTGCAATCTGTGCGGTGTTATGGGGCACGTTTTTAGCCAGTGCCCCTCGGCCTTTCGGGCACCTGTTGGGGGGGTGTCTCCCCCTGCGGGGCCTGGGGGGTCTGGGGAGTCTGTGCTTCCGGTTGTTTCGTCGGCCGGGCCTCCTGCCCCGCTCCAGCTGGCTGGCGCAGTGACTCTTGAGAGCCAGTCTTTTGTGATGGGTTCCGGGAGTCCGGGGCCGTCGTCAGGAAGATTGGGTCATAAGTCGGGTGGCTCGAGAGTTTCCCCTTTAAAATCTGGGGGGAGGGGTAAGGCCCCTTTGGCGCAATCTGTGGTATCTCGTGGCAAGGCTAAGATGCCTAGGATGGTGTTGCATCCCCTCTCTCGGGATTCGCAGCCCATTCCTACTTGGTCTGGGTCCTCTGTTCCTGTGTCTGGTGGTGGGGGGGATCGAGAGGCGGGTCGTTTCTCTGATTCTGATACCCCTAGTACGAGACCTGTTCGTAAGGGCAGAAGGGGTAAGGTTCCTAGGGATCCCCAGCCAGTTGTAGACTTGCCTTCTCAGCCAGGTAAGGAGAGTAAAGGCAATGTTTGGGTGGCGGTGGGAAAGGGGAGGTGTAAAAGCAGTCCTGGGGTGATCCCCAGTTCTGGGTCAGGTCCTGGTCCGGGTGTTTTCCTCTCCAGAAGGTGGAGTTGGGGAGACAAGTAGTGCCCAGACTCCCCCTGGTATAGCCCTGCAGAACAGGTTTTCCACCCTGGATCCTGTGGTGGATTCTGGTGGGGGTATTTTGCCTCTCCAGTAAATGAGTAAGACAAGTAGTGCCCAGACTCCCCCTGGTTAGCCCTGCAAACAGGTTTTCCACCCTGGATCCTGTGGTGGATTCTGGTGGGGGTATGGTTGCAGGGGATTGTGCTGATGGTAGTAAATGAGTAATTTTATTAAAAAAAAAAAAAAAAAAAGAAAAAAAATGCAGTAATGTGGTAACATGTGTATGTACAATTACGTAGTTGCGTAGATTTTTAAAGTTTTGGGGAGGGTTAGGGTTATGATTTTGTTATATTTGTTTATGCATAATGGAAGTATGTATGTTTTAAGGGTTGGGGTTACTTGGGAAGTGGAAATGATTAAAGAGTATAATAATGCAAGTTATTGGGGTAGGTATTGGTGCGAATTTTAGTGATGTGCAGATGGTATATGTATAGTACGGTGGGGTAATGTTTGTACGCAAAGAAAATGTTTAGTGGTAGAGGGTTGCTTTGGTACTTGGGAAGTGGTAATGATTAAAGAGTATAAAAAGCAAGTTATTGGGGCAGGTATTGGTGCTAATTTTTAGTGATGTATAGATGGTATATGTATAGCATGGTGGGATAATATTTGTATGTAAAGAAAATGTATTGTGGCAGAGGGTTGTTTTGGTTTAATTGTTTTTTCTGTATACATTTTTGGTCGTAGAATTTCCAATAAAAAATTACCCCTCCTCGGTCCTGTGGACGTGTGTGTGAGGCTCTCTGGACTTCCAGAGAGCCATGGAAGCTATCAGCCCAGGGGGAGGCTCTATTTCCCGGGCGGTGAGGGAAGCTTTGCCTGTAGAGGGGCCGGATACCATTTCAAGGACAGTGGAGAGTTTGAGACCATCAGATGAGGATCTCAGGTATCTGGAGTCCCAGATTGCTCTCTCTGCATGGCAGGAGCAGCAGCCAGGTGAAAGTGATTTTGAAGCTACTGGCCGTCGGATGGAGGTCTATGCAGTCTTGGATAGGCTTATGGACTTTTTGGTGGTAGTGCATGAAGACCTGGCACGCTTAAGAACAGCCAGAGATCGGGTGGGCAAAAAGAAGCGGAAGGGCTATCGCCTGAGTGTTCAGACATTGAAAACGACCCTGAGTGAGTATATCATTTATTGGAACCGGCTGTTGGATCAGTCTACTATGGACACTGATGAGATGGATGAGTTGGAGGAACGCCTGATGGAAGTTTGCGATAAGGGAAGCCAGGCTGCTCGCCGTAGCTCCCAGGCTGAGGTGCCAATTTCCCCTTTGCCACCAGGGGTCGCCCAGCCTGGAGGCCTGGTCGGATCCCCCGTGATCACCGCGGGACCGGAAGTGGCGGGTCCCGGGGTTGCTGTGGACGAGGAGGAAGTCATGGAGGTTGGAGGAACGCAGGACGAAGTCGCGGCGGGTATTGCCGCGAATGTGTGTGCCGCGAGTCGCGAGGCTACTGCTGCGGTGGATGCCGCGGGTCGCGGGACTGCCGCTGCGGGTGTGGAGCCGGAGGGTATTGCCGCGAAAGTGAACACCGCGGGTTGCGGGGTTACCGCTGAAGGTGTGGAGCCGGAAGTAGCGGATCCCGGGACAGCTGCGGGTGAGGAGATGGGACTTGTGGAGGCTGTTGCTGTGAAGGATGGAGCAATGAAGGATGGAGCAATGAAGGACGGTTCCGCGGGTGTGAGTGCCATGGATCGTGGGATTTCTGCTGAGGACACTGTGAGGGGTGAGATACCTACCATCGTCTCATCCCGGGTTTTGGGGGTGGCCACTGTTGCGGAGACTGTTGGGTCATCTTTTTCTGTGGACTTGCTGCCGGGTGGTGGGGTGCCTCTTGTGGTTTCCCCCTCCGGCCCTTCAGTTTCTGTGTCCGTGGCGATGACCCCCCAGCGCATGGAGTGGGGTGATTGCGAGCATGGTAGTATAACTAGCCCATGTCTTGCGATGGACCACATACGGCTGCTGGAGGGTGAGCCAACCAAAGCGGACCAGAGTACTGATTTTCATGACATTGGGGTACCCTCTGGGTTTTGGAGCATACGGGTCAGCCCCAAGTGGGTCTTCTGGGCGGTGCGGGGACCCCTCCGGCGGCAATTATTTCTGCTGGGGGTGTTTCCGGTGCTTGTGCACCTGCTGTGCCCGGGGCCCCTGGGAAAGACTTAAGTATAGCTGTTGATAATGTTGATTCTAGCAATGTTGTTGTTTCTGATCTCCCCCCGCCTCCTCCCCAAATCAGTGGGTCCCAGGAGGCTGGGGTTATGTCGGCCCTAAAAGTGGGGTTGTCTTTTGCAGATGTCACTGGTGGTAGGGTACAGCTTGGGCGTTTTTATAGTGCCCATGGTACGATGGCTTTTAGGGGCTCAGTGCCAGCTGCCACTAGGGTGGGGGGAGTGGAGCGTAAGCGCCATAACGTTGTGCAGCTGCGCTGGTTGGAAGAGTTTGGTCGTCCTCCGGGAGAGACGAGGTGGTGGATATGGTGTTGGCCCTTGGGTTTAAGGCATCAGACATCTTTGCTGTTATCCACCCCTCGGGTTCCCTGGAGTATGATGTAAGTTTTGGTACCCCCGTCTTAATGGAGAGTTTTATCTCCAGACGGGAGGTGGTGAAGAATCAATCCTCGTGGAAATCCTTTAGAGCAGTCCCCCTGTCTAGACAGGAAGAAATAAAAAGGGTGTCAGTCCTGGTTAGAAATGAATCTATTCCCGCAGAGGATATCACAACATGGTTGGGGCGGTACGGCCAGGTGATGGCCCCGCCAGGGAAAGTTTTGGATGCCAAGGGGATCTGGACTGGTGCCTGGTCTGTCTCAGTAAGGCTTAGACGCATCGGGTTATCAGTGACACATGTGCCTGCGTCAGGTTATATTGGGAGGGATAGGATCCTTGCATTCTATCCGGGGCAACCTAAGCTCTGTTTTAGATGCAACAGTCCTTTGCATTTCAGTAGGGACTGTAGGGAACCCTTTTGTTCAAAGTGTAATGAAGCTGGGCACTTGGCCAGCGGGTGCAATAAATTTCAGTGTAATCTGTGCGGTGTTATGGGGCACGTTTTTAGCCAGTGCCCCTCGGCCTTTCGGGCACCTGTTGGGGGGGTGTCTCCCCCTGCGGGGCCTGGGGGGTCTGGGGAGTCTGTGCTTCCGGTTGTTTCGTCGGCCGGGCCTCCTGCCCCGCTCCAGCTGGCTGGCGCAGTGACTCTTGAGAGCCAGTCTTTTGTGATGGGTTCCGGGAGTCCGGGGCCGTCGTCAGGAAGATTGGGTCATAAGTCGGGCGGCTCGAGAGTTTCCCCTTTAAAATCTGGGGGGAGGGGTAAGGCCCCTTTGGCGCAATCTGTGGTATCTCGTGGCAAGGCTAAGATGCCTAGGATGGTGTTGCATCCCCTCTCTCGGGATTCGCAGCCCATTCCTACTTGGTCTGGGTCCTCTGTTCCTGTGTCTGGTGGTGGGGGGGATCGAGAGGCGGGTCGTTTCTCTGATTCTGATACCCCTAGTACGAGACCTGTTCGTAAGGGCAGAAGGGGTAAGGTTCCTAGGGATCCCCAGCCAGTTGTAGACTTGCCTTCTCAGCCAGGTAAGGAGAGTAAAGGCAATGTTTGGGTGGCGGTGGGAAAGGGGAGGTGTAAAAGCAGTCCTGGGGTGATCCCCAGTTCTGGGTCAGGTCCTGGTCCGGGTGTTTCCTCTCCAGAAGGTGGAGTTGGGGCGACAAGTAGTGCCCAGACTCCCCCTGGTATAGCCCTGCAGAACAGGTTTTCCACCCTGGATCCTGTGGTGGATTCTGGTGGGGGTATAGTTGCAGGGGATTGTGCTGATGGTAGTAAATGAGTAATTTTATTAAAAAAAATAAAAAATAAAAAATAAAAAATGCAGTAATGTGGTAACATGTGTATGTACAATTGCGTAGTTGCGTAGATTTTTAAAGTTTTGGGGAGGGTTAGGGTTATGATTTTGTTATATTTGTTTATGCATAATGGAAGTATGTATGTTTTAGGGGTTGGGGTTACTTGGGAAGTGGAAATGATTAAAGAGTATAATAATGCAAGTTATTGGGGTAGGTATTGGTGCGAATTTTAGTGATGTGCAGATGGTATATGTATAGTACGGTGGGGTAATGTTTGTACGTAAAGAAAATGTTTAGTGGTAGAGGGTTGCTTTGGTACTTGGGAAGTGGTAATGATTAAAGAGTATAAAAAGCAAGTTATTGGGGCAGGTATTGGTGCTAATTCTTAGTGATGTATAGATGGTATATGTATAGCATGGTGGGATAATATTAGTATGTAAAGAAAATGTATTGTGGCAGAGGGTTGTTTTGGTTTAATTGTTTTTTCTGTATACATTTTTGGTCGTAGAATTTCCAATAAAAAATTACCCCTCCTCGGTCTTCGCCTTCCGCCGGGGGGGGTACACCTACCCCCCCCCCGGTCTTCGCCGCCGCCTTCCGCCGGGGGGGTACACCTACCCCCCCCCGGTCTTCGCCGCCGCCTTCCGCCGGGGAGAGAGACACCCACCGATGCTCTCCGCCATGTTCGGCCAGGCCCCCTACCCCAAATCAAGCTCTTTTACATCCGGGGGGGCCGGCGGAAATGGCGGAGAACAACGGGGGCGTCGCCACTCCTCGGTCTTCTAGCCGTTTTCTGCCGGGGGGGGGGAAACACCCACCCATGCTCTCCGCCATGCTCGACTGTGCCCCCACCCCAAAATGAAGCTCTTTTACATCCGGGGGGGGCCGGCCGAAAACAGCGGAGAACAACGAGGGTGTCGCCCCACCTCGGGCTCCTCCGCTTCTGCCTGGCTCCTCCCGAGGCCAGGGCTTCTTTCGCTGTCTTCCGCCGGAGGGCGCCACTCTCCGGGCTTCTCGTCATTGTCTTCCGCCGCGGGGGCCAGGCCTTCTTCTTTGCCGCCCCCTTCGAATTTTTCGGCCTGGACGGGGGTCGTACATCCCATCCAGGACTTGGACGTGGCGGGCTTCTCGTCGCTGTTTTCTGCCGCTGCCCCCTTCACCACGAAGCTCCGTGCTTGTTTGATGAGGGCAGCGGGCTTCCGTCGTCTTCTACCGGGGCGAGGGTCGTACATCCCACCCCGGATTTCTTCGCCGGCTTCTGCCCTGGCTCCTCCCGGGGCCAGGGCTTCTTTTGCCGTCTTCCGCCGGAGGGCGCCACTCTCCGGGCTTCTCGTCGTTGTCTTCCGCCGCGGGGGCCAGGCCTTCTTCTTTGCCGCCCCCTTCGAATTTTTCGGCCTGGACGGGGGTCGCACATCCCATCCAGGACTTGGACGTGGCGGGCTTCTCGTCGCTCTCTTCTGCCGCTGCCCCCTTCACCACGAAGCTCCGTGCTTGTTTGATGAGGGCAGCGGGCTTCCAACGTCTTCTACCGGAGCGAGGGTCGTACATCCCACTCCGGATTTCGTCGCCGGCTTCTGCCTGGCTCCAGGAGTAGCCAGGTCTTGTCGTCGCTGTCTTCCGCCGCGGGGTGACACTCGCGGGCTTCTTCTTCCATTCGATGTTGACACGGCGAGGTCCGGCGCTGAAATGCCTTCTGAGCGGCGGGCAAGGACTTATATTGGCATAGGGCGTGGGCGTGGTTATGCCAACATGTGACCTTAACCCATGTGACAGTGATGTGATGTGACATCACTGTCACATGGGTTAAGGTCACATGTTGGCATAACCACGCCCACGCCCTATGCCAATATAAGTCCTTGCCCGCCGCTCAGAAGGCATTTCAGCGCCGGACCTCGCCGTGTCAACATCGAATGGAAGAAGAAGCCCGCGAGTGTCACCCCGCGGCGGAAGACAGCGACGACAAGACCTGGCTACTCCTGGAGCCAGGCAGAAGCCGGCGACGAAATCCGGAGTGGGATGTACGACCCTCGCTCCGGTAGAAGACGTCGGAAGCCCGCTGCCCTCATCAAACAAGCACGGAGCTTCGTGGTGAAGGGGCAGCGGCAGAAAACAGCGACGAGAAGCCCGCCACGTCCAAGTCCTGGATGGGATGTGCGACCCCGTCCAGGCCGAAAAATTCGAAGGGGGCGGTGGCAGAAGACCCTCAAAGTTAAAACCAGGTGAATGGGTAGGGGTACGATGTACCCCATACTCATTCACATAGGGTGGGGGCCCGAAATCTGGGGGCCACCTTATTAAAGGGGGCTCCCAGATTCTGATTGGCTCCCGCCCGCATACCCCGACAACCAATGGCTAGGGTTGTCGGGAAGAGGCTCTTGTCCCGATCGACATGGGGACAAGAGTGCTTTGGGGTGGGGGGGCAGCGCCCCCCTACCCCAAAGCACACACTCTCCCATGTCGAGGGCATGTGGTCTGGTACGGCTCAGGAGGGGGGGGGGCGCTCGCTCGTCCCCACCCCCATTCCTGTCCGGCCAGACTGCATGCCTGGGATGAGTGCTTGGTACGGATCTGGGCGGGTACCCCACGCCGATTTTGGCGTGGGTTAACCCCTCACGTTCCGGACCAAGCCGAAGAGCCTATTGTGCCCCTGGGGGGGAAGCCGCGCCGGTTTCAAATTTGAAATTTGGCGCGGAGTTCCCCTTTAGTGTCGGCGCAGCCCGAGAACAGCTCGGAGCTTGCCGTGCGCCGCTCCAGGCAGTGCAAACACTGCTACGCCGCTTGGTATTTACCAAGATTTTCCCGGCGTACTGAAGAGGCGCACGCAAAGCCCCGATTTATCCCTCTGCGCATGCCCAGTATGCAAATGAACCTTCCGAGGTTCTAGCGTACTTTGCAAGCGCACGGGGATCGGGTACCAAAAGTCACTTTCCCTTTCAAATCGGCCCACCACACACGTTCAAACACATGTCACTACACTTCCCCTGCATCACCCCCCTCCCTCCCCTCATAAACTCCCGCCCGAATCCCCGATGTTTACATTACTAAATGCCGCACGCCAGCTCTGTACTGGCGTGCTGTGCGCCCTCTCCTGGGCGCATTAGGCACTTTAGTAAATGAGGAAACACGCTGCACTGGCAGCGTGTTTCTTTTGTAAATCTCAAAAACAGGTTTACTCCTGCTTGTGCACCATGAGTCTTGGCGCACAGGCTTGGTAAATCAGCCCCATTGTGTCTTATTATTGCTCATTATTAAATATTTATTTATTTTTATTGTTTTTTTTTTTTAAAAAGAAGCTTTTCCTCAACCTATAAGTATGATGTTGGAGCAAGTTTTACCTTGGTGGTTGAGGAGTATACGGGGTAGTGGAGGGATAGGGGCTAGGGAAGGAAAAGGAGGGGGGAGAGAGGGAGAGAGGGAAAAAGAAGAGAGAAAAGAGAAAAAAAAAAAAAGGGGGGGGGGGAATAATTCAGCTTTTAATTTTTACTTTTTATTCTATTTTTCCAGTATAGGTAGAAAACCTTGTTGGGTGTATCTCTATTTCCTACTGCATAAGCGTTGTATACTCCAGAGACTCTTTGAAACTCATCCAATCACGCCAGGTTGCTGCGAATGACATTATTTTCTCTTGGGATATGCTAATGAGTTCTTCTATTTTTACGATATTGTTAATTCTCCTAAACCATTCTGTTTTAGAGGGTGTAATATTCGTGCACCGATGGGAAGGAACGCATTGTCTTGCTGCATTGACCATGATCATTGGTAATGATTTTAAGTAGCGCTTTCTCGGGAGGGAGTTGAAGTGAAGAAGGTATTGTGCTGGGTTGAATTCAAGTGTTTCAGATGTAATTGCTGTAATGGTTTCGTGAACTACCTTCCAGAATTTGTTAATTAGGGGGCAGGACCACCATATATGGAGCATCGTTCCCTCCTCTTGTTTACATCGCCAGCATCTGTCAGTGCTTTGGGGAGAAAATTTGTGGATAGTAGAGTGAGTTCTATACCATCTAGTAATTATTTTGAAACCGCACTCTTGTGTGGCCACATTTTGAGACCCTTTATGTGCATATGTGTAAATTTTTTCCCAGTTCTCCTCCGTTAGAGATGTTTCTATATCTCTCTCCCACTTCTGGCATGAGGAGCTGGAGAAGTCAGTTTTATCCTCAAACAATGAATTGTATAGGACTGATATGGTATGTCTTTGTGGGGTTACTTTTGTGCAAAGATTTTCTAGTTTAGAAAGTGGTTTTGTCCATTCATGAGCAATCTTGGTGTTGGTCAAGTAGTGTTTTATTTGAATGTATTGCCAGTGTGGGATTTGAAAAGGTTTAATGTCATTGTTCAAGTCTTCCCTAGACAACATTTTCCCATTTTTAAAAAAGTGTTTGACTAGAATTTTCTCGTGTGGCCAGTGGTGAGTTAGAAAGTTTTTCTCCAGACCTGGAGGAAAATCCGGGTTATTTCGTAGTGTTGTTAAAGGGCTGAGCCAGGGTGTTGCGTTAGTGGATTTAAAGGTGTTGCGGAAGACTTTTAAGGTGGGACCTATAAGGGGATGTGAATGGGCCCTCCTTGAATGGTGTTTGGGGTGAATCCAAGGTAGAGTGCAAAGATCTTGGGTGCATTGTCTGTGTTCCAGTGAAACCCAATCTTTGACTGTTAGATGTATGTTCCAGTCCACAATCCGTGTCAGGAGTGTTGCTTGGTGATATTTTTTTAGATCAGGTAGTGCTATTCCCCCCTTGTTCTTTGGTAGGCATAGTCTAGAGAGTTTGATCCTAGGGGGTTTCCCCCTCCAGACGAATGTGGAGCAGGCCTTTCGGAAGAATGCAAAGAAGGAAGCGGGCAAGGAAATGGGTATTGTTTGCATAACATATAAGTATCTAGGCAAAATTGTCATTTTGATTAGAGAAGCTCTACCAAACCAGGATATGTTTAGAGAATTCCATCTCTTTAGATCTTCGTGAGTTTCTTTTAGTATTGGTGCAAAGTTTAGTTTAAAGAGGTCTTTCAGGTTGGAAGGAATTTCAATTCCTAGATAGGTTATGCTTTGTGTGGCCCACGTGAACGGGAAATTTCTTTTGCATAGATCTACGGCCTTTGCCGGTAGTGTAATGTTGAGGGCATTTGATTTTGAATGATTAATCTTTAAGTTAGAGAGTGAATTAAAATTTTCTAGGTCTTTTAAAAGGTTGGGAATGGATATATGGGATTCCGACAGAAAAAGTAGCATATCATCCGCAAAGGCGGCTATATTGTAAGTCTTTTTTTGCATAATATTTATATGAATAGTCATCTATTATATACTGTAATACAATCTATTCATCTATATTCATTTCATAGATTGATTATTTGCATAATTTTTTATTTTTTTCAGATCTATGTATAGTAAAGTTTCAAAGCCACACCCCCTCTCTCCTGATTGGCTGACCGACTTTGATTGACAGCAGTGGGAGCCAATGGTGCCACTGCTGTGTCTCAGCCAATCAGGAGGTAGAGTTTTGAATGGCCAAGACAATTGTGGACATCGCTGGAGAGAGATGGTGCTCAGGTAAGTATTGGGGGGTGCTGGGGCGGCTGCTGCAAACATAAGAATGTATTAAGATTAAAATCTTTCTGCCTTTACAACCCCTTTAAGCCCCTGGTGCCCAACATGCTGCAGGCAGCATGTGGCCCGCCAGACCTCTACATACAGGCTGAGGGTTATTGAGCACCAGTAAAATGCAAAGCGGCAGAGGGGTATCGGACACTGGAACACTCTTTGGGTTCCAGCACCTGTCACTGAAATGAGTAACACTGTACTCTGGGTAGAATTATCTCCACCCACTTTACCTAAGTAAATTCATAGCCTGGGGGGAGAGAGAGCGGCAATAGGGTTTTTGATGGGTAAGTGATCGACAATCGCGTGGAGGTTAACATTTTCACTGCCACAACTACAAATACAGGTAAGGGGGTTAGCACTTTCACCTCCATGACCTCAAATATAGGCAGGGGGTTAACACTTTCACTGCAAAGGCCACCAATATATGGTGGGGGTAACTTTCACTGCTATGGTCACCACTGCAGAGGGGGGGTAAACTATTATTGTCATGACCACCAATATTGGGAGGATGAGAGGTTAACACTTTTACTGCCATGACCACTAATATAGGGGGGTTAACTTTTACTGCATGACCACCAGTGCAGAGGGAGAGGGGAATAACTTTTACCGCTATGACCATCAATGTGGTGGTGGGGGCAGTTAACTTTTACTGCCACAACCACCAATGTAGGGATAAAGGGGAAATAGGGGGCTTATGTTCACTGCCACTGACCATAAATATGGGGTGGAAGTGTTGAGGTTGCACTTGAGGCCCTCTATAATTTTTCAGTTGTCCACCACTGCTTTGAGCAGTCAAAGTAGATCTAAAGCTGAGATAAAGCTGAGTCCACCCAACTGACTCTTCACAATCCCACCTGGCTGACTCTCAGGAGATCTCTCAGGGAAAGGCCTCAAAACTTAAGCACACCGCTGTCTTCAAGGGAGACTGGCTACACGTGGCAGTCTCCCCCCTTTGTTAGTACCCAACAGTGGTGTACTACTCACTCTGTCTTGCTCCGGGCCTCCAGGAATACTTCCTCCTGTGTGTTTTAACAGGATTCTTCCAGTTCCCCAAGCCTAAGGCAGGACACCCACCCCCCCCCAGATTCTACAACCTTCTAAACCAGGGGAGGCACCAGAGAGTGACAAGGTGAGTATTCCAGCCCTAATATTTAGTCTAGGTTCATATCTATGTGGCTGCGCTTTATGAGTTTTTCAGGCATGTTTTTCAGTGCATTTTTCCCATTTTAAACTAGTGTTTTTATGCGTTTTTGCATGCAGTTTTCATGCATTTTGCGTTTTATGTTTTTTTTCTTTAAATTCACTATACAATACACTGTATATAGCTGGTTGCTAAGCAGGGGGCTGGTAAGCCAGCCACCGTGTCCTTAGCAACCCATGAGTCATCAGCTGTCAGCTCCTGACTGAAAGCTGAAGGTAAGAAAAATGTGAAAATTTGCTGGTAAAAAAAATTGTGAAAAAAAAACAGCATGGGTTTCCTCCACATGTCCATATCAGGCCCTTTAGGTCTAGTATGAATTTGGAGATGACCCCTCCTGCCAAGAAAAATAAAAAATCCATACCAGACCCTTATCCGAGCATGCCGCCCAGCAGGTCAGGAAAGTGGACGAGCGAACTATACCAGGCCGCATGCCGTCAACATGGGGGGGGGGGTGCTTTGTCCCATGTTGATGAGGACAAGGGCCTCTTCCCGACAACCTTAGGTGGTGGTTGTCGGTGTCTGTGAGCTGGGGGTCTATCGGAATCTGGAAACCCCCCTTTAAGAAGGAGACCCAGATTCCAGCCCCCCTATGTGAATGGGTATCGGTAAATCGTACCCCTACCTATTCACCAAAAAAGCAGTGACATGTTAAAAAAACACAAGAGCTGGATTTTTGACAATTCCTTTATTAATAGCTCTCTCATCTCTAGCCGTCTCTTCCAGCCAACTTCTGCTTCCCACCGTCTCCTCCTCAAGCTGTCTCTTCCCGCTGTCTTCTCCTTCCCACTCCCTCTTCCTGATGTCTTTTGTCCTATCTGTCTCTTCCCACCACTGCCGTCTCTTCCCTCTGCAGTCTTCTTCCTCGCCACTGGTTCCCTGCATTTTTTTTTAAAAAGCCACTTTTGTGGTGGGAAGAGATGGCGGTGACAGGAAGAAACAGCTCGAGAAGAAGGCGGTGGGAAGGGACGGTGGGAAGAATTTCTTTTGTCGGCAATTTTTTATTTGTTTTTTACATTCAGCTTTCAGCGGGGAATCCCGCTGAAAGCCGATGACTCATCGGTTGCTAGGGACACGTCAACTGGCTTCCTGGCCCCCTGCTTAGTAACCAGCTATATACAGTGGTAAAATAAGAACCGAAAAAACACATCAAAAATTGCATCGAAAATGCACCACTTGCATTTCTGGTGCAGCTCCATTGAAGTCTATTAGCTGAAAATCATGGGAAAAATGTCCCCAACCTTTTCCAAAAACGCACCGGCTGCAAAACGCATAGATGTGAACTAGTACCATAGGAAACCATGGTAAATGGACAGTAGTTTGTTTCTGCAAACTGCAAAACGCACTAAAAAATGCAAAGGTGTGAACGTAGGGTTAATAAGCCCTGGCCCAATTAAAACTCGCCAGATTTAATATGAGTCAGTGTATGGTTTGCCTACATTCACTCCTAGCGTAGAAGGTGCTACACATATATCTGTTTACTAGACCTTAGATTTGGTGTCAGCATTAATTTTTTTTTTTTTTTTTTTAAGGCCAAGTACATGTTTTGCAATAAAGAATACCTGTTGATCCTGTTAATTACTTTGAGTTCTTTTAACTCACTGTATAATAAACTGAATCCCGAACAATGTTAAAAGTATTTCCAGCTATCTTCTGTGAACTTGAAAACAACTCCTCCTTATTTATTGAACATGGAGGGAGAAACCAGTTTGTAGTCCAAATCAGGAGAAAAGCCCAGGGTAACAATGCTGCTCCTAAGACAGGAAATTGAAAGCACTTTGAATTTTGGTTCTTATATCATAGAAATTAATTTTTCATTAATAAAAGTAAAGTTTTTAGCCATAAAAGCTTAAAATAAACCTACAAACGCACCCCTAGTTTCAACGGCTGTCCCTTAAAGTGGCTGTAAACCTCAGTCAAGGACCTTGAGCAAAGCACATATATCTGCAGTGTTTACTTATCTATCTCCAAAGCTCTGAGTGTCGTTTCTCTCTGGTGCTTCATTCCTCTGTTAGCAGCATGAGTCATTTCTGAAAAGTTTTCCTGTGTTGGGAGGGGGCGTTTAGATCGGAGCTTGTCTATTCAGAACACAGTCCTTCTATGTGGAGGGTCTCTCTGCACTTTCCTCTATGCTGCTGCCAAATTTTAACACAATCTGCACTTTTGAAGGAGTGTAGGGAAGATAAGTCCATCTCCTATTGAGACTTGCTTTTTATAAATTCAACGCTGGTCTTCTTTGTATGAGACGCAGAGAAAAATAACATCCTATATATATATATATATATATATATATATATATATATATATATATATATATATATATATATACATATATAAATATATATATATATATATATATATATATATACACATATGCATATACACGATCGGAAATTCAGAAAATAATAGTCCGATGGAAATATCTGCTTTTCTGTATGCAATTCCTACGCGCAAAAAAACATGCATGCTCAGAATCAATCAAGATTTGTATGCAACACAAGTTTAAGCCAACATTCCGTCAGGAAAAATACACTGTTTTCTTCTTGTCAGAATTTCCGATCGTGTGTACGTGGCATTAGAATAATTTCCCATTGCAATCGTATATTATTGATGCACTGGGAGAACATATCTACCTCCTGAGCGGAATGTGCTATTCTGGTCAGGATGAAGAAATGTTCTAGAGGGGATTCTTCAGCTTGATACATTTTGGCTGAAAAAGAGGTGTTAAGACAGTTGGAGCACACATATGCTGCCATGTTGGCGCCAGGAAATACAGATCCCCACTAAGCAGATCTCATGTTTTTTTTTTTTCTAAAGTGTATTTTTGTGCGTGAACTCGAGAAAAGGAGCCGGACTGCAGGAGTTAGGAGTAGGCAGACCCTCCCCCCAGAGGCAATCTGCCATCCTTCTCCATGCCCCCGGGTGGCAATGGCGGGTGTGAGGGAGGACCTCCTACTCCCCCCGCCCTACATGCTCCAACGGGGCAGAGGGACTCCCCCTATGAGGAAGTTAGGGGGTCTAGCCCGCTCAGCCAGCCCCGTAGGTCCTTCGCCTCTCTTTTTTAGGAGACCGCATGGCCAAAGTGCGTGCGTGTTAAACCAATTTCGTGTGCGTGCAAGTGTGGTGGTTTTTGTGGGGGGGGGGGGGGGGGGGGTGGGCGTACTAAGCACAGGCTTACCTTGCATAGCACACGCACCGGGGAGCCGGGCTGTGACCACCAAACTCAATTCACATGCAGCCGAGACCGGGATCCGAACCCTTGGCTGCAGAGGTGAACGGCTTATCAGCGCACTGCCAATCACGTTGAGCAGATCTCATGTTACTAAAGCTCTTGATTTTCTTTCCAAACTACATTTTCATTTTTTCTCTTCCATGGAGAATCCACAAAAACCAGGACTGTTTTTAAGGCAGGGCAACATGGGAAGTTGCCCTGGGCCCCATCATTGTTGTGGGGCCCAAAGAAGCTGCCTCATACTTACCAACTATCCCAGTTTAAATTCCCTTATCCTGGGCATATGTAATAAGCGGACCTCCAGCTGTATAGTTTAGCTAGATCAGTTCTTCCTAATTTACTGGCAGGTAGTTGATTGTGCTAGCTGCAGTATTCTCACGTGGTGTATTGCCTGTATCCTCTGCAGTGTGCACCATAAAGCTACACAGGCATAATATAGACACCCAGCAGGTACAATATTTAAAGGAATTTTAATTTTTTTTTTATTTAAGCATCATGATGCTTAAATAAAAAAAAGAAAAGAAATGAAAGATTCCTTTAAATATTGTACCTGCTGGGTGTCTATAGTTTGCCTGTGAAAACGTCTTTGAGAACCCGTTTTTTACCCCAGGGAACATGCATCAATGGAACTTTTTTTAAATTGTCGTTTTTTCTGGAGCAGTGATTTTAATGATGCTGCATCATTAAAATCACTGCTCCAGAAAAAACGACAGTTTTTAAAACTTTTTTCCATTGATACATGTTCCCTGGGGCAAGATGTTTTCCGACAATAACTTGCATATGGGGCTTTAAAATGAGCACTTTTGCATTCGAACGTTCGAGTCCCATTGACGTCAATGGGGTTCTAAATGTTGGCACGAACGTTCGGTCCGTTCGAAGGTTCTGGTGCGAACCAAATGCAGGGGTGTTCGGCTCATCCCTAAAAATCACCCATTACATTAGTTGTCAGTGTAAATTCTTTATTACATTGGTGATCAGTGTACATTTCCCTTTACATTGATGGTAAGTGCAGAATTGCCCTTACACTGGTGGTCAGTGTAAATCCCCCCTAACATTGGTGGTCAGTGTAAAAGTGTCACCTTACATTGGTGGTCAGTACCAATCTCCTCAACAATGGTTATCAGTGCAAATTCCCCCTTACATGGAGGTCATTGTATATTCCCCTTACACTGGTGATTGGTGTAAATGCTATAATTACATTGGTGCCAGTGTAGAAACCCCTCTTTTCTATTGGTGGGTGATGTAAAATCCCCCATCAGTGTAAATCCCCCCTCACATTGGTGGTGTGGCGGTGGGACCCTGTGCGACCTTAACTGCTTGCCGACCAGCCGCCGTCATTTTACTGCGGCAGGTCGGCTCCCCTGGGCGAGAGCCCGTAGCTCTACATCGGCTACGATCACCGCCTGGCACACGCGATCGCTCGCTACAGAGCGAGGACTGGGAGCTATGTGTGTAAACACAAAGCTCTCGGTCCTGTCAGCGGGGGAAATGCTGATCTTCTGTTCATACAATGTATGAACAGAAGATCAGTGATTTCCCCTAGTGAGGCCACCCCCCCCATACAGTTAGAACACACCCAGGAACACACTTAACCCCTTCCCTGCCCCCTAGTGTTAACCCCGTCACTGCCAATGGCATTTTTATAGTAATACAATGCATTTTTATAGCACTGATCGCTATAAAATGCCAATAGTCCCAAAAATGTGTCAAAAGTGTCCGCCATAATGTCGCAGTACTGAAAAAAAAACGCTGATCGCCGCATTACTAGTAAAAAAATTTTTTTTAATAAAAATACCATAAAACTACCCCCTATTTTGTAAACGCTATAACTTTTGCGCAAACCAATCAATAAGGGCTAATTGCGATTTTTTTTTTTACAAAAAATATGTAGAAGAATACGTATCGGCCTAAACTGAGGAAAAAAACGTTTTTTTATATATTTTTTGGGGATATTTATTATAGCAAAATGAAAAAAATATTGATATTTTTTTCAAAATTGTCGCTCTATTTTGGTTTATAGCGCAAAAAATAAAAACCGCAGAGATGATCAAATACCACCAAAAGAAAGCTCTATTTGTGTGAAAAAAAAAGACACCAATTTTGTTTGGGAGCCACGTCGCACGACTGCGCAATTGTCAGTTAAAGCGATGCAGTGCCGAATCACAAAAAGTGCTCTGGTCTTTGGGCAGCAATATGGTCCGGGGGTTAAGTGGTTAAAGACTGTTGGTTTACTCTAGATTTTGTAGAGAAAGACACACTGATTGCACAGCTATGTGTTGGGCTATTTAGTTCTGACCTGACATGGCTCAGGGCCCTACACAACAGACAGGACGTCTGTGCCTTGGAGTCAGGTGGACTCCCATCTCTCTGAGAGGAGTCAGAGACGTTGCATGGGTGCAGATAGAGTATGCATGTCTACAGAAGGCAGATGTCATTGGTAATTGAGCAGCAAGGCGTTGATCAGGAGTAAGCTAGGTGTGAGGTTAACTCTAGAAAACTCTGTTTGTTCTGAGGAACCGACCTAAGGCCTAGGCTAAAGGCCTGAAACAGCTGGATGGCAAGAATGAAAGCCAGGAGGCTAATTGTTGAGTATGCAAGATACAGTAATGGTGGAACCCCCTGTAAGGGCTGATGTATTTGTGAACTTTTTTTGAGCTTTAAATAAAAGTGGGCTACCAGGCCCTTAAAAATTCAGTTCTGGACTGGCGTACTCACTAAAAAACGCACCTACCGCTGGAGTCTGATCAGATCACCCCAATCTTACAGTGGTCATTGTAAAGTCCCTATTACATTGGTAGAATCCCCCACTATACACTTGCCAAAGATTTCCAGCTTTGCTCTACATGATTTTGAATTTGCCATAGTGTACTGCCTCCTAACTAATCCCCCCCCCCCACCACTGTTATTGATCCCATTAACCCCCCAGCATTGCCACTGATCCAAAGAGTCCTAGGATCCCTAGGGGTCCCCTCACCTCCCCAGTACATGGTGTGCAGGCAGTGAGGAGATGATGTACTGTTACCTTTAGCAGCCAATTAGTAAGCAGTAATGCTGTGCACTAACCTCTTGCAACCAATCATTAAGCGGTAAGGACATAGGCGTGCGCACAGGGTGTGCCAGGTGTGCCTGGGTACACCCTAATCACCTTGTGCAGTGCAGATTGCCCCTGCACTCCCACCTTCCTTTTCTCTCCCAAAGGCTGCTGCTGCTGGCATACACTGGAGAAGTTTTAAAAAGAGTGGGGGAAGGGGTCGATAAATATATCAGTTACCCGCCCCTTCCCTTTGTGAATGAACACAGTAAGTAATCAACACCATGTGTTTGAGCTTTGGAGTGCACACCCTAATGCAATAGGCTGCGCACACCTATGGTAAGGATATGCAGTAACTTCTAGCAATCAATCAATGAGCAGTATTGATGTATAGTACTCTCTTGCAACCAAGCAGAAGTTATGTGCTGTAAAAGAAAATAAACAGTAAGCCATAATGTGTGCTGAAACCTCTAGCAGCCAGTCAGTGAGAGATAATGATACACTGTAACCTCTAGCAACCAATCACAATCGCTGCCTGATTTTGAGTCTAGCTGCTATTTATTGTATGTCTCGGAGCATGTGGAGAATACAATTGCATGGAAGAGGGGGGCCCAAGAAAATGTTTGCCCAGGGTCCAGTCAATATTAAAGACGGCCCTGACAAGAAGGTTGATGATTCAGTCTTATGCCTTCTATTATACATTGAATCACTGATGGATTCTGGGTAGTCTGGAGTGAATCTAAATGCATGTTAAGGGAAGCAAGCACAATGAGATTAATGTAAAGGAATAGGCAGGGCTGGGATAATATTGTGATATTGGCAAGTGTTACAAGTTTGCTGGCAGATTCCACTGTATGGAATTGCGCAAAGCACTCGCAAAGAACAATCATTATTTCATATAATTTAATTAATCCTCTTAATTTTAACAAAGTTGTCAAGCATGAAAGTAAATAATTGTAATATTTAGTGAGGGTTGGCAAAACTTAAAGAGGTATTAAATCCCAAACCAAACTAGTACAAATTTGGCGGATTACCAATCTTTAGATTTGGCAGCTGCATTAGTTTTCTATTTAAAGCTTTTTCCCTCTGTTTTCACTTATTGATCTGGCCAGTAATACACCTCCTGTACTTTGGATGAATAAGCAAAGGGGGTACCTTTGGACAGCAGCATTGCCAGTCTGGGGGTGGGAGTGTAAGGCCGCGTACACATGAGGAGACATATCCGATGAAAACGGTCCGACAGACCGTTTTCATCGGACATGTCTCCTGGGATGATTTGGTTTGATCAGTGTACACACGATCAAACCAAAATCCCGCGGAAAGACAGCGCGGTGACGTGGACGCCGCCACGTCACCCAACCGGGAAGTAAAATGCTTCCACGCATGGATCGAATCCATTCGACGCATGCAGGAAATTTCGGTCCGCTGGTTAGGCGTACTAACCTATCCGACAGACTGTTTTCCAGCAGACAAGTTTTAAAGCATGCTTTAAAACTTTTGTCTGCTGGAAACCTGTCTGCTAGCCCATACACACGATCGGATATGTCCGCTGGAACTGGTCTGCTGACCAGTTTCAGCAGATATGTTTGATCGTGTGTACGCGGCCATAGATGTACTACCATATTTAGATACACTAATACATTTAAGCCAAACTCAAACTCACACTGCAGTTGCACAAACAGTTACAACAGCAAGGTTTTCATTTTGGTATAAAAATTGTAAGCACCCCTGTCAGTGGTAAATGGTTTGTTTGACCAGCTACATTTTCAGGACAGCTTGTTCTGCTGAAAAACAACAGACTTACTGACCAAATCACCAGGTGAAAATAAAGAAAAGAATAGAAGCATAGACAGGAAAATTAATGTAGCTATCACATCTAAGAATTGGTAAGCAGCAGTATAATAAATGTTTGCTTTTGGGTTTAATACCGCTTTAGTGCTGTTTGCACCTAATGTTATTCATGGCTCCAAAAATGAAGAACAAGAAACATCAAAATTGCCTAAATTGTGAAAAATGTAATTCTAATAAACACAATCCAAGGAGGTGCCTTCATTATTCTAGTAAAATAAGGAATTCAGTGATTTTTCACTTGATAATCTTTGCATATCTTGTTCAGTGCTTGATGTCTTCCAGCGTATTGGCAGCAAGACAAGGCTGTTAAAGACAAGCATTAACAAGTGAATGATATTATAAAAAGTCTTAAGGTTGCACAGTATTAACAGTTCTACGCGGCTTTGTATGTCTCTAAAGACTCAGCTGAACTCCCAGATCTCACCTCTGCTTTTTTCCACTTGAACATTTTTATCTATTGCATTACATCCCAAGACATCACTGACACCAAAGGACCTGTAGGCATGCTAGCAAGGTAGCCAGGCAATTGGATTGTTTAAAGCACCCGGATGATGATCAGACTTTCTACACCACTACTTTGACCATCTAGGCAGTGGCGGCTGGTGCTCCAATTTTTTTTGGGGGGCGCAAACAGACTGAAAAAAAACCATCAATTGCAGCCACTGTGCCCATCAAATGCAGCCACTATGCCCATCAAACGCTGCCACTGTGCCCAAACGCTGCCACTGTGGCCATCAATTGCCACCCCTGTGCCCATCAATCGCCACCCCTGTGCCCATCAAACGCAGCCACTGTGCCCATCAAACGCAGCCACTGTGCCATCAAACGCTGCCACTGTGCCATCAATTGCCACCCCTGTGCCCATCAAAT
The DNA here is from genome assembly GCA_029574335.1 of Rana kukunoris. Taxonomy (NCBI): domain Eukaryota; kingdom Metazoa; phylum Chordata; class Amphibia; order Anura; family Ranidae; genus Rana; species Rana kukunoris. The sequence continues at coordinate 135,666,455 of CM056049.1, read as the reverse complement.
GCAGCCACTGTGCCCTCAAAACGCATCCACTGTGCCATCAATTGCCGCCACTTGCCATCAAATGCAGCCACTGTGCCCATTAAATGCATCCACTGTGCCCATAAATTGCCACCACTGTGCCATCAAACGCAGCTACTGTACTCATCAATTGCTGCCAGTGTGCCCATCAATTGCTGCCACTGTGCCCATCAATTGCTGCCACTGTGCCCATCAATTGCCACTACTGTGCCTGGCACTTACCTTGTCTGGGTGGGGCAGAGGGTCACAGCAGCGGTGTCCTCCATACTCCTCAATGTCTTCTCCGTCCTCTCTTCCTGTCCTCTGCTATGATTGGATGCCTGATTGGCTGAAACGACAGGCTATGTGATTGGATGCCTATCAGGTGACAGGTAACAGACCCGAGCACCTGATTGGCGGAGAGGCGGTTCAGTTTTAGGAAAGCGAATATACATTTGCTTTCCTAACACAAAGCTGAGTAAACTGCGAGCGTCCAGCATGGCGCCCGCTGTTCACCCTTTTTGACGCCTATTAGAACCTATGGCTTTAATCAGGTGCTTCCAAAAAATACCCCACAGCTTTAAATCAGGCTCCCGGTGCCTAAAAAAGTGGCCGGGCACCTAAATATTGGGTGGCAGCATTGCGGGCGGTATTTACCCATTTACGGCCGCAACTTGAGGCAATTCCGGCGGTATAGCGCCGCTATTTTTAGCACCGCTATACCACCAGCGCACCTCCACTGCCCCATGTTAAAGGGGCCTAACATATACTATGAGACTACATGAAACAATAAGATGGATTTACTCAAGGCAAATAGGCTGTTCACTTTGCAAGGGAAGTTGCACTTCACAAGGGACTTTCACCCTGAGCTTAGTAAATAAGGTGTAGCTCTGCTGACTTCCATCATGAAATCATGGCAAGCATTTTTTTTTCCCTTGCACATAATCTAGTATTCATGGCAAATGGAAATGTCACCATATTCCCTATGCCCTGGGTCTAATTCCCTTGCAAAGTGATCATCCTTTTTGCCTTTAGTAAAACACCCTAACAGTATGTTAATTACAGAGTATTTCTAATAATGGTCTAGAAAAACAGAGACTATAAACATGATGCATGCTGATGACTGCATCTTCCTTGTATGAAATGCTCAAATTATTATCTCTGTTTTTCGTTTTAAACTTGGGTGTAGTCTGGGTGTGATAAGTTTTTGCTTTAGCTTCAACTACCTTCGCAGGTTACTAAATCCATGGGCGTACTAAATGAATTTCAATCAATTTAGCCACATGTGCTTGTAATTAAATAATACAATGATTCTTTAGAAGCTGATTGGCTACCATGCACAGCTGCTCCAAATTTTGCACTATTCAGTTTTAGTAAATTAACCCCAAAGTGATTGCAACCACTGGGTTTTCAAGGCTAATGTTGTGCTCAGGGGTGGACTGACAACTCATGGGCCCCCTGGGCAATAGAAGATTATGGGGCCCCGGGCTTACAGGTGGCCACTAGTGATGAGCGGAATACGCCATATTCGATTTCGCGATATTTCACGAATATATAGAAGAATATTCGCGAAATATTCGTTAATATCGAATATTCGTGATATTTTATCAAAAAAAATAAAATTTGCGAAATTTTGCTAATGCGAATGCGAAATTGATTGCGAAATTCTCGTCAACACGCGAAAACGGAGATCATTTCCTGGATTACTAAACTAATTAGCACTAAACACTAACTCTACTTACACAAACTTATATGACTAAACTAAAGCTAATTTTTTTTTCTTTATACACAAAACACAGAAGGGCAGAGAAAGTATTCGCGAATATTCGTAATACGAATATTCGCATTGCGAATTTTCGGCAACATAAAAGGATCGCCTCAGCTACTCGGCCCAGGGTCTCTAATCATACCAGCAATGCTTTTAGACGTCGATGGAGATCACTAGGATGTGATCTGTTTTAAAAATACATTTAAAAAAATACGAATATTCGCAATAGCGAATATTCACCGCGATATTCGATTTATTCGCGAATACTCGAATATGCAATATTCGTAACGAATATTCGCAATGCGAATATTCGTGAGCAACACTAGTGGCCACCATGCCAGAAGACATTGCATAGGCAGGGCAGCTAAAATCTCAGGATTTTAACATCAAAAGCATGTCGGTTTTGGACAAATCAGGGACAGATGTAAAAAAAACACAGATTTTTACATACTATCCCTGGTTTTATGGAGCCTGGCAACCCTGATGGGCCCCCCTGGTGGCATGGGGCCCTCGGGCAGTGCCTGAGAGTCCCAATGGTCAGTCCGCCCCTGGTTGTGCCATGCCAAGGCATATTCAGAGTACTCTGAAAGATTGGATTCATACCTATTAATTTTTTAACAGAAGGAATATTTATTCAAGAAAATCAGGTGATTACATGCTTATACCAGACAAATAATACAGACAGGGCCACAAGGCTCCAAACAGTTGTTACAGACAGTGCAAGAAAAAATAAATAAATAAATAAATAAAATATCTACATACGAAAACATCCTGCTAGCTTAGCCAGACAGGAGAGGGAAGACAAGAACAAAAAGAGGAAAAAAGGAGAGAAACAATGGAGGGGGAGGGAAGGGGGAAAGGGGAAAAGGAGAGAGGGAGGAGAGAGGGAGGGGAGAGGGGAGGGGGGAGGAGAGGGAGGGGAGACATCCCATTCAGCAAGCCAAATGGAGTGGAGTAATCACATCACATAGTACAGCGTGCATCCACACTGAGTCCCAGACATGAAATTATTACCAGGACCCGTATATATAAGGGCCCCGCTAACCCATACCACAGACCCGGGAGAGGGCAGGGGAAACCCAGGAAGAAAAAGGGCATAGACCAGATTCAAGCGCATTAGACCATTAGTCCCCTGGCCGCCACCCAGGCCCCCCAGATCTTATCAAACTTTGTGGGGCAGTTGCGTCCCATATACGTTAGCTTATACATGGGAAGGGTGTCATTCACCAGCCTCCGCCAGGCAGATAAACCAGGCGGGTCAGCTGCCTTCCATTGGAGCAAGATCACTTTACGAGCATAAAAAGTCGTGTAGAAGACAAAAAGCTTCTTGTGCGTGGAGGTAGGGAGGTTATCTGTGATACCCAGCAATAGGATAAAGGGATTCAGCCCAACAGCCACGCCACCAATCGCCTCTATCTCATCCGCCACCAGCCGCCAAAACTCCTGGACTCTCGGGCAGAGCCAGACCATGTGAATGAAATTCCCCACTTCCCGGTTGCATCTAGGGCATTTATCCTCAGAGGTGTGGTAAATAACTGCCAGCCTCTGAGGCGTATAATAGACCCTATGAATAAATTTTAACTGAATGAAACGTTCCTTCGCCGATATCATGAGGGGAATGCACTGCTGCAATCCCTCCGACCAGTCCTCCGACGTGAGGGCCGGCAGGTCCCGCTGCCAGGCCGAGAAGGCCCGTGAGGCCCCAGCCCCCCCAGCACAAGTCAACCTAAAGTAAATAGAGGAAAGCACCCTATCCATAATACGTGAAATGAGAAGCCTTTCCACTGAGTGGGGCTCCACTTTAATAGGGTCTGGAAACTGCGATCGGATCGCGTGCCGAAGCTGAAGAAACCTGAAGAACATCCAGGGGGGAAGTCCAAACTTAGCTTTTAACACCCCAAAGGAGAGCAAACGACCCTCCGGCATGACGTCTCTTAGGGTTTTAATATTGTATCTGGCCCACAGCTGCGGATCCGGCACAATCCTCAAATGTGGCAGGGATGGGTTGCCCCAGAGAGGAATGTGGGGGGAGAAAGATCCGGGCTCAACCAGAAGCCTCGAGACCTGTCCCCACACCACAACCGTGGCCCTCATTGGTGCAGTAATCTGGGCGCCAGCCCTAACCCCTCGGTAGACCAAATTACTCAATCCATCATAGGACCCCAATATAGCTGCTTCAAGAGTGACCGATGGGTTAGTAGGGTCCTGTGCAAACCACCATCGAACAGATACCAGCACAGCCGCCCAGTAGTATTTCCTAAAGTTCGGAAGGGCTAAACCGCCCTCCGACAGGGGGAGCTGAAGTATGGGTCTACCCACCCTCGGGACCGAGGCCTACCAAACAAATGAACCCACCGCTTGGTCTAGTTTGTCAAAAAATGACTTAGGGATAGTCACCGGCGTGTGTCTGAAGGCGTACAGAAACTTGGGGAGGAAGGACATTTTAACCAGGTTAACCCTGCCAACAGGTGTGAGAGGCAGGGTCTTCCAGGCCGAGCACCTATGGAGAAACTTCTGGAGAACAGGGTTCACATTGGCCTCGATGTATTCAGACAGGTTTCTGCGGACCATGATGCCCAGATATTTAAAGCTGTCGACCCACTGAAGCGGGGCCGGCAGACAGTCAAGAGGGGGTGACCTAGTCAGAGGAAACAGGACCGACTTGTCCCAGTTGATCCGAATGCCCGCAAACCTGCCAAACCTATCAACAATCGAGAGGGCAGCGGAGAGGGAGCTGCGCGAGTCATTAAGGTAAAGGAGAGTGTCGTCCGCATACATAGATACCCTCTCGACCACAGAGCAGACCGTGATACCAGCGACCTCAGGGGCGAAACGAAGCATAATAGCCAATGGTTCGATGGCAAGGGCGAATAGGACCGGCGAGAGGGGGCACCCTTGCCTTGTACCTCGGTGGAACGGGAAGGATGCAGAGAGGGAGCCATTCGTCCGAACTCTCGCAGTCGGGTTGGCGTACAACATCCTGAGCCAGGAGATGAACTGTGGACCTAGGCCAAATCTCCGTAGAACCTCCCATAAATATTCCCACTCCACCGAGTCAAAGGCCTTCTCGGCGTCAAGGGAGGCAATCACCTCATCTCCCCCTCTCCCAGCCACCCGGTCAATAACCGTGAACAGCCTCCGTAAATTTATGTCCGTTCCTTTGCCCGGCATAAATCCAGTCTGATCCCCGTTAATCAAAGAGAGTATCACCGCACCGAGCCGATTCACCAATACCTTAGTGAATATCTTCGCATCAACGTTTAATAACGAAATCGGCCTATACGACGAGCAGAGAGTAGGGTCCTTCCCCGGTTTGGGAATCACCACAACAACTGCCCGCTGCATGGAGGGGGGCAACGAGTGTCTCCGGAGGGAGGTCAGCAGGGCCCCCTGATATCACGCTCCAAGGTAGGCACTGTGTGTCTTGAAGAATTCGGCCGGCAGACCGTCATCTCCGGGGGTCTTCCCTGCCTGCAAGGAGGCGATCGCCACCTGGACCTCTTTCAGAGTGATCGGAGCGTCTAGCGACGCGCGAGCTCCCTCCGAAAGAGCAGGAAAGACCAGGCCGTCTAAGAAGGAGTGTAGTTCCTCAGGCGAATAATCAACTCTAGATGAATACAGCCCTTCATAGTAGGCAGCAAAGCAAGCGTTTATTGCACTTGGGTCGGATACCAGGTCCCCGGACGTACTCTGGATACTGGCAATAGGGACAGAGTTGGTCGGGTCTCTGGAAATCCATGCCAACAGCCGTCCCGTCTTTTCCCCCTGTTCGAACACTCTCTGGGACTGATAGAGGAGCTGCTTCCTTGCAGCCGTCAGCTTAAGGAGTTGAACCTCCCGTATCGCCACCTGCAGATCCACCCTCCGCTGCTCCCCACCGGCCTCTACGTACTGTGCTTCCAACGATCGAGACCCGTCCTCCGCCCGGGCAAGTGAGGCCCGGGAGGAGGCATGAACAGACTGAATGAGGGACTGGTATTTATTCCTAACCAAAAGTTTGAACCCCTCCCAGCGCTCCGGAGACTCATCTCCCGGAGCATCGGAAGACCAGTACTCGGCTATACAGGATTCCATATCAGGTTCTATCCTATCATCGGACACCCAGTACCTCGAGAGACGCCAAAGGCTTCTACTCGGGGCAAGACCAGTATGCAACCGAAGCAGAATGGGGGCATGGTCTGAAATCCCCCTAGGGAGCACAGAGATCTCTTGCACTTTTGTTAAGATAGGGCTGCTGGCATACAGAAGGTCGATCCGTGACATGGCTGCGTGGGTGGCTGAGCTACAGGTAAAGCTTTTTATCCCTGGATTCCTCCATCTCCAAACATCCGTAAGGCCAATGGCCTCCGCCCACCGGGAGAGCGGGGAGTCAACCGCAGGCCCAGAGGACATCCTATCCAAATTTGGGCAGGGCACCATATTGAAATCCCCAGCTAAGAGGACCGCAGTGGCGGAATAGGACGCCACTAGCTGAATAATCTTATTGAGGAGTCCAATAGTAGCAGGGGGGGGATTATACAGGCCCACCAAAATCATCGGCATACCAGCCAGTACGGCATGTCACCTATTCATTTTTAGTGCTTTTTGCATTTTGCACTACAGAACATGTTCCATAGGAAGCCATGTTAAATGGACTGTAGTACAAATCTGCATAATGCAAAAAGCAGTAAAATTGCATAGGTGTGAATCCAGCTGAAGGCTCTGGACCTAACTCCCTCAAAAGTTGTAAAACTCTTCTTTGTTTTTTAATTTGAAGTGGAAGCAGTCACAGTTCTCATATCTAAAACGACAGGCTCTGGGACTTCGATATTTACTGTATTTATTGGCATATAACATGCCAAGTTTCAGGAAAAAACTTTTAATTTTAAATAAAGAACTTTGAAGCAAAATAAGGGTCAATGCCCATCAATGCCCATCTTCAGCCTCAAAATTGCCCATCAATGCAGCCTGACCAATGCCCATCTGCAGCCTCAAAATTCCCCATCAATGCAGCTTGATCAATGCCCACCTGCAACCTCACCATTGCCCATCAATGCCCATCTGCAGCCTCAAAATTGCCCATCAATGCAGCTTGATCAATGCCCATCTGCAGCCTCACCATTGCCCATCAATGCAGCTTGATCAATGCCCATCTGCAGCCTCACCATTGCCCATCAATGCAGCCTGATCAATGCCCATCTGCAGCCTAAAAATTGCCCATCAATGCAGCTTGATCAATGCCCATCTGCAGCTTCACAATTGCCCATAATTGTAGCTTGATTAATGCCCATCTGCAGCCTCCCTATTGCCAAGAATGCAGCCTGATCAATGGCCATCTCAGGGATGATAGACAGAACTTCTGGTGATAGACAGAACACTGGTCCAATGCCGATCCAGGAGATGGGAATTCCTAATACAGAGGCCACTGAGTAAACAGGAGATTCTCACTGTATGTAATCTGACGGCGCTCGCCCTGCCCCCTCCCTGTTCTCGCTGAGGGAGTCCAAATTGCAGTATCGGCGTATAACACGCACACATTATTTTCAACTGATTTGCAGGGTGAAAATGTTATATAGCAATAAATACAGTATTTGTATGCTCAAGCAAAAGGAAACTTTCAAACAATCTCACTAGCTTTAGTAATGCACCCTTGATGAGGACCTGGCTCAAGTGATTTAAAATATAGAATTATGGAAAACAATGCCAACTCAAAAGATGAGAGGTTTCTAGATGCTTTTAATTGTTTGGAATTCAATCAAACAAAATATTGAACGCTGACATCCTGTATAGAGTGGGTTACGAGGCATGGTGGGTGTAATGCAAGATGAACAGGTGGGCCCAAGACACTTTTTTGAATCCAAAGAGATTTATTGTCTCTTAAACAGAACTGTGGGAGAGAAGGTTAGGGCCAGGACACCCTACAGTAGATGCAAAGATAATTGGCTCCAAGAATTCTATAGGCAGACAGCTATACAGGTGAAGGCCTCCAGCTGAACACCACTTCTGTATAGGTAGGACCGCTGTCTCCTATGACGACAATCTTATAGCAGTTATTATTGGCAATTAAAGTCAACTATTTGCAACACGAACAGTTCTTAGTTTACCCCACCATCACTGATTGTGGGTCTTCACTCAATGAGCTCCTAGTCTCTCTCACTAGACTTCAGATCCACTAGCCACTGGATCCCCTGAGCTCTTCCTCTGGCAGCACTCAGTATCTTCCTCAAGCGTCACCCCTGTTTGCCTGCTGAGTCCCTGGCTTGGCACTCACAGATACTCCTTAAGCGTCACCCCTGCAGACACACTAGGTCCTTGGCTTGGCACTCACTAATGCTCCGCAAGCGTCACCTCTGCTGTCCTGCTGGATCCTTGACTGGGCACTTATTGAAGCCTTCTCACTTCTTCACTGTCCCCGGTTGGCGAGAAAACTGCTCTGGTACTGGCCTCAGCTTACTTACAGTAGTCTCCGGTAGCAAGATGGACAGTCCCTTAGTGGCAATAGCTTCCCCTCTACCTCCGACCACAACTGGTTCCCCGGCCGGCGGAACCGTTACTTCTGGTTGTACTACAAGCCCACAGTCCAAACTACGCTGCTCTCCTGCTTCTGGATAGGCACTCAGACAGCCTAGCAGCCAGATGTTCCCGGGATAGTCCTTAGGTTTCTGGCCTAGCAACCCATGGCAGTACAACACACGTCCACCCAGACAGTTGTCCAGGTGGCACAGAATCCCGATCACCTAACTCCACCCAAATAAATAGGCACTCCCAGCAGGCCAAAGGACCAAAGAAAGTCCCTGCCCATTGACTGAGACACCCCATTCATTCATAATCTGTCCTTGCTTTTCCCTTGTCTTATGCAATGTCACCAGCTATACTGTCACCTAGTGACAGAAAAGAGAACTGCAGCAATTACAGAATTAGGGTAAAATAAATTGATCTCCTAACAATTAGCCAAAGCAACCATCGCCTGGCAACTAAATTTGATAGCACCCCTGCCTAAACATTAGGGTGCTACACAATTAACACACTGCAGCTTTAAATTAGTATAATCATTTCTGAGATTGATATACACTATATTACCAAAAGTATTGGGACGCATGCCTTTACAGGCACATGAACATTAATGGCATCCCAGTCTTAGTCCATAGGGTTCAATATTAAGTTGTCCCACCCTTTGCAGCTATAACAGCTTCATCTCTTCTGGGAAAGCTGTCCACAAGGTTTAGGAGTGTGTCTAGGAGAATGTTTGATCATTTTCAGCACTTCCAGAAGCGCATGCGAGTTGCTAAATGTTGTACCTTCATTAGGTGTAACCATATTGCTACACTTAGAGTGCCTCTCTTCTCTTTTATACTCTGTAGCTCCTGCTGGATTTTGGGTCTAATCCCCTTGCGGAGGCTTCCATTTGGACATTTTATGGTTACACAACCACATTGCTATAATCTTTTTATATGGACTATAAACTGAAGGACTTATATAAATGGTTGTGGAACTAATCATCTGAGTTTCCATTATTTCTTATGAGGAAATTCTTGTACAAGTGCTTTGGATTACAAGCATATTTCTGGAACGAGTTATGCTCGCTATCCAAGATTTTACTGTATTTGATTTGTATAGACGTCAAGTTCAACACAGTTACTGGTTGTGATCTAAATATAGACATGTTATGCATTTTATTTCCTTGTCTATGTAGCTGTTTATGCAGCATGGACATAGATAAGGATACATAGGTCCAACTATTTCCAACCAAGAACAGCTTACAGTACAATAAACCTTCTATAGTTCCACAAGCATTATTCAAACTTCAAGTAACATGCCACCCTGTTTTAAAAAAAAAAAATAGAACTGGGGAAACTCACTTAAAGCGGACCTTCAGTAATTTTTTCAACTTTCCATCTATTAAATCTTCTGCCCTTGTTGTTTTAACTTTGGGTAGTAAAACATTTTTTTTTTTTGCCAGTAAACACCTTATGCAGCCCACTTCCTGTTTCTTGTCTGGTAAAAAGCCTAGGCTTATGACATCATACAGAGCTCTCTCTCTCTCACTCTCACAAGAGTTTGCCAGGAAGGGAGGGGGATGAGCCATAGGAGGAACAATGAGAGCTGCAGTGCTGGAGGTGTGCCTCTGTGTAAATCCAGGAAGTAAACAGGCAGCAGCTTCAGCTGCCCACAGTTAAAATGACTGCAGCCAGACTCAGCAGAGGGAGATTTCTGCAGCATATTTGGCAAGTACAGAATCACAGTATATATAAAATAATATGCAAAGTGATTGGAGGGAGGATTTAGAATGGCAAATATGTTTTTATTACAAATTATGTGAGCAGGCTGCAGTTCCTCTTACCTACGAGAGTGGATACACACTCCATGCAGGAACTGAACACAGGCCCCAGTGCTGCAAGACAAGCTATTTAGCTACCATGCTGCTCCTTCTTTGGCCTATTCTTGACATTACAAATACAGTATCCATAATTTGTTTAAAGCAAGGGTCTCAAACTGGCGGGCCTCCAGCTGTTACGAAACTACAAGTCCCATCATGCCTCTGCCTGCGGGAGTCATGCTTGTAACTGTCAAAAAAAGGGGGATAGGGTTGGGACTTTACATGATGCATATGATAGAACTACCACAGGCCTCCATCCCTGTAAATGGATAGAAGGGGGGGGAGATTGTGGGACTTTAAATGAGATGTGTTTAAATATATATATATATATATATATATATATATATATATATATATATATGTATAGTATGCGATTAAATATATATATGGAATATAAAAAATGTTTCCATAATAGCCAGGCTCAAATTTACCAACCAAAAAAGCAATAACCCAACCTGTCTAGCTGAATGCATTAAAAACAGAGGTTTAGTTGCATGTATTTGCAAATACCTGTGTGAGCTGCCGGCCCCGTCAAGGCACTCAGTGTACTGCAGTCCTAACTATGAATTTTAAAGTCAGGTTAATTTGGTTTATTGCTTTTTTGGTTGGTAAGTTTGAGCCTGGCTATTATGGAAACATTTTTTATATTACATATATATATATATTTAATTGCATACTGCTTAAAACGCATCTAATTTATAGTCCCAACCCCGCCCCCCCCTCCCCTTTCTATCCATTTACAGGGATGGAGGCCTCTGGTAGTTCTATCATATGCCTCATGTAAAGTCTCAACCCTATCCCCCCTTTTTTTAACACTATCCAGGGATAGAGATGTGTTTCAGGAGTGGAATAAAGTGCCTCCACTGATCTGCCACCGACAGTTAATTATGCATTGTCATTTTTTGACTAGCTGACCCTGGTTGATGTGGTCCGACTTTAATTTGGTGGTATTTTGGTTTAGTAGGCATGTTTTATTCCACTCTTGCACTTCTTTTGTTTTCCAGTGCTCTTTTTTGCTAGACCAACTATAGGTAGGGGCATGGTCAGGTGATCACCTGCCCCCTATATATTGATTAGCACTCTTGTGCTCCTATTTAGGAGACTTTAAAATTCATAGTTAGGACTGCAGTACACGGAGTGCCTTGACGGGGCCTGCAGCTCACACAGGTATTTGCAAATACATGCAACTAAACCTCTGTTTTTAATGCATACAGCTAGACAGGTTAATTTAGTTTATTGTTTTTTTGGTTGGTAACTTTGAGCCTGGCTATTATGGAAACATTTTTTATATTCCATATATATATTTAATCGCATACTGCTAAAAACGCACCTCATTTAAAGTCCCAAAACCTCCCCTCCTTCTATGCTTGTAACTGTCAGTCTTGCAGTGCCTCATGGGACTTGTAGTTTTGCAAGAGCTGGAGGGCTGCCAGCTTGAGGAACTGTACAAAATTATAAAAGAGGACACTTTTTTCTTAGTTACTACACAACAGAAGACATAAAATCTTGTGATTTGCTTTTTAAAGACATCTTTCCACTGTAGAAGTTCACTTGTGTTTGGAATACAGGATTCATAATTGGCTTCTTTACTTTTATAGCTATTAATGATCTTAGAAATTATATTTTATCAGCAGGTAGAGTTTTGCTCTCAACTGTTTATTTTATTTTACAACCACTAATAATCCAAAACATTATATGTTATCACTAAGTTCAGTTTGATTAGGAATGAAGAACGCATTATATAGGACATAAAGATAAAAGATAACATGCTGTGTATATGCCACAGAGATATATTGGCCATACAAACAAGAGCAAAGCATAGAGGCCCTATCACTCTATCACCCAATGACCTTTCACAGACACAACTATATACCATATGTATCTTATAAGAATAAATAACTAAAGAATTGCTAAACTTCCATTACAGTTCACGCCAGTTTAATTGTCTGAACAAAATAACAAAAACATGGGCAGCACATCTCTGAAACACACACTTTTTTGTCTATGCTTCTTTTATTTTTTAAATGCTGCAGCATCAGTGCAAAAAAATAAATAAAACAATTTTCTGGTGTTCCAAAAAAAACAGTGTAATTTTGTCAGGCTTCAGCCACGTTGACAGGGCCAATCTTAGGCAGGGTGCACAGGGTGCTTTGCACCCAGGCGCCTGCAGAGGAGGGGGCGCCGAAGTGGCAGAGTTCTCCCCTCCAACCTTCTCTCCTTGTTTGTGTCCGTCCAGAACTAGTATTCTGAGCATAGGTGTGTGTCCGTCCAGAACTGTTGTGTCTCTGACCATCTCCTATACCAGGCATCCTCAAACTACGGCCCTCCAGCTGTTGCAGAACTACAAATCCCATGAGGCATTGTGAAACTCTGACATTCACAGACATGACTGAGCATGATGGGAAATGTAGTTCCTGAACAACTGGAGGGCCATAGTTTGAGGACCCCTGTCCTATACTATGTCTGTAGTCTCTGACCATCTCCTATACTATGTCTGCAGTCTTTGATCATCTCCTGTACTGTGTCTGCAGTCTCTGACCATCTCATGTTCTATGTCTGCAGTCTCTGACCATCTCCTGTATCATGTCTATAGTATGTCTGGGGGTCTTTCTAACAGACTCTCTAACAGAAGCCCTCTCTGTGTCCATCAGAGAGGCCCCCTCCAGGTCCCAAAAAAGTACTTTGCTTCTCTTCCTGTATTTTGTTTATTGTTAAGAGATCATGTAAGGATCTCAGGCTAATGAAGACTTCATGGGGGAGCATCTCTGTGTTTGAGTCATTTCCATGGAAACATTTGTAAAGGGGAGGAGTTAGTAAAATGACCATGCCCATGTGGGGGCGCCAGAAATATTTCTGCACCCAGGCGCCTGTGACCCTAGGATCGGCCCTGCACGTTGGGGCGTTCCGGAATTGCAGAATATTCTGCCCACGATACCAAAATCATGGCGAAATGAGGGACAAATTTGCAAAGCCATTGCTTCTAATGCCACCCCAATCGCTGTGCAATTTTCCCACAGCTGTCGCGCAATAAATCGTGTTGCAACACTATCACCCAAAAGGATCTCCTTGTCCTAGTGACAAGCTTTGCATGTTGTAATTTGCCGCAATTACAATGCAATTTATCGTGCGACAATCGTGGCAAAATTGCATCGCCTTTGGACGTAATGGCATCGCAAACACACCCCGTGTTTTGCCACGATTCTGGAATTGTGGTCAGGATCGATTGAGATTCCAGAACGCCCAGGTGTGAATGGAGCCAAAGCCACGCTCAGTTTTCTCCTGTTAAACTACAGAACACCTCCCACATCTCCATAACATGTAAGGGAGGTATTCTGTTCAGTAGAAGATAATTGGGTAAGGCTGTTAACACTACCTAGGATTTCAGAGAAACATAAGGGGTTGTTTACGAAGGGAAAATCCACTTTGCACTACAAGTGCAAACTACAAGTGCAAAGTGCACTTGAAATTGCATTGAAAGTGCACTTGGAAGTGCAGTCACTTTAAATCTGAGGTGTAGATCTGAAATGAGGGGAAGCTCTTCTGATTTTATTATATCCAATCATGTGCTAAAATGCTGTTTTTTATTTTCCTTGCATGTCCCCCTCGGATCTACAGCAACTGCACTTCCAAGTGCACTTTCAGTGCAATTTCAAGTGCAAAGTGGATTTGCCTTTAGTAAATAACCCCCATAGGCAGAGTACATGGCAATCTAGGATCTAACTAGATTTTTGGCAGAATCAACAGCTATTTCTCTGCACTTGCAGCATTTAAGTAGGAATAAAACATGAAAAAATGTATGCATTTCAAAGATATACTTCCTTTTTAATTTGCCCAAACATAGAGATTAAGGTGGAGCCTCTTTTTTATTTCCATTGTAAAGTTTTATTGTTGTCTAGAGTACATCAACTATTTATAGAATTAAGATATAATTGAAGCACTGAGTTTATTATTATGCAAAGTGAAAATCTTGTGTTAGGCAGAGCCTTTTGGAAGTGGTCTCTCACTACTCTTCTCAGCTGCCGTTGTCTATAATGCTGCTGACTTCCTCCATTGTACACAAAGAGCACCTGAGGTCTGGGGCTTAAACCAGACATAAATTGTTCCAATTGTAGCCAGTTCAGCAGGGACTAAGCTATTCTTCCCTGCCTCGCCAGGTGGAATCCTGGATTCCAACCTCTCCTTTACCCCACATTAGGTTGACCAGACATCCCCGGTTTCCGGGGACAGTGTCCTCAATCTGCAAAAGTTATAGCGTCTACAAAATAGGGGATCGTTTTATGGCATTTTTATTAATATTTTGTTTTACTAGTAATGGCGGCGATCAGTGATTTTTATCGGGACTGCGACCTTATGGCAGACACATCGGACACTTTTGGCGCTATTTTGGGACCATTCACATTTATACAGCGATCAGTGATATAAAAATGCACTGATTACTGTATACATTTGACAGGCAGGGAAGGGATTAACCACTAGGGGGCTAGGAAGGGGTTTAGTGTGTCCTAGGGAGTGATTCTAACTGTGTGGGGGTGGGGCTTACTATGACACACCACTAATCACTGCTCCCGATGAGAGGGAGCAGACGATCAGTGTCCTGTCACTAGGCAGAACAGGGAGATGCCTTGTTTACACTGGCCTCTCCCAGTTCGACACGATCACAGGACACCGGCGGACAATGAGTCCGCGGGTCCCGCAGGCATGATCACGGAGCTCACGGCAAAGTAAATATACGTTACTTTGCGCAGCCGTGCCATTCTGCCGACGTAAATGTACATGTCGCAGTCGGCAAGCGATTAAAGACCAGGTCATATACTTGTGCGCAACTTATGAAACAGTGTTGAGTGTTTTTGGTTAGCAGGTTCTGATGGAAGAAGGCAAAAAGGAGTAGTCTGACCTAAAACTAGTCATTCTCCTTCACTTTTCTGACCTGCTGCCATAGGCCTTGATCAGGTTACTGTTTTCTGTTTTATTCTATTGAGGACTATATCCGTAAACTTCCTTTAAATTTTTTTTAAGAGTTTAATCATAGCCTTACAGTTTTTTAAATTGCTTTCTGTTGATACTGTTAACCATCAAGCTTTAAGTAAACCTCATTTATTTACTATGTCCTAGGTGTCTGTGCATTATATTTACTATTGCAGAAATGTCTGAACCCAGAGTGTCAGAGGTGTCAAGAGACTTGCAAGATCAGGGCAACCATTGGTGTACAGTAGCTTTAAGTAGGGTGATCAGACATCACCGGTTTCCAATGGTCCCAAAATAGCGCCAATAGTGTCCAATGTGTCCGCCATAATGTCGCAGTCCCGATAAAAATCACTGACCGCCGCCATTACTAGTAAAACAAAATTATTAATAAAAATGCCATAAAACAATCCCCTATTTTGTAGACGCTATAACATTTGCGCAACCAATCAATAAACCCTCACTGCAATTTATTTTTACAAAAATATGTAGAAGAATACGTATCGGCCTAAACTAAGAAAAAAAATTGCTTTTAAAAAAAAACAAAATGGGGATATTTATTATAGCGAAAAAGTACAATATATTGCTTCTTTCTTTGTCACTCTATTTTTGTTTATAGCGCAAAAAATAAAAACCGCAGAGGTGATCAAATACCACCAAAAGAAAGCTCTTTTTGTGGGGAAAAAAGGACATTAATTTTGTTTGAGAGCCACGTCGCACGACCACGCAACTGTCAGTTAAAGCGACGCAGTGCCAAATCACAAAAGGTGGCCCGGTCATTTGGCAGCCATATCCTTCGGGGCTGAAGTGGTTAAGAAAAGGTTCTTTGGTAATGGGGGCTGTTCAAATGCCTAATGTTCCTTACTTTGTGAGGGGCAGAGGAGGGGAGGGGGTTTGAACAAAGGAGTCTTCTTCAGATAGCTCAAGTGAAGGGGCCCGATATAACTTTTAGGTAATGACAGCCAGGCAGTCAATATGTGTTGATTTCTCTTTATAGAACTCTAATAAGGAAGACAAAGTAAAGGTGTCTGCATGCAGTGTCTTTGGGTGCATAGATGGTGGGCTATTGCCCGCTCACCAGTCTAGACGATACCAGGCTCAAAGAATGATGGGAATACTCTGCAGTAGGCTTCTGCAGATGCTGTATTTAGGGAGTGATGCTTGGCCCCACTGATGCGGATGAGAAGGCCGACGGAAGGAGAAGAAGGTGGAAGAAGAAGCCATGCAAGATGCGGATAAGAAGACCTAAGAAAGAAGCAGAGGAAGAAGAAGAAGCTGGAGGAAGAAACCCGAATGAAAGAAGAAAAGAAGAAGATGGAAAAAGTAGAAGAAAAAAATATATCAATAAAGTAGGGCTGTGCAAATTAACTTTTAATTAATCGATTAATCTTTAATTTTTTTGATCGATCAAAATCTTTTTGATCGATTAAAATTCTTTTGATTGGTACTCACCTCTCCGCCGGCTTCTGGGCCTTCAGGAAGTTCCGTCGGAGATCCAGTGACGTCACGAACACTGGCGGGGCTTGCCGTGTCCATCTGAAGGGCTCCTTTGCTGTGCCTTCATATCTGCATGCCGATGGGACCTTACTATCTGCCACACGTAAGGGCTGTTACACTTTCCTCTATCACTTCCCTCTATCACCCTGGGATTCTACAGAAATCCACTGGGAGTTGTGATAGTTCCCTTCACTGGACATCTACATGCTGTCGGACTGATGTTAACCTCTCCTCATCTGGATTCAGCAGTGGTATCGTTGTACACATTTTTATACCAGTATCATACTTATCTACATGTTTTTATGATTGCTTTTGCAACCGTTTGGTATTACTCGCACCATTTTTACAGTTTATGTAGCTACATCAATTTTATCTCCAGTGCAATATTTATTTTGTTACCTACTTGAAGACTATAAAAGTTTTAATGCTATTCCCATTGAGCGCTGCCTTTGTGTGTTTTTTGTATCCTGCTATCCATTTTTCCAGTGGTTGGTAGCTGCACTGGGAATCAGCCTGCAAGGAGATCAGCTAAAAGTAGTTGGATCTGTATGTGCGTTATAATTAATCGAAATTAGTCGATTAATCGATTAAAAAAATAAACGATTAATCGAACACAAACATTTTGATCAGTAACAGCCCTACAATAAAGGAATTGTCAAAAACCGGCTATTGTCATTTTTTACACTTTTGACACTTTTTTTGGTGAAATGATACCCCATTACCATTTCACACAGGGGGGGGGGCAGGATCTGGGGATCTTCCAGGGGTCTTCCAGATTTCGATAAGCCCTCCGCCCGCAGACCCCCACAACCAGCGGCCAGGGTTGTGGGGATGAGGCCCTTTTCCCCATTAACATGGGGACAAGGTGCTTTGGGGGGGGGACCCTAAAGCACCCTCCAAATGTTGAGGGCATATGACCTAGTTCGGTTCAGGAGAGGGGGGGGTCGCACTCTGTCCCCCCTCTTTTCTGCGGCTTGCCAGGTTACGTGCTCGGATAAGGGTCTGGTGTGGATTTTTGTGGGAACTCCACGCCATTTTTTTTTAATTTGGGGTGGAGTTCCCCTTAAAATCCATACCAGACCTGAAGGGCCTGATATGGATATTTAGGGGGAACCCCACATCATTTTTTTTTTACGGTGGGGTTCCCCTTAATATCCATACCAGACCTAATTGAATTTTGGGGGACCCCCACGTTTTTTGTTTTAATGAACAAAGACTGTATTCTTTATAGCCATGATTACTTTTAAATTCCTTTTTTTTTCACTTCAGAAATGACATTTTGTACAGGGACAGTTCTAAGCACGGGAAACATGCACTACTTCACAGGCATGTTATACCCCCTCCCCCCCTGTATGAAATTTAAAGGAATATTTCACTTTTATTGTTTCACTTTAACCACTTCCATACCACGCCTATTATGGCCCTTCTCTCCTTCATGTAAAAATTATATTTTGTTCCTGGGAAATTACTCAGGACCCCCAAACATTATATATAATTTTTTTAGCAGACACCCTAGGGAATAAAGTGGTGTTCATTATTTTTTTTTATTTCCAACGGTATTTGCACAATCATTTTTCAAACGTCTTTTTTTAAAAAAAAAAAAAAAAACAGTTTCATGAATTAAAAAATAACAAAGCAGTAAATTTAGCCAATTTTTTTGTGATAATGTGAAAGATGATGTTACACCGAGGAAATAGATATCGTGCTTTAACGCACATGTCAATACCTCACATGTGTGGTTTGAACGGCGTTTACATATGTGGGCAGAACTTACATGCGTGTTCGTATCTGAGTGCGAGCTACTAGGGACAGGGGCGTTTTACATTTTTCTTTGTCCCTTTTTTTTTAACACTTTTATTCCTTTTATTCCTATTACAAGGAATGTAAACATCCCTTGTAATAGGACTAGTGTGTGACAGGTCCTATTTATGGAGACACCTGTCCTCCAGGCTGGAAAGCATGAGATCGGAAAAAAAAACACTGATCTCATGCTTTCAGCCACGATCATGTTCGTTCAGCACAGTGGTGTAGTGGATAGCACTTTCACTTAGCAGCAAAAAGGGTCGCTGGTTCAAATCCCACCCGTGACACCATCTGCCTGGAGTTTTCATGTTCTTCCTGTGCCTGCGTGGGTTTCCTCCCACAATCTAAAAACATGCTGTAAATCAGATCCTGTCTAAATAAGCCCTAATATACTTCAAATTCAAATTCAAATTCATTCACTTCCTTTCACAGCCAAACAGGAATTGAGGGTAAAACCTTACTAATGTCTTTTCTTGGGGACACACAGATCAATCTAAATAGTTTCCCATTATGTAAATTGCACTCTAGCATTTTGCTGTGTACTCAGATCCTTTCTCCTCCTGAGAAACATTGTGACCGCTGCTTTGTTCCTGAGAGTCTCCACACCACTGTGCTCCAAACTTACCATTCTCCCAAGGCTGCTGGCCACCCTGGGAAGAATCAACTCATTTGGGCTATTTGCCAACAATTCTGGTGGCCTAGTCTCGGCGCTGATGTAGCCGCCTTCATAGCTGCCTGTTCCATCTGTGCTAAGAGTAAGACACCACAACACCTTCCAGTGGGCCTCATACAACCCAAACCCAATGGAGATTGGCCTTGGACCCACCTATATATGGATTTTATTGTGGTGTTACCCAACTATCAGGGCAACTGTCAGAGAAGTTAGTAGACCAGACTGTGTGACTGCACAGAGGAGACCAAAAACGCATGTAGGTGAAAATATAATAATATATTAAGATAAGTGAACAACACACAAATAATAAACAGTGACCCAAAAATAACTATAGACAATATGTACAAAAATGGGAGATACCAGGATGGAAAACCAACAGGAACAGGGAGGGGACGGATGGAAAAGCTGCAGAGTAGGGATCCAAATTAATCAGGTAACAGGAGGACAGGTATCTGTGGTCGTCAGGGAACAGGAGAGACAGGTACAGGATGGGCTCGAGATAGGGATCGGGTTGGATCGGGTCAGGTAAGATGCAGGCTCAAAGTCAGGATAGTAGGCTCAAGGTCAGTAAGATAGATACCAAGGCGAGGTGTGCTTGCACTCACCGGGTATAAATGGGAATGTCAGTAATTAGCCTCAAGTGACACCTGAGCGCAGAAAGAGCAGTACGTTCCACACTGCCAGGATCCATCCGCTGGTGGAGACCAGTAATGCGTCCCAAAGATGATATAACATCAGCAGGGAGAAGTTCTCCTGACAGTTCCAAACTCCCAGAAGACACCTGCTGGTGGACCACAGTACTGCAAGCCAAATAATAATAAATATTACCAGCGGATGGAACCTTTCCTGACAGCAACACAGTTATCCTTATGCTGATTGATCAGTTCTCGAAAATGTCACATTGCATTCCACTTTAGAAGTTGCCCACATCCAAAGAACTGGCATCCATTTTTGCTCAGGAGATCTTTTGATTACATGGGCTACCCAAGGTTAATGTCTTGGACAGGGGTAGCCAGTTTGTATCTAGGTTTTAGTGAGCCTTTTTTTGTGCACAGTTAGGAATTCAGCTTTCTTTCTCCTCTGCGTATGACCCGCAGTCCAATTCGGCCACAGAACTAGCCAGTCAGGCCTTGAAGCAGTTTCTACGCTGCTATATTTCTGACCACCATAACAACTGGTCAGACCTCCTACCTTGGGCAGAGTTTGCTCACAATGGTGCCGTCAATACCGTTTCCGTTTATGGTGAATTATGGTTTCCAACCCTCCATGTTGCCTGACTCATTTGTTCCTCAAATAATTCCTGCATTCAAGGAGCATCTTCATGATCTTCGCTCCACTTGGATGCAGGTTCAGGAGTCCTTGCAACATGCCAGTGAGAGGTACAGACTTCATGCTGCCTGCTGATGTCTACCTGCGCATTCCTACCAGGTTGGGGGGAGGGTCTGGCTGTCATCTCGCAAGCTCCGACTTTGTGTTCCCTCACTGAAACTGGCACCACTATTTATTGGGCCTTTCCCTTTTTTTATATAGGATCAACCCAGTTGCTTACACATTAGACCTTCCTTCTAACATGCTTATTTCCAATGCTTTTCATGTCTCCTTATTGAAACCTTTGGTGTGCAACAGCTTCACCACCTCGGTACCACATCCTTGTCCGGTGCAGGGCGAGAGCCTTGAGGATTATTTGATACAATAGATCATTGACTCCTGTTGGTTCCGTGAGCGCATGGGTGCGGTCCGGAAGAACGCTCTTGGGTCTCAACCTCAGAGGTACATGCTCCTGTCCTCCGTGCTTTCCATAGATATTTTCCCCTCAAACCTGGTGGTCCTCTGAGGGCTGGCCTCTCAGTCTTTCCTTTTCTGTGCTCAGGTTGGTCAGCTGTTGGTTAATTGCCAGAACTTATCGTTCCACAGTGGCTCACCTGTTGTTCATCTTCTGCTCGTCAGTCAAGCCCACAGCCAGCCCCTCCTGGCTATTTAAACGGCCTGGTTCATTTTATCAATTGCCTTTGCCTTGGTCAAACATATCTAGAGACTCTCTGCTGTGTTCCTGTTGAAGACTTGCCTGGCTGATGTCCCTTCGGGTTTCCGATAATCTCTGGCTCCCTGATTTCCTGGCTTGTTCTGACTTCCCGATTTGGCTACCAAACCCTGGCTATGTTTTGACTACGTTTACCAGTTGTACCATTTTACCATTTTATTAAAAGGTGTGATTTTTACTGCAGTTTATAGCTTCGTCTGTGTCATGGTTCCCAGCACAGAGGACCTGTCACCCATGCTTGGTACCAATCTTCGCTGTCTGTCTGCTATTACATTTCGGCCAGTTCATGCATACCAGTAGCTACTAGACATGTGCATTCGTTATCGTCCGAATACATTTTTGTACAAATTTCAGGGATTTTCGTGTGCGCTTTAACAAAACGATAACGAATGCGCAGAATCGGAAAGATCCAAAATAAAAAAATGCTTTATTTTCGTATCCATTATATATTGGTATCGTTGCGACAACAGTTCAATATAGATAGAAGATTCGACATGACGGTGACAATAGCGATCTGTGTCTATCGATCCTGCGGTAATACCTTTCGACATAAAGATTCGTCGAAGCAGCTAAAAACATACAATCACTGCGAGCGGACATTTACGATCAAATGCTTCACCCATAGTCTATAGAAAAATTCTAATGTTGGTTGACTAGTAATAATAATTAATATAGCTTGTGAGCAGAGCATTCAACCGGAAATTTAAGATTACGGCGTCGTACAGTTTAGCTGTTTCGTCAAATCTTCTTAGAACATCCGACAGACACCATAAGCTTTAAACTGACAGATTCAACCTTAATTAATTGGGATTTTCGTACAAATGCATTTTTTAAGGAAACAAAATAAATTATAACAAATTTCAGGAGTAACTAAATAAATGTATTTTTCAGAAGAAAATAAAATTTCAAAATGAAATATTTTAGTATGCACATGTCTTGTAGCTACTACACTCCTCCTCCGACTCTCCTGCTAAGTTAACCCTTTGTGCTGGCCTTCCTCCTCTACACTGTGTGTGCTTTACAGGCCCTGTTTTTCTAGATATACCATGAACCTTCATGCATCCCTTTGAGTATCTTCAGAGCAGACTTGGAACAGTTTTCCTGACTAATGGCCCATACACACGATCCGAATATTGGCCGATGGATCGTACGACTTTTTTCGCTTAATAATCGCAAGTAAAGTAAAATAGGTTATTAAACTCACGAAAATTCTCGTACGACAGAAAAAAAAGATCGGAAGTGATGTCACGTGTTGTAATGTATTTGTATTGTATTGTCGGACGATGGCTGTACTGACTAAACGAAAATCGTACGATCTGACATCGTACGAGGAAAATTTTCGCGCATGTCCGATCGAAAAATATCGGATGAACGGTCTTGATCGATTCTCGAAAGTAGTGTACACACGATCCGAAAATCGTACGATCCATCATCGGACGATCGTTTTCGTCCGATATTCGGATCATGTGTATGGGCCTTAACTGATCTTGGGCTGACCAGGCATACCTTTCCAGGTGGAAGTCCATAATTAACAAAGTGTGAGCAGGTTACATCTTCTTAGGTGAACTTTCACTCCTTTCCCATGCGGTTCCCTTTTCCTTCCACTTCTCGGACCCAGCCTTTTCCCTGTTATATATACCAGGGGGTAGAGCACAGAACCCAAAAAAACCTGGGAAATTGCACAACTGGCATTAACCCCTTCCCTACCTGGGCAGCTAAGTAACTAACTAAAACAGCAGCACTCTATAACTTGGCATCTGCCTACAAGCTGGTCTATGGTAATGTAACACTGAGCAGATACAGTATATACAAATGTTATATTGAGCTGGTATGGGATAATGGACAGTGACTGATTAATATAATTGAAAGGTTATTGACATTTTCTGCTATGATCAATTGCAGAGTAGTTTATTGGGCAGGGCCATTCGCTATGTTTAAAATAAACATGTTTTTAACAACTTTGGTTAAAATCAATAATTTATCAGCCAGTCAGTTCCTCACATATATGATGCCCAATTGGACGGCAACTGACCATATTAGGCAGGCTTGATCTTACGTTTGCTGGTATTTACAGTGATCTAATGTATGTCCAAGTGATCTTTTCTGATTTATAGATTTGCTTCGAAGGTGAGAAAGCTATACATATAACAATTGCCCTAATTTTATACACATACATAGGGGTATCAGTTGTGTGCAAGCAACCAAATCATATTCACACAATACATCTTATACACCTTCCACGCGTGCAGATATGCATGCACAGGCTACAGCATACATGTGGTGAACTTACTAAGATGTGTGCTTTGCTATGGAGTGTACACTGCAGTGTCTAAACATATACCAGTTATGTGGTAGCATCAGAGGTCAAGTCCTGAGGAAAAAAGTGTGGGAACTCCCACCCAAGATCCACCACCAAAAAGAAAAAAAAAATGATACGCTCATATGCATAATTACTAAACTGCATGTTTTTTTTTTTTTTTAGATCCACTGTACTTTAGTAATCCTTTATGTTACTGGCCGCTTCCTGTATATGGATTCATCAGGTAGTGTGCGGATATTCCATCACTTCCTCGATGCCGCAATGTCTCTTGGGAGCTTTTGTCATTGTTCCCAGGAGACATTGCGGAGGTCTGCCGCGAGTTATCATGGGATTTAGAAAGAACTTGCTTGGCTGGTCTAGTTCTGCAAAGGGAACTGAGTTCCTGCTGTGAAAAAAGTGCAGGAACTCCGTTCCCACACGTTCCCACAGGACTTGAGCCCTGGGTAGCATGCTAAAAAATAGAACATTTGATTTTTGGGTCTGACCACTGTTAGCAAATATTTTATGTACATCTCATATTGGAGCATACCTTTATGAAATATACATTTATGTGTAAAAAAAAAAAAGGTAATGTGCATATATATATATATATACCTGCTGGTCAAGCAAGCATACATTTATGAAAAATACGCTACTGCTTGGAAATGGCATAGAGTTAGGCCTCGTACACACGAGCGGACAGATTTGTTCAAATCTGTCCGTCCGACAGATTTGAACAAATCTGTCTGCTGGGATTTTGGTTTGCTCGCGTGTACACACGAGCAAACCAAAATCCCCGCCAGCAGACGGCGCGCTGACGTGTCGGTGACGTGTCGGTGACGTTGACGCCGCCACGTCACCGCACCAGGAAGTAAAACACTTCCGCGCATGTGCCGAATCCATTCGGCGGCGGTGCGGCGGCGGTGCGGGACGACATGTCTGCTGGTTAGTGTACTAACCAGCAGACATGTCGGGCGGACAGATTCCCAGCATGCTTTGAAATCTGTCGGGTGGACAAATCTGTCTGCTCGGCCGTACACACGATCGGAGATGTCTGCTGAAACGGTCCATCGGACCGTTTTCAGCGGACAAATTCGATCGTGTGTACGCGGCCTTAGAGTTTTCTAAGCTTATTTTTTGTTAGTTCACGTACATATATGCAGTAAAGCATGCTTGTTATACTCACTGTGGAACCGAAGGGGTTAATTCTCTGCATTGTTTAAAAAGGCTGTTTGATCCAGTCTTTCCTGATCCTTCCCTTGTTCCACTGTCCCCAATCCATTTCCTGAAAGAACAGAGCCTTAGGTGCACAGTTTGGTGTGTATTGCTAGAGAGTTATTTTTTTCTTAAAAAAATGCATGTGATCGGCACAGGGCCAATCGGCGCTGTCCAGCCAAAGGGTCCTGTAGCCTATTAGGACAATCAGGGGAGACTGAAAACTCCTCCTACAGGCACTGACAAGACTGCTCTAACTGCTTATGAGAAAAGGTATTTAGCAGTTTATATTTACTAAAAATATTGCATTTCCATGTTCTGTGTACTGTGGGAGACCAGATATAGTGAACGTAGGTTTTAGTAACACTGTCAAGCATTTGTTACCACAACACTTCATATCACTTATATGTGCCTGCTGTACCATGTACTGAGGGCCGGACTTACCATTGGGCTTGATTGGGCTCAAGCCCATGGGCCCTGCCCAATAGGTGGGCCCTTACGTTTAAATGTTTTCAAGAACATGCCAGTCATTTAAAGTGGTTGTAATGTAAACCCTCGGACACAACGTTGTCTTAAAAAATAGCCCATAACACAGGCAGCTGATCATTTGCATGACGTCACCACGCTTGCACACATTAGCACCTCTAAACCGGCATTTAAAGCTTGCCGGAATGCAGTCTGTGAGAACATCCCCTCTGTCCGGCACAGAGGAGAAGTCTTGCGGTGTTTAGCTCCTTCCATTCTTCCTGATATTCCCCCATGTGACTAAAGAAGACGTCACAAAAGGGGAGTGAAAAAACAGCAGCTGCAGACACAGCAATGAATGGTTACGGCACAACGGCGCATGCGCAAGATTACAGGGACAGGGACACAGTAAGGGCGGAAGCAACGTCATCATTTGATCACATAACAGCAGTACGAATGGAGCTTGAGATACCCAGAAATACAGAGAACAAATACATCCTAAAAAAGGTATTTGCAGGCCTCGTTTTTTGGGTATATATATATATATATATATATATATATATATATTGCATTGCGATGAGCTGTTATAACTTAATAATTGAAAAACTGCAAAAATCGACGGGGGTTTACTTCAGAATCGTTAACCTTTTTTTATTCTCAGTTTATCCAGAATTGTGTAGCTCTAATACATAGCTTGTGTGTGTTTAACCTCCCTGGCGGTATGATTCTTTAAGATTTTAGGTGCTAAAAGCGGTACCATTATTTGCAAGGGAATTTGGCGTTTTATACTGTAGGCTTGTAATTCTTAGGAATAACTCACTTAAATCTATTCAAACAAGAGTCTAATAGGCATCCCGGGTATGATTTTTTTTTTTTTTTTTAATTAAAAATTATAATATAATAAATAATTATAAAAAATGATCACAAATGATAATATAATTATAGTAAAAATTATTCAATAATGTAATCAAATCAAAATCACTGAAATTTGCTCAGTTGCAGAATTTTTGCTGTCATTTTTTTTTTTTTTTATGACGAATTTCCCCATAAATCGCTATCGCTAAATTCTGCAAGTGATTCTGATTTATTATCGCTGTTTTTTAGCTGCTCTAAAACAATTTTTGCCATAAAGGGACACTTTTGGTTGCTATGGGCAATCTACAGTTTGCAGGGAGAAAGAAAAGTTTTTATTATACAAAATGACATGTAGTGTACAGGGCAGACCACTAGGGACATGGGGGGTGTGTATTTTTTACATACAGTACTGTAATCTATAAGATTACAGTGTACTGTATGTATAGTGTTTGTTTACTTTTTTAAATTTGGCGCCGTTCCCCCCCCTACGTCGCGACGCTCGCAGGGAAGGGAATCGGCGGAACACACAGCATCAGGCGGACATCCGGCCGCCGAGTACTGCGGGGATTCATCGCTGGATCGCAGAGAAAAGGTAAGTAAACTTTTTCTGCATCCAGCGTGCCACACGCCGTGCCACACGCCAGGGAGGCTAGTCTGACCGGCGATCCAGCGGGAAACCCCCGCCGGATCGCCAGGAATTTTTGGGGGGAAAAAAAAAATGCACCCCGAGCGTGACTCGGGGTTACCGCTTCTGGCACTGAATGTTAACCCCGAGTCACGCTCGGGAATACCGCCAGGGAGGTTAATTTTGTTCTATTTAAATTAATGTATAGAAGGTAGGGCCCGAAAGTGACTCAAGCCCAGGGGCCCCCACCACCCTAAGTCCTGCCCTGCATGTACTTGTATGAGAAAGTATCCTGTTCCCTTTGTATTGCTTCCTTTATGTGGAATCCCTGGTGTTCCTGCCAGTCCCTCTGCTTTCCTAATAAAAACTGACCACACTAAGCAGGAGAGTACAGCATGATCAGTTATCCAGCTATGCTGGGAACTCTGTGTGCTCTCCTCCAAAGATTAGACTTGTCCTCACACTCACCCCTTGCACAGCCATTCTCTGGGAAGCTCAGTGTGATGCAGCTTCTTCTCCCCCCAGCTTTTATGTAGCATTTGCATATGCATTTTTCATATCCATACAAATATGTTTGCCTTCCATTTCTATTTTAAACTGAACTGGTTGTTTTAAAAGGGGATTGTTTACAATTACTTTAAGGCTTCATGTACACGGGATGTTTTCACAACCTCTCCTGAACGATTTAACTTGACAGATAGTAACCTACTTTTTAAACATCTGTTTTGCTGCGTTTGCAGTTAGAAGCGTTAAAAAAAAAAAGGCCCCATGCACACGAGAAGCAAATGCAAACACATCTAAACACACGTTTCAAAGGCAAAAACCAGCGTCTAAAACGCCTGTTTTACCGCGTTTGCGTTTATAAGCGTTTAGTTAAGAAACATCATAAGACCCTCCCTCAGCTCAAAAAACAATATTATTTAACCATTTCAGCCATTTTGTGAGACCAAAGTGAGTAGCAGCTGAAAGAGCAGCAGTATACTTGTATTTAGCGTGTCACTTGCCACATCACCTGCCACAAGCTGTGGATTGTCCACTTGCCACGTCATCTGCCATGTTACCTGGCCATTCCACCTGCCACAAGTTGTGGATTGTCCACTGGCCACATCACCTGCCACGTCACCTGGCCACATCACCTGCCACAAGTTGTGGATTCTCCACTGGCCACGTCACGTCAACTGGTCACTTCACCTGCCACAAGTTGTGGATTGTCCACTTGCCACGTCACCTGACCACGTCACCTGCCACAAGTTGTGGATTGTCCACTGGCCATGTCACCTGTCACGTCAACTGACCACGTCACCTGCCACAAGTTGTGGATTGTCCACTTGCCACGTCACCTGGCACGTCACCTGCCACAAGTTGTGGATTGTCCACTTGCCACGTCACCTGGCACGTCACCTGCCACAAGTTGTGGACTATCCACTTGCCAAATCACCTGGCCACCTCACCTGCCACAAGTTGTGGATTGTCCACTGGCCACGTCACCTGGCCACGTCAGCTGCCACAAGTTGTGGATTTTCCACTTGCCATGTCACCTGGCCACGTCACCTGCCACATCACCTGGCCACGCAACCTGCCACAAGTTGTTGATTGTCCACAATGCAATGCAAGCGATTACAGTTGTTTATGTTTTCTTAATGGTTTTTCATCATTTGCCATCATTTTTGAGATTTCTAATGTAAAATAATAGGTCACCTTTATAAACGCCTATAAACGAAATCACGTTTAGCGGCGTTTTGCCGCGTTTTCCGTCTGAAAAGCGAAAACGTTTGCGTCTGAACCCGTTTGTTTGCTTCTGGAAAAACGAGGATAAACACAACTGCCTAAAAACGGCAATAAACGAGATTGTGTGCATGGACACATAGGATAACATTGAATGTGTTCAGGGGCAGTTAAAAAAACTGTCCAAATGCCTCTGAACTCGAGTTTACCAGCGTCTCGTGTGCATGGGGCCTAAGTCATTGAACTTGTGTTTTTTTTTATTTTTTATTTCATTATGCTCAGATACAATGTTGACATATCACTTAAAGGGGTTGTAAAGGTTGGTTTTTATATTTTCTAAATAGGTTCTTTTAACCATTTCCCTTACTGGTCACTTGCCCAGAACCAATTTTCAGCTTTCAGCGCTGATGCATTTTGAATGCAACACTGTACCCAAATTATATTTTTATATTTTTTTTCCCAATAGAGCTTTCTTTTGGTGGTATTTGATCATCTCTGTGATTTTTATTTTTTGCGCTATAAACAAAAAATGACAGAAAATTTAAAAAAAAACACAATATGATTTATTTTTATTTTTTACTAGTAATGGCATCAATCTGCGATTTTTGTCAAGCCTACGATATTGCGACGGACATATCGGACACTTTTGACACTATTTTGGGACCATTTACATTTATACAGCGAACAGTGCTATAAATATGCATTGATTACTGTATAAATGTGACTGACAGGAAGGGGTTAACACTAGGGGGCGAATAAGGGGTTAAATGTATTCCCTGTGAGTGATTCTTACTGTGGGGGGAGGGGACTGACTGGGGGAGGTGACCGATCTGTGTCCCTATGTACAAGGGACACACCATCGGTCTCCTCTCTCCCTGACAGGAGGTGGAGCTCTGTGTTTACACACAGAGCTCCACGTCCCTGCTCTGTCACTGCTGATCGTGGGTACCTGGAGGACATCGCACATCGGCATCACTTGACACGCCGGGCACAGTTTTTCCCCACTGCGCGCTCTCGGCGCATCGGCATCACGTGACATGCCGGGCACAGTTTTCCCCACTGCGCGCTCTCGGCGGCGCGCGGGGGAATGTAAACAGCAGGACGTCCACCCGGCAGGTGAAAGCCGCGCTGTGGACGTCTTTCGTCTATAGTGCGGCTCTCAAGTGGTTAAGCTAGTGCATTGTTGGTTCACTTACCCTTCGATTTTTTTTTTCTTTATCTGAATTTCTCACTTCCTGTTTCTCCTCAGTAAGCTTTGCCCACATAATTCGATGGGGGTTAGTCAGCCAGAACAGCTTACTTAGGAGGAACAGGAAGTGAGAAATTCTGACAAAGTAAACAAAGAAAAAAACATTTAGAATAAGGTGACCAGATTTTTTAAATGAAATTCGGGGACATTTTTTTTTTTTTTACTAGTAATCAGCGATCAGCGGCAATCAGTGACTCTCTGCCCTTTACTGCTGCCTCACAGCCTGTCAAGTCTCACTCTCCGGGCCCCAGCTACTCTTGGGTGGGGAGCGGAGGAAGATCACTCCGCCAGGGAAGGCGGTACAAGGTCCTAGATTATGGAACACTTTACCAACCAGCATTCGGTTGGAGGAAAACCACTTGACCTTCAGAAGACGGATCAAAACTCTGCTCTTTTGATGTCTAGAGAGATAGAAACAACTAGCGCTCAGAGGCGATTTAGTCCGTATTTGCAGCGCTATATAAGTTTTTCATTCATTCATTAATTCAAGAAGATAAACAGGCAGGCGGCTGGCCGGGACTTGAGCCAAGGCAGAAAGACATGCGAGCGGAGCTGAATGGGCATGCACCTGGAACTGAAGAAATATTCCCTCCGCTTCGACCAGCACATGATCATCAGAAAAAGGCACAGATAATGGAAAAAATACACCCCTCTAAGCTAGAGCGGGGTGTGTAATTCAGAATTTATTTTTAATTCTACACTGACTGTCTTTGAAATTGCTCCAGCCCCTGTTCACATCCAATCCGACGGACAAAACCGGGGACAGACTTGGTCCGGGGGATAATGCCCTCAAACCAGGGATGTCTGGTCATCCTAATTTAGAAGGAAAATCGAAGGAAAAGGTAAGTGAACCAACATTGCACTAGCTTAAAGGAAACTATTTAGAAAATAAAAAACAAACCTTTACAACCCCTTTAAATCACTCAGTGCACCTTATCAGAACTCCCCAAAACAGCATTATTTATGGAAGTTTGACTCATAAGGTGAGCTAGGACATCACTGGAGCAGCACAGTGGTGTAGTGGTTAGCACTTTCACCTAGCAGCAAAAAGGGTCGCTGGTTCAAATCTCGACCACGACACCATCTGCCTTGAGTTTGTATGTTCTCCCTGTGTCTGCGTGGGTTTCCTCCGGGTACTCTGGTTTCCTCCCACACTCCAAAGACATGCTAGTAGGTTAATTGGATCCTGTCCAAATTGGCCCAGTATATGTGTGTACGACTCTGTGTCCCAAGCATGTCGAGATCCTACGGGGTAAATTACCGTACCAGCCAGGAAGACACTGGCTGCAAAAGCGCCTAGAAGCGATTCAGTTCGGATGTGTAGCGCTATACAAGTCATTCATTCACTGTATGCATGGAACATTAATGTGTTTTTCTGCAAAGATTTTGGGATGGTGTTTTCTATGCATACCATACATAAAATATGTTTTCCTACTCTTCTTCATTTTCCATGTTATTAGTACAGGGATGATCTGTGTTAGCAATGTTACCATAATGCCTGTTTTTATTGTTTACAGCTGTAGAACTACAAATCTCAGCATGCAGGAGAAGCATGCAACTTCACAATAGCTTCAGATTAATGGAGTGACACGGAATCCATGGAAGCTGGGCACCGTGAATGTGATCTTTGCTTTCTCTGTATAAAATAAAGTCAATGATTGATAGGTAGAACTGACCTGACTAACTAAGGAAACGACAATTCCTATTTTCTTGCCTCAGAGAAGCACTTGCCGTAACTTCTCTTTTTTTTGCTAAAAATATGTGATTGCAGATAAGAGCGGAATGTCACAAGTGCCCACAATTTACATGTACACTTGTGACAAGAGGAACATAGCAACCAGGTAATGTAATGTAGGCGTTGTCTTCACAAGTCACCTGATCGCCTCTTCTTCTTAGTGCAGAGCCAGAGAGGCGAGATAAAGAGGAGGCAGAGGTGTGGTCCCTGACAGGTGGGTTTACCCTGAACTTCAGCCAAGGTGGTGTTCCCACCTTCTTGTGACTCAACTGATGTCTAATATTAATGACAGAGATCATCTGGTCTTGCTTCACTTGCCAAGCATTAAGACATCTGTAACATGCACAGATAATCTGTCTGAAGGATTGCTACCTCTTCAGGGATCCTTTAAGGGACTGTCCAGAACTCCTCATCCCAGGCTGAAATCTCAGATTTACACCATGGAAGAAGGGATAGATAACCCAACGTTCACCGCTGTAGATGAAGTAGCATTGAAGACTATTGATAACGACATTAAAAAGGTGATCCCAAGTTCTGGAGTGACGGAAAAGGAAATCCAGGATCCAATTTGCAGTGAAGAGTATGAAGAGGGTCCGTGTGGCTGGGGACGCTTCACGCCGAGTTTTCTGCAGTGTTGTAACAATCCTAAGGGTTATTTAGTGATGTATAGCCTTCTGGCGATCATGCAAGGTGAGCAGCATTCCTTTCTCCTATTCTTCCTGACACAATGAAATAAAACCTGTTTGAATTCCTGTCTGTAGTGGGGTAGACAAATCCCTTTTATACTGGAAAGAAACAAAAAGCGTTGCCACTTTAGTCCCAAAGGATGCATACATGTCATTTACCTTGTTAGCATTAGACATGTGCACACTAAAATATTTTGTTTACGAATTTCGTTTTCGTACGAAAAATAAATGTATTTTGTTACTCCTGAAATTCGTTTTTATTCATTTTGTTTCGTTAAAAAATGCATTCATCGGAAAATCCGAATGAATTATGGTCGAATCTGTCATTGAAGGCTTATGGTGCCTGTCGAATGTTCGAAGAAGATTCGACGGAGCAACTAAACTGTATGACGCCACAATTGTACATTTCCAGTCAAATGTTCCACCTACAGGCTATAAAAGAGTTCTAATGTTGTATGACAGTAGTAATAATTATATTTATAATTTATTATTACCAGTCAACCAACATTCAAATTCTTCTATAGTCTATGGGTCGAGCATTTGATGGAAATGTATGATTGCGGCGTCGTACAGTTTAGCTGCTTTTTTAATCTTCTAATGCCGCGTACACACAATCATTTTTTGTGATGAAAAAAAAACGACGTTTTCTGTGAAGTAAAAAACGAAGTTTTTGAAACGTCACTTTTCAAAGACGATGTTGCCTACACACCATCGTTTTTTTCACAAAAAGCGAGGTTACGTTCACCACTCTTTTCCATTGAAGCTCGCTGGTTAGCTTCTGGGCATGCGCGGGTTGAAAAACGTCGTTTTAAACGACGTTTTTGCTACACACGGTGACTTTTTGTGAAACAAAAAACAACGTTTTGAAAAACGACACAAAAAATGTAAGCATGTTGGAATTTTTTTTTGGTAGTTTTTTTTAAGACATAAAACGACGTTTTGCCCACACACGATCAATTTAAATGACGTTTTTTTTCATCGCAAAAAACGACCGTGTGTACGCGGCATTAGAACTTTCGACAGACACCATAAGCCTTCAATAACAGATTTGACGTTTGTATGTTTTTCGCTGCTTCGTCGGATCTTCGTCGTTCATGTCGAATGGTCTACCCCAACACTGTCTCCATAATGTCGAATCTTTCCTCTCTATGTAGAATAATATTGGACTAATAGAGTTAAGGTTAGGCACATAGACACAGATTGCTATTGTCAGCGTCATGTCGAATCTTCTATCTATAGCGAACTGTTGTAGCAACGAAAACAAAAATAAAGCATTATTTTATGTCAGATCTTTTGGATTTCGGATTCTGCACGTTCGTTTTTGTTTGTTAAAATCATAACGAAAATTCTCGAAATTCGGACGAAAATGCATTCGGATGAAAACGAATGCACATGGCTAATTATCATAGTCATTCTATATTTTATAATAAACCCATATACATGATGTATATGTTTACATTGCAATTATGGCTCTAAACAACCAGTCCAGTTCCGTGATTCGTTTTTTAAATCTGGACTTCAAAAATTACAGTTAAAAGCTGATTGGTTGGTAAGGACAGCAAATTTTATCTGCAAAATGTGGAATAGAGTCCCTCAAAAACTAGTTCTGGTCATCTCAGAAAAGTGTCAAAAAGAGCTGGATGCATTCCTAAATGTATTTATTTCAGGTACTTATATAGCGCTATCAATTTATGCAGCTCTTTACATATATATTGTACATTCACATCAGTCCCTACCCTCAAGGAGCTAACAACCTAAGGTCCTTAACTCACATTCATACTATGGACAATTTAGACAGGATCCAAATAACCTACCAGGATACCTCCCAACTTTTTTAGATGGGAATGAGGGACACCTTGTTGAGCGGGGTGGGGGGGGGGGATTCCGCAGATCTGAGTTGTTGAGCGGGGGGTTCCGTGGATCGGAGTTGTTGAGACGGGGGGGGGGGGGTTCGCAGATCAAAGTTGTTGAGTGAGTGGGGGTTCAGAGATCAAAGTTGTTGAGCAGGGGGGGGGGTTTCGTGGATCGGAGTTGTTGAGCGGGGGGGGGTTCGAAGATCAAAGTTGAGTGGGGGGGGGTTTCGCGGATCGTAGTTGTTGAGCGGGGGGGGTTCCGAGATCAAGGTTGTTGAGCGGGGGGGTCGCGGGACCGCTGGGTTTAATGCGAATCGCGGGACTCCCACCCTAATCGCGGGACCGTAGGATTTACCACGATTAGTGGGACATTCCCACAAAATTCGGGAAGGTTTTGCCGTCCTCTAGCTCAACTGTGGGTAAAGGATAATGTATACAGAGGTTTTTTTTTTCTGTTGTTTAACCACTTGACCCCCCTTTATGACCAGGCCATTTTTGGCGCTGCATTACTTTAACTTAATTGCAACACTGTACCCAAATAGAATGTATGTCCTTTTTCTCCCACAAACAAAAAAACCGACGACTTAAAAAAAAAAATATATATATATATATATATATATACACAGTATATATATATTACTTTCTGCTATAAAACATTCAATAACAAAAATAAAAAAAATCGAATTTCTTCATAAATTTAGGCCAATAAATATTATGCTACATGTTTTTGTTAAAAAAAAAAAAAAAAAAAATCCCACCTTGCGTATATTGATTGGTTTATGCAAAATGTATAGCGTTTACAAACTATGGGATATTTTTATTTATTTTTTTACTAGTAGTGTCGGCAATTGGTGACTTATAGCAACCATTTCGATTCAAAAATTGGGCACACAAACTTAGGTTGGCATTGGCAATAGATGATTCAATTTTCAATAAAAAATAAATCATTGCTGTATTTTTTGTAAGCCAGTTCATTGGTCATTATAAATAAACTGTGCAACACACTACGTACAATGTAAATTCATTTTTCTTAGGATAGATCCTGATTGGTTGTTATGGTGCTGAACATTGCATTTAGTGCTTTTCTATGCATACAATTAAATCATTTTAGAAATGGGATAAAACAGAAAGTTTTATGTGTATAAAGTGTATCTACAGCCACATTTTTCTAGTTTTGGATAGGGTGGGGGAAGATTTTGGAGTTGTCACCAGAACTACAGATGGCAGGTAATCATTCTATTGGATCAACTGTTTCTCTAACAACTGTCTTAAAGAATTCCTCTCACTTCCTGTTGCATCCCGAGTACATGAAATGAAGGGAATACACTTTACACTTGTGCAGATATACGGTACATATATGTACATATGCTAAAATTTAATTGCAAATATAAAACTGAGTGAGACGTTAAAACAGCAAAAGATGGGGCGGGGTATGTGTAGGGCAGAGTCATTGAATGGCTTTGCAGAAAATTAAATGAAAGTGAACATTTTCATCTCTTTAGACATTATGGTGAATAAATTGACAAGCACACCAGTATCTCTGATGCGTAAAAGTCAGTAATATTCTAGAAAGTCATGTAACAGCATTTGTAATACTTCCTGACGTAAAAATTGTGTAAGCTAGCCTTTCCCAACCTTAGAGAACATTAGTGTAACCAGTATGTTGCAGATACAAAATAAATCACTTGATCATTTTTAACACCTCTTTCTCTATATGACATTTTTTTTTTTGTAATAATTATGGATGAATAATCAGAACATTATCCAAAAAACACAGTCAGTGAAAATTGTAGTGTCCCTTTGCATTGGAGGTAAATGTGTAGGTGCCCCTTACATTAGTAGTTACTGTAGTGTTCCCTTACATTAATGGTCAATAAGCTAGGGTCCTTTTATATTGGTGGTCAGTGGGGTCGGGTCACCTTGCAGTAAAGGCCAATTAAGAAGTACCACCTTACTTTGGTGGTCAGTGGGGTAGGGTCACCTTGCAGTGAAGGCCAATGAAGAAGTATCACCTTACATTGATGGTCAGTGGGGTAGGATCACCTTGCAGTGAAGGCCAATGAAGAAGTACCACCTTACTTTGGTGGTCAGTGGGGTAGGATCACCTTGCAGTGAAGGCCAATGAAAAAGTACCACCTTACATTGGTGGTCAGTGGGGTAGGGTCACCTTGCAGTGAAGGCCAATGAAGAAGTATCACCTTACATTGGTGGTCAGTGGGGTAGGATCACCTTGCAGTGAAGGCCAATGAAGAAGTACCACCTTACATTGGTGGTCAGTGGGGTAGGGTCACCTTGCAGTTAAGGCCAATGAAGAATTATCACCCTACATTGGTGGTCAGTGGGGTAGGATCACCTTGCATTGAAGGCCAATGAAGAAGTACCATTTTACATTGGTGGGCAGTGGGGTAGGGTCCCCTTGCAGGAGGCCAATGAAGAAGTACCACCTTACATTGGTGGGCAGTGGGTTAGGGTTTCCTTACATTGAAAGTCAGCAGAGAAGTGCCTCCTTACATTGTTGTTCACTGGAGAAGTATCCCTTTACACAGATGGTCATACTGTCTAATAGGGATGAGCTTCGTGTTCGAGTCGAACGTACGTTCATCGAAATACGAACAAAACGGGTCATTCGCACCAAATTCGAGTGACGCGCCACGGCACATAATTCACTGCGGCATTGCACGCTGATTATTGGCCAAGCATGCACTATGACCGGCATGCTTGGCCAATCACAGCGCCGTCAGTACAGAGAGCCGTAATTATGGCTCAGAGCTTTATTACATGCCTCACACTATAAAAGGCCGTCTGCAGGGCGGCCTTGTGTAGTGTGTTGCGGGGCTGGTTAGATATCAGTCACAGAGAGAGAGTGTCTTTTTTTTCTAGCTAGATAGAGCAGGCAGGCTAGTCTGTTAAATTGACAGTGTGTAGAGGATATATATGCATCCCAGGTGTTGTACATATATTTATACACTGTATAGTTTAGCTAGATCAGTTCTTTCTAATTTACTGGCAGGTAGTTGATTGTGCTAGCTGTAGTATTCTCATGTGGTGTATTGCCTGTGTCCTCTGCAGTGTGCACCATAAAGCTACACAGGCATACTATAGACACCCGGCAGGTACAATATTTAAAGGAATTTTTCATTTTTTTTTAATTTAAGCATCATGATGCTTAAATAATAATAAAAAAGAAAAAAATCCTTTAAATATTGTACCTGCTGGGTGTCTTTAGTATGCCTGTAAAAACATCTTTGAGAATTTGTTTTCTTTAAATGGTCGTTTTTTCTGGAGCAGTGATTTTAATGATGCTGCATCATTAAAATCACTGCTCCAGAAAAAACGACCGTTTTTAAAACTTTTTTCCATTGATACATGTTCCCTGGGGCAAGACCCCGGTTCTCAAAGACATTTTCTGACAATAACTTGCATATGGGGCTTTAAAATGAGCACTTTTGAATGTGAACGTTCGAGTCCCATTGACGTCAATGGGGTTCTAAATGTTCGAAGGTTCTGGTGCAAACCGAACGCGGGGGTGTTCGGCTCATCCCTACTGTCCAATAATGAAGTACTCTCTTTCACTAATGGTCATTGAGAAAGGTTCCCTTACATCGCTGTTCACTTATGGCAGGGTAAACCTTTAAATTGATGGCCAGTAATAGAAGGTTTCCTTACATTGTTCTTTTACATTTGCTAGCAGTGGTAAAAATGTCCCTTATATTAGTGGTCAGCGTAGTGCTCCCTTACATTGATGGTCAGTGTGAAAAATATCTTATTACATTTGTAGTCAGTGGTAAGAATACCCTTTACATTGGTGGTCAGTGGAAAGAATTCCCATCAATGCTATACAGCCAGCTAAAAAGATAATCAGTAGCATTAATTACTTACCTGTAAAATGAGAGGAGAGTTGACCATTGGGCTTCTTTTTATTTCGGGTAAGCTAATGCCTCCTGCAGACCAAACAGTGAACCAAGGCCTCATACACACGACCGTTTTCCA
The DNA here is from genome assembly GCA_029574335.1 of Rana kukunoris. Taxonomy (NCBI): domain Eukaryota; kingdom Metazoa; phylum Chordata; class Amphibia; order Anura; family Ranidae; genus Rana; species Rana kukunoris. Next base: position 135,628,661 of record CM056049.1, on the reverse strand, counting down.
TGACAGAATCCATCAAGAAATTTGGTGGTAGAGCTTTTTTGACGAAGAAAACAGTCGTGTGTTTGCTTTTCATCGAGAAAACTGAGGTGGAACTCGACGAAAAAAAAAGAGAACAAGTTCCCATTTTACTCGTCGGGAGTCTCAATTTCCTTGTCGTGTTCCTCGTCGGGCTGGTTTTTGATGAGAAACACGTTGGTGTGTATGCTTAGAAACCTGCGCATGCTCAGAATAAAATATGAGACGGGAGCGCACCTTCGGTAAAAGTAGCGTTCGTAATGGATATAGCACATTTGTCACGCTGTTACAGACTGAAAAGTGCAAATCGTCTCCTACCAAAGTTTTACTAACACGCAGTAACATGAGATTAGCAAAAGCAGCCCCAAGGGTGGCGACAGTGGAACGAACTTCCCCTGCCGTCATATGTGTTGTACGTCACCGCGTTTGAGAACGAGGAGATTTGGTCTTCTCAAGTTTCTCGACAAGCCTAACAAGAAACTCATCGAGGAAAACTATGTGTCTTTTACGACGAGTTCCTCGGTCGTGTGTACAAGACCTAAGGGGGAGCGTGCACCTCAGGTTCACAATGCTTCTACTAAAAAATTATGTTGGCTTTAAAGAGAAAGTAAAGCCAACTGAAAAAGGCATAGCATACTAGCTCATTATGTATTACTTACCTCAGATCGAAGCCCCCGCAGCGGTCCTCGTCTCTCCCTTCGGCCGCCGTTATGTTGCCCGGGGCTTGCTTATGGGTATCGTGGCTCAGGCGCAATGATTGGCCAGAACCGCAATGACGTCACTCCCGCGGATGCGCACGGGAGCCGATGGTAACGGCACACAGACTGAAGCAACAGCACATAGGTGCCATTGCTTCAGTTTGCCCCAGTGCGCATGTGTCCATTACATCGGCACATGCAGGGGACAGGGGAAATCTCCTAAACCCTGCAGGTTTAGGCGATATTTTGGGTAGCTACAGGTAAGCCTTATTAGTTAGTTTTATAGGGTTTACAAACATTTAAGTACTGCAAAATACATTTGGATTTACATACACATTAACGTTTATGAGATTTTAGTGACTGGATTTACACCTGTTTTACACATGTCAGGGAGCTGACATTACTTCAAGTTCATGTACTGCACTTTATCACTAATATTATTTATTTATTTTTCAATTTATTAAATTTACGCAGCACTTTACAAGTTTATTATACAGTAAAATCAGTCCCTGCTCTCAAGTAGCGATCTAAGGTCCGTAAAAGCTGGGTACACACAGGCTGAAAATGGTCCGTTTGCCAACATTTTTAACCCATGAGTACAGCTCCAAGTCTGACAGAAGCCGATTCCCACGACTGGTCTGTTGAACAATCATGCTGGAAAGCCAGCATCCGATCAGCACTATCAGCCATTGGCTAATCACTGTGTAATGTTGCGGGGGGGGGGGGTCAGAATACAATAGCTCAGTGGGGGGATCGGCACACTAACATTGGATGTGTTAGTATAGTGATCTGTACGGTTTTTTTTTGTTCAGCCCACTTGGTTGAACGGAAAAAACAAACTTCTTGTGTGTACTCAGCATAACTCAAACTCATACTAGGGCCAATTTAGACATGAGCCAATTGCCTACAGCATGTCTTTGTTTGGAGTGTGGGAGGAAACTGGAATACACAGGGGAAACTCACACAGATACAGTGAGGACATGCTAACTCTGTGCAGATAGTGTCATAGCTGGCATTCAAACCGATGACACTGGTGCTGCTGAGCAAAAGTGCTAACCACCTATCAGTGGCGGCTGGTGAAGTTTTAGGATGGGGGGCGCCAGACCCCACCCTTCCTTTTTCATCCCCCCACTTCTCATAAGAGATAGATTATATAGGTCAGCATTGGGTATATAAATCAGCATTACAGATCAGGATATGTAGGTCAGCATTGGGTGTATAGATCAGTATTACAGATAGCTTATATAGGTCAGCATTGGGTATATAAATCAGCATTACAGATCAGGGTATATAGGTCAGCATTGGGTATATTGAATTTTCGTGACTTGTAGGACTGACAGCACTCCTGAGCCACCCCTCCCTGCTTTCAGTCCGGCCCCCCACCACAGGACCGACAGCACTGCTCCGAGCACCACCGCTCCTGCCGGTCTGACAGCACCTACCGCCCCCGCAGGAGGTCTGGCAATTACTGGGCTGTATCCTCACCTTCTGCTGTGTCTCCTCCATGCTTCCTGCGCTCTATCACTCCTCTTCCACCAAAGGGCTGGGCATCCAATAGGATCGCCCCACGCTCTGGCCAATCGGAAAACAGGTCTCACTGACCTGCCTCCTGATTGTCAGAGTTGCGCTGTAGTGGTAAAATAGTGAAAATTAATTTGCTATGGTCACAGGATTGGGTGGGATCAGGGGGGAACTCTCTGTGCCCCGAGCCCACCCTTTTTTTAATGCCTATTACAGCCTCAGGCTCTAATCACGTGCTTAAAAAAAAACACGCCCACCCACCCCCGCCATAGGAGTCCATGCATCTGGCGTCCTTAAAGGGGCCGGGAGCATGTATACGAGGAGGCTGCAGACATGAGGGGGGGGGGCGGCACCCGTGCCTCCACAATGCACAGGCTTCCACTGCCACCTATTATATGCTATTTTGATTCTTAGATTAGGTCAAAACGAATCAATGTGGAAGTTGAACTATAGGCTGCTTCTTTTCCCCACACCTGTTTTTCTGTGGAATTTGTATAAGGAAAGCCATTGCTGTAATGTAAGTGACCTCTCTCCTTTTTGCATACTATATTTTCTTTATAGCTGCATCCAGCTCATCCATGGTACAGTAGACTTTGAAGAGGGCAAAACAGGGATTAGCAGCTCAAAATATGAGGCTAGGGTAGTCTCTTGGGTAGAAATGGTGTGTTCACTTTTGCATGGGACAACACCTACTTCTATGAGGGAGTGCAAATCATATAAGGGAGTGATGGCAGATTTCTAATCTAATTTTATGAATACCCTGCTGATCCTAGCACAGATCATCACACACCCGAATCTTCTGCAACTTCTCTTACTGCTACATTAAAGATAACACTAGGAGATTGTTGGGTTTCTGAGAGTCACCGGCATCACATCCCTTAGTAATGGCTTCAGAACAGGTTTAGGACGAGAGAATGGGATTTTAAAGGTGCCAACACACGTTATTTCTTAAATATTATTGGCACAATGTCTCTAATGTCAAAGATAAACTCAACATTTCTCCTGGGGCAAACCACATGTTTACCTCTGACAGAGCAATACATGGGCTTGTTTCCCTTTTTGCAGCCACTCCAGGGTCAGATTTTGATTTGCCCTGTAAAAAGATTTTCATGTGGGTTCTAGAGGCTCTGGTGATGTCTATCCTTTTGGACTACCCTCTTCCACAATAATGGCAGGTAATTCATTGGTTCGTATTTCCCTCTGTGGTTCACTAAAATCCCCTTGAAACATCTTGCTGCTGTATGATTTATTGCGTTTTTACCACAAATAATGTGTTACAACACAATAATGTATGCAGTAGTTGTAAATTCTACTGAAGAAGCCATGATCTAGTGAAACATGTTGAGCTGAAGTTACTGCATCTTCACTGTAGCCACATGAATGCTCTATAATGATTTTATATATAAAATGTATATCATTTTAAAAGTTTACAATAAAATTTGGATATTTTTATAATAATGTGTGTTGGCACCTTTGAAATCCCATTCTCTCGTTCTATACATAATTTGAAGCTACATTAACCACTAGCCAACCAGCCGCCGCAGTTATACAGCGTCAGGTCGTCTGCATGAAATCTCGTAGGTATACGTTATTTCGCATTTCAGCCATTAGGGGTGCATGCGCACTGCCGGAGCCGCGCGTGCGCACCCCCTGCTCGCCCCTGGTGCCGTTGTGTGTGCCCAGCGGGCGCGATCACCGCCTGGCACCCGTGATCGCTCGTTACAGAGCGAGAACCGGAAGATGTGTGTGTAAACACACAGCTCCTGGTCCTGTCAGGGGGAGAAATGACTGTTCGTCTGTTCATACAATGTATGAACAGCGATCTGTCATTTCCCCTAGTCAGTCCACCCCCCTTCAGTTAGAACACACCTAGGGAACATAATTAACCCCTTCCTCACCCCCTAGTGTTAACCCCTAGTGTTAGGGGTTCACTAGGGGAGATAAGATGCATTTCTGACCCGTATAGATTGCTCCATACACAAACTAGTTACTCTTGGTTCCCCCCCAACATAGGATTGGCTGACCTTAACCACTTAAGCCCCGGACCATATTGCTGCTTAATGACCAGGCCCCTTTCTCATTTCGGCACTGCGTCACTTTAACTGACAATTGCGCGGTCATGCGATGTGGCTCCCAAACAAAATTGATGTCCTTTTTTCCCCACAAATGGAGCTTTTTTTTGTGGTATTTCATCACCTCTGCGGTTTTTATTTTTTGCACTATTAACAAAAATAGAGCGACAATTTAGAAAAAAAAAACAATATCTTTTACTTTATAATTAATACCCCCCAAAAATATATATATAAAAAAAAAAAAACTATTTTTTTTCCTGATTTGTATTCTTCTACATATTTTATGGTAAAAAAGCGCAATAAGCTTTTATTGATTGGTTTGCGCAAAAGTTATAGTTTATCTAGGGGATAGTTTTAAGGCAAATTTTTATCGGGACTGCGACTGTATGGGAGACACATCGGACACTTTTGACACCATTTTGGGACCATTGCCATTTTTACAGCAATCAGTGCTATAAAAATGCACTGATTACTGTAAAAACGACACTGGCAGTGAAGGGGTTAACCACTAGGTGGCGCTGTAGGAGTTAAGTGTGCCCTGAGGAGTGATTCTTACTGTAGGGGGCATACACGTGACACGTCACCGATCGTTGTTCCCATTGACGGGGAACACGATCAGTGACAATGTCACTAGGCAGAACGGGGAGATGTTGTGTTTACACACAACATCTCCCCGTTCTTCAGCTCTGTGACCCGATCGCGGTATCCCGGCGGCAATCGGGTCTGTGGTTCCTGTGGGCACAGTTACGGAGCTTGCGACAGATATATGAAATATCAATTCTTAGGCCGCGTACACACGATCGGATATGTCCGCTGAAACTGGTCCGCCGACCAGTTTCAGCGGACATATCCGATCGTGTGTATGACCTAGCGGACAGGTTTTTCCAGCGGACAAATTTCAAAGCATGCTTTAAAATTTGTCCGCTGGAAACCTGTCCGTCGGACATGTCCGCTGGTTAGTACACCTAACCAGCGGACATAAATCTCCCGCATGCGTCAAATGGATTCGACGCATGCGTGGAAGTATTTTACTTCCTGGAGTGGTGACGTGGCGGCGTCAATGTCACCGCTACGTTACCGCGTCCTCAGTCAGAAGGGATTTTTGTCCGATGGTGTGTACACGCCATCGGACCAAAATCCGAGGAGACATGTCCGCTGGAAACGGTCCGTCGGACATGTTTTAGCAGACATGTCTCCCCATGTGTACGCGGCCTTAGAGAATTGATCTCTCAATAGGGTTGATTTACTAAAGGCAAATAGAATTAGAATTCATAAAGAAAAACAGATAATTAAAATTGCTAACGTGATCTAAATAAGTGCTTTTATAATTGTAACACCTAGGCTGTTCCTTTTCAGCTTTAACTAGATTACAAAAATGGGTGTACATCTTTCTGTTGGGTGATATAATTATATAAGCAACATATCAATTATAGGGATTGATATGAAAGTACACAGCCAATTTCAGCTTGTATTGCCACACTGAGATGGGAAGTATTTTACATTAAATTTGAAACAATAGACTTCTTTCATTTTAAAGAGGAACTTCAGTAATTGTTTTCATCTATTAAATCTTCTGCCCTTGTTGTTTTAACTTTGGATAGTAAAACATTTTTTTTCTGCTAGTACAGTAAATACCTTACACAGCCCACTTCCTGTTTCTTGTCTGGTCATTAGCCTAGGGCAGCGATATGCAATTAGCGGACCTCCAGATGTTGCAGAACTACAAATCCCATGAGGCATAGCAAGACTCTGGCAGCCAGAACCATGACACCCAGAGCCAGAAGCATGATGGGACTTGTAGTTTTGCAACAGCTGGAGGTCCGCTAATTGCTTATCCCTGGCCTAGGGAAATCTCTGAAATGGGATACACATGACGAAATGAAATCTGACAGGGCTAATAACTCTCCCTTACTCTATCCAAAATGAAAAGTTTTGCCTATGGTTCTACTTTAACTTTTACATAGACATTGTACTCATGGGATCTCTTGAAGAGCGTGTTTCCTTATACTACTGCAAACCCTAATTGGTCACAGTAGCCCTGATGTACTATTGCAAATAAACAAGAGCGAAGATAAATAATTACAGTGTACTTCGTTTACACACCTAAATGAGGACATGGATGTCCGCAAGCTCTTATATGCCCCTCTAGCTGATCATATAATTATAATCATAATGCTTCTTTGTGTCTACTGTTGTTACATTGAAATTTAAATTTACTCTAATGCCGTGTACACACGATCAGTTTATACAATGGACTTTTTTCATCGGACAAACCGATCGTGTGTAGACCCCATCGGTCTTTTTTCCATCGGTGTAAAAAAATAGAACATGTTTTAAATGTTTCCGATGGATAAAAAAACAATCGTCTGTGTGGAAGAATCCATGCATGCTTAGAATCAAGTCGACGCATGCTCAGAAGCATTGAACTTCATTTTTTTCGGCTAGTTGTAATTTTTTTTTTACGTCACCGCGTTTTGGGACGGTCGGAATTTAGTCTGATAGTGTGTATGCAAGACTGATGAAAGTCAGCTTCATCGGATTTTATCCCATCAGAAATCCGATCGCTTGTACACGGCATAAGAAATGAAATGCTCTAAATTAAATGGCATGTCAAAACACGCTATACACTGTGTTGCTGCTAGGCATGTTACAAGTAAAAAAATGTAGCGTATGTATGGACATTAATCATTGGAATTTATTTTTCAAGCACCTGCTATCTCCAGCTGGTGCTCGAACCTCGGTGCTTACACACAAAGATAGTTTCCTTTAATGATAGCTGTGTGCACTTAATGCAGTTGTATTTCTTCATGGTGTGCACAGATTTTAAAATAACAAAAGCATAGAGATATACCCAGAATAGTGAAAATCTTAACCATGCCACAATTTAGCTAGTGTACATGAGGATGCTAGACTCTTTTTTCCTAATATGAACCACCATGATTAGTAAATGATGTGCATATGTTGAGCATGTGTGTAAATTCCATTTGCATGCATGGTCATTGCTTTGGAGTTTGCTCATATCTACTAGAACGTCCAGTCCAATGTGTTGGGCCATATCTGTATGACATACTTCCTCTAAGATGATGCGCACAACCAGTTTCTGCTTTTAAAAATCTTCCTGTTTATTGGAAAACCACAGTGCACAAACTGTGCACTGTGGTTTTCCAATAAACATTTTTATATGAGCAGAAGCTGGTTGTGCACAACATCTTAATGGATTACTTCTTATATCGCGTACACACAATCGTTTTTCGGCATTAAAAAAACAAAGTTTTTCAGCATGTCCTAAAAAGGAAGTTTTTCCAACTTCATCATTAAAAACGATGTTGCCCACACACCATCGTTTTTGAAAAATGATGAACAAAGCGCGGTGATGTACAACACGTACAACGACACTCTAAAGGGAAAGTTCTATTCGCCTTTGGGCTGCTTTTAGCTGATTCCTTGTTAGTAAAAGACGATTCGCGTTTTTTCTGTCTGTTACAGCGTGATGAATGTGCTTACTCCATTATGAATGGTAGTTTTACCAGAAAACAAGATGTTGCTTACAGAATGTGTTTATAGCGCAAAAAAAAACTGCAAAGGTGATCAAATGCCACCAAAAGAAAGCTCTATTTGTGGGAAAAAATTGCGTCGCTTTTATTCGGGTACAGCATCACACGACTGCGCAATTATCAGTCAGTTAAAGTAACTCAGCGCAGTAGCGCAAAAAATAGCCTGGTCATGAGGGGGGGGGGGTAAAACTGAGCTGAAGGGGTTTTTATCTTTATTTCATACATAATGACAGTTATTCATTTATTTTTTTACTCACTTTTCGTAAAAATATTTTGGTGCTCTGACTGGACCTCTGGTGGGGGGAGGGGCTCCCATGCAGGTCGCAGGAGCAATGAGATGAACGGAATCCGGTAGTTGGACTAGTCTGTCCGCACTCTGCAGGCAACATTAGATGCTGCTTCTTCCTGGGTTCACGCTGCTCTGCACTGCATTGTGAAGAAGATGGAGGATGAAGGTGGGTGGAGTCAACACTCACTCATGGGCAGAGGCTTGTAGTGTAGACTGTGGAGAAGATGAAGGGAGGAGGAGCCAAGGGGGGTGGAGCCCATGCTCTCACTCATGGACTTGAATCAGGGGCGTGCCTCTCTCTCTCCTCATCAGCACCTGCAGCTCCAACGTGACTCCCTGATGTCACTTGTTGCTTGATGCCAGGTGGCCCAGGCACTAGCAACCAGTGCAGGGAACACAGACAGAGGCCAAGCCAGCGGCGCAGCTCCACCCACCTCCTCCTGGTCCAGTGCGGCGGCGTAATAATTACAGAGAGTCTCTCTTTCTATTGTGGCACCGCTGATCGTCTGGTGATGATACTGAGAGAGAGAGACTCGGGAGTCAGGACATTTTCGGGGGGGGGGGCAATTTCCCTGTTGCCCCCCCTTCAGCTATGTGCTGGATGTTCAGTGTGCCCCATGTGCCTTTAAAAAAGGCACCCCATTTTGGTTGGTCAATGGCTGGTTGGTAAGTTGAGCTTGGAAATTTCTTTGGTTTTGTTTGACATACTTTACCCTTCCAGTGCTCCTTACTAAAAAATACCAGTTATAGGTGGGGGCAGTGGCCACTTGTTTGTACTACAGTTTATGCCAATGCGAGTACCCGTGTGGGATGCAGTGCCTGTTTCCCAGATGACATGAAAGCGACTGCCGGCAAAGAGATGCATGGAACACCTGTGCATTCCCATGTGGATAAACCAAGCTTTTGCAAGAGCAAGGTAACCTGTGATTTCCTCATTCTGGATGTTAATTTACAAAATACCTTTAACTTCAAAAAGTTTGTGTAGAGAATTAAGGTAACTGAAGGAAAACAATTGATGGGCAAGATGGAAATTTTTGATACATTTGAGTTTGTTTATGTCTGAACAGTAAAATGTGTAGCACCATGGTATACAAATTTAAAGGAAAACTGTTCTGAATATACTATAGAGATTGTCATCGCCATTGTTGAAATCTTTCTCTGAAAATGTTAATTGCCTGGCAATCATTCTGATTTAATGGATTTAAGTAGCATGCGTATCACCTTTTTGGGTACCAATAGATCTACCAGACCCCAAAAAAACCTGCTATAAAGGGTCTAATGGTAATTGTCAAAACTGACTTGACACGATCTATAACCTCTGCCCAAAACTGTTGAATGGGTGTGCAGTGCCAAAAAATGTGCAACAAATCCACCCTAGCGGGACAGCACATCTCCAACAGCTCAAGAGGTGTGTTAAAAACAATTCTCGCCAGTTTAGCTGGGGTATAATAAATTCCATGGAGAAATTCCATCAGGTGGTTCTCTGCTGACACCAGTGTAAGGAATTTAGAGCTCCATATATCGTCCCAGTCATCATTATCAAGATGCGGGAAGTATGACAACCATGCCGCATTCCCATGAGGCCAAAACCTTAGTGGTGTCTACAGGGCCGCTGTTAGAAATCACGGGGCCCCGTACAGCCTACCTGATGGGGCCCCCTTTGACCCCGCCCTTGGCCCCACCTCTGACCCTGCCTCAAAAGTTTCGGGGGGACATATGGTGCAATGAATGTGGAAGTAATCAGCTGGTTTCAGAGCTGCTCGTATTGTGTCCACATGAAACCTGACAGCTGCCTTTACAAGCATACACACACTCCTGGCTGCTGTCTCCAGCCAGAAATGTGTATATGTATTAAAAAATACATGCTTGCATGGCCTCAGCTCCCTGATGAGCTGATAGGGCCAGGGCCCGGTACAACAGGGCTGGCTGTACTGCCCTATCAGCGGCCCTGGGTGTCTATGAATAATTGTTTGTAAATAACGGACAGGGCTTTATCTCTAAGCAATGATTCCAGATAACCAACCAATACCTCCAGTCTGGAGGACCCAAACTGGGCAGAAAAGGTTTTATGTTTTGAATAGTGTAGGGAAGTGTTAGTACCCCTCTCAGTTTGAACTGTTCTATTTTTTTTTAAATCTCTCTTCACGTCCTCTTCTAGTAATAATATTATCATCAGGACAGAATGTGAAGAACAATCTGCAACAGGGATTCAATAAGCCAAACTTTTTTTTTTATAGCAGATTAGGGATGCTAGAGAGCCTGTTATGTTTTGTATTCATATCTGTGTCCCTGTTGTAGAATTGTCCTTGTTTTCTGTACTGGTGACAACAACATTAAAATCTCTGCAATTCCTGGCAGCAAAAAAAAAAAATGTAAACCTTTTCTAAACATTTTAAAACAATAAAAATACATTTTGGCTGGATCTACACTTTAAGGATGCGCAGGAACTTTTCTAGTTTAGTGAACTGATCCAATATTTGTTACTAAAGTCCCGTGTAATCACTAATGCAACATTGATAGAAGAGGATTAAATATTCAACTATGACTTTTTGGATTGGTTTTCTAGGTATCGGTGTTATGTTTTCCCAATTAGTTGCATTGTGCAATCATGCAAAGAACGCAAACTGTTTTCTGTACATTTATATTCTGGGTTTACGTTTATTTTCACATTCACATTCTTTGTGTACAGAATAACTGAACATACACAATTATTATATCATGGTGTCTGCTCTGGAAAAAAATTACCAAGGTTCATCTCATAGGGGAATGAAGTCATAGCCACAGGGGAGCCAATTCTGCACATAGCAGTTATTCTCATTGTTATACTGTGTATTTATCTTCCCTGTCCTAAAATTGTTTGTATAGCTAAGCATAAACCAAAAAAGTAGGCGTGCTATTAACAAACAACAGTTTTTAGCTGTGTTTTGACAGCCTGAGAACACAATTGTAACTCCTGACAAGGTAATGACAGTGAGTGCCTGTATAATATCAGAAGGAAAAAAAAGAGATTTGGCAGAAATATTTTATTTTTTAAGGCCTTTTCTACAATGGAACGTAACATTGGAATATCTAAGAAGAGAATAAACAGGCGGCATGTAATCTGATCCTTAACTACTTGCTGACCACGCACTGTAGTGTACTGTTTACTGCAACCGGACCGGCTGCACAGAATCATGTGTGTATATATACATGATTATGCTTTTCTGGGTAGGGGTGATTAGTTACAGAACAAGCTGTTTAGCAGGTGCCGGCCAATGGATGACCGCCCGCACCTGCTGATCGGCGAGGAGGAAGACAGGACAGAGCTCTGTCAATGTAAAAAATACAGAGCTCTGTCCTGTTAGCGGGGACGTGCTGGTTTGTGTTTTCCTGCAAAGCAGGCAAAAAAAACTCACATCCCATAGTCAAAGCACCTCATAGTACACATGTAGCACCCTCTAGTGTGCTGGATGTAGATAGGTTTGTTGCTAGTGTACTGTAGGTTAAACATGCAATGCATGAATCTATGTATTTCAGTGGCTGTGCGAGAGCCAGAGGGGGGGCACTCCAGCGCCCTCTATGGACGAACCGCCACTGTTAGGATCAGACATTAGTATCGTGTCTAATTTTCTTTTAAATTCTGTTGTTTTTTTGGGGGTTTTATGATTGTTTTACTATGTACTTGGCTGAGAGATCTTCTTCTGTATATGGGATATGTTGGTTTTATGATCGCATCGATGACCTCTGGTAAAGACTGCACTCTCAATAAGCATTTTTATAAATAAATAAATAAATAAATAAAATAAACACTTGTTAGTCAAACATTTAACCTTTTGATCGGCCTAGATCAGTGATGGCGACACTTGGCACCCCATAAGTTTTGGAACTACATTTCCTATGATGCTCAACTGCACTGCAGAGTGCATGAGTCTTAGGCGGCGTACACATGTACGAGAACCTCGACGGGCAGAACACATCGTTCCGCCCGTCGAGGTTCTCGGTCGGCCGTCAGAATCGGCGACCATCCCGTCGGGAAAGGTGACCAGCTATTAATCCCGACGGGCCGCCGAGAAAATAGAGAACCTGCTCTCTATTTTCTCTCGGCGGCTTTCCCGACGGGATGCTCGCCGAGAGTGTACACACGGCCGAGGTTCTCGGCAGAATGAGGATCCCAGCAAGCTTCTTGCTGGTTTCTGCCGAGAACCTTGGCCGTGTGTACGGGGCCTCACTGGTTCAAAAGTGTTAGTTAGTGTCTGACTTCCCACCATACTATCGTAGTTCCACTATAAGTCGCTGATCTCCACCATTACTAGTATATAAAAATTCGCTCAACCAATCAATATATACTTATTGGTATTTTTTGGCCTAAATTGATGAAAAAAATTATTTTGTTTTATAGCAGAATGTTTTTCCTTTTATAGCACAAAAAAAAACTGTAATCTAGAAATGGCCTTAGACAGTTGTCCATTTACGAAATGGGCAGGATCAGTCAAAAAATATACCACTATGCATTACTTACATCCAAGTTTTTCTTGCCATCAACCTTTCAAATAATTTTCCTAGCAACATGTATATCTTTCCAGTATTAAACAGTATGAATATTTTACATCTGTATCAGTAATTATTGGTTACACTGCCCCCTGTCTTTTTCTTTTGCAGGTACTGCTGTGAACGGCCTCGTCAATGTAGTCATCTCTACTATTGAGAAACGTTATGACTTAAACAGTTCCCTCACTGGGCTTGTTTCTGCCAGCTATGACATTGCATTTTGTGTTTTGTCACTTTTTGTGTCTTTTTATGGACAAAGAGGACACAAGCCTAGATGGCTTGCCTTTTCATCATTTATGATTGGACTGGGGTCCATAGTGTTCTCCATACCTCATTTTACTACCAGTTCATACCAGTATGGAAACAGATATAATGGTAAGTTAATAAACTGTTTTAAAAGATGAGTATAATAACATTTGAGTGGGAGCATTTTCTATTTGGTTTCATATTCGTTTTTATAAAATAAATGAATCTGTTGTTTCACAAACTTTTTTCTTAAGGTGCTGTAACAAATAATATTTAGTAGTCAATACAATCTAAACCTGTCCCAAGCAGCCAAAAGCTCGATATGTATTTTGGACAAAGGGAATCAATACAAAATACTTTTCTATTGGTATTATATTCAAAATAGGCTGTGTGCTCTTTACCCTTTGGCTGATAATAGATGTTGGAGCTCCAAGAAAACTCTTTTGGCACGATCCAACCTATATTTTGGTATTGCACCTTATCCTACCCTATTGACATCAATGTTTTGATGCCTGAATTCCATTTATGCCTAAAACGTACCTTTAAGGTTTACCTCCTCCAGCTTTTTCCAAAGGCATCTAAACAATGGTTGTCATATGTTCTCACCAAAGTGCGATGTCTAGTTGCGCTCACTTGGAAAAGACATGAGCTCCCTCTTTGATGGAGCTTCACACCAGGGTTAGTGATGTCAAACAGATGGAATAATTTGTGGCTATTATCAATGATTCTGTTGATAAACACAATAAGGTTTGGAAAATGTGGCATATTGTGGCAGACCCCACCCCCCGCAGACCAGTTTCCAGCAGACAAAAATTTCCAAACATGCTTGAAAACATGTCCGCTGGAAACCTGTCCGTCGGACAGGTTCGATGGTTAGTACACAAACCATTCGACCAAAATCCCCCGCATGCGCAGAATCAAGTCGACGCATGCTTGGAAGCATTGAACTTCGTTTTTTTCATCACGTTGTTGTGTTCTACGTCACCGCGTTCTGGTCCGAGGGGATTTTGGTCCGATGGTGTGTACGCACATCAGACCAACAGACCACTTCAACACATGTTTCCTCGGACATGTCTGATCGTGTGTACAGGGCCTAAGATTTATTGTGATGTATTGTCTTTATATTATTTCTTATTTCTTGAAAATAAAATACTTTGAAAGTAAAAATGCAATTATCAGATTTTAACTGAAAAATTGGCCATCCTGTGATAAATCTGTAGAGCAAGGCTGTGAAGGTGTTTAATTTTTCCCTAGTTCCTGGCTTTCTTCACTCTCCCTGGTGATAAAATATTTTATGAACTTCTAGTACTCTTGGTGATGAGACCCAATAATCTACTTATTTGACAATAAAAGTCTTATGCGCCGTACACACGATCGGTTTTCCTGTTGGAAAAAGTCTGATGAGAGCTTTTGGTCGGGGATCCCGACCGTGTGTATGCTCCATCATACTTTTTCCAATGGAAAAACTGCTGGAAAAAGATAGAGAGCAGAATCTCTTTTTACCGTCAGGAAAAAAAAACTGATCGGAATTTCCCATTGTGTGTACAAATTCCAACACGCAAAATTCCAGTACATGCTCGGAAACAAATCGACGCATGCTCAGAAGCATAGAACTTAATTTTCGTGGCTCATCATAGTCTTTTACATCACCGCGTTTTTGGCAGGCAAAAGTTCACTGAGCTTTTGTGTGACCGTGTGTATGCAAGTGTATGCAAATGTCAAATTGGTCACTTGTATGCAGACCTGGATACCAGAGCTAACTTCCAACATGATAAGCAATAAAATCAAGAACATGAGAAATGCTTAAAGAAGCGTTTTATACAGGTCCGTGCTTCTCGGAGGTCAGGAGCAGCAGCACACACAAGCACAGTACAAGCTGTGGTACTATAAACACCTAATTTTTCTGGACGATCAGATCGAGGCCAGAGAATCACACTTTACAGTCTTCCTTCCACCCTTTCCTCCACCGTTCCTTCCACTGTTCCCAGGCTTCAGCCGAATTCCGTCGGAAAAACCATCAGTTTTTTTTCCGACAGGAAAAACGCTCATGTGTTCAGGGCACAAGGCACAATCTTCAGGGAGTGCTTCTTTTTTCAGGATGTTCAGAATGATGGGCACCAGCCATTTTAGTTAGTAGTTTTATTGCACATGTGCATAAAGATCAGGAAGGAAGGTGGAGAGAGCACACGGTTCCTGTAGGTTGCTACATAAAACACAATGCTTGGTCTTCTGCATGTTTTTCTTGACTTTCGAAGTCTCTCAGCCACAGGGCTATACCGGATGGACATTTAAAAGTGTGGCTTTTGGACAACTGAGATACTAGTGGTATCTTAGTTTAGGCATTCAAGGCAGGACAGCTTGGAAAAGCTCCCATTAAGTCAGTGACCACCTCCTTTGTGGGGGACAACTTTTTCTAGGCATAAGTAGAATTTTAAGGCAGCAGGTACCTTCAAAGGGTCCTCCCACTAAGGGTGATCCTTTAGCATCCCACAGGGAAAAAGCTCAGAAGGGAATACCTGTGCCTAGTTATTTAATATCTCTCCCAGTATGTGCCAGCAGTCCCTACAAGTCTGCTAACTCACTATCTATTTAAGTGGAGGTTCACCTAAAGACAAATTTTTATCATTGCATTTAGGCTATTTAGTAGAATGAGAATCGGCGTTTGTTTTTTAAAAATGCTAGCGGGACATACCTTTTTCTATATAGATGTTCAATGCGGCTTCCGGGTATGGTTGTCGGGGCTGGGTGTTCCTAATTGATTGACAGGCATCTCGATACAGCGCGTCACGAGTAGCCGAAAGAAGCCGAACGTCGGTGTGCAGGCGCCGTATCGAGCCGCACTGATGTTCGGCTTCTTTTGGCTACTCGTGACGCTCTGTATGCGTCGGTCAATCAATTAGGAATGCCCAGTCCTGACGACCATACCTGGAAGCCGCGTTAATCATCTATATAGAAAAAGGTATGTCCCGCTAGCATTTTTAAAAAACAAACGCCGATTCTCATTCTACTAAATAGCCTAAATGCAATGATAAAAATTTGTTTTTAGGTGAACCTCCACTTTAAACATCATTAACATAGAATGATATCTCTATCACAGCCTGCTGAAGCCACTCATCCAAATGGCTGAAATAAAGCACTTCATGCTTAGAGAACGACAACAGTCAAGCTACTGTACCTGAAGCTCACTGCAAATTCACAAAAAAATGCAAAGAGAATTTGGAAAATACTGTGGGCCAGATTCACAGAGCGATTACGCGTGCGCAACTGCTGTTGCGCGTGCGTAAGTCTAAATGTGCGCGTGCGTATAGTTGGACGCGATTCACAAAACAATATACGCCAGAAATCTACGTTTTTTGGTCCGGCGTAATTGAGTTAGACATTCGCTTCCCTTCGCGCAAAACTGCGCTAGACACACCATTGATTTGCTAGTCAAATATGCTAATGAGGGAGTTACGGGGATTCACAAAAAAATGCAGTTGCTGCGCAGGCTACGCGATGTGCGCAACTGCAAAATGTTCTGTCTAAAGTTAGAGGACCTAAAAGCTGGTCTAAATTTTGAAAAAAAGTCTAATTGTCAGATAAAGCAACACTGTTAGTGAGGAGTTCAGCAGTCACACGTGTTGCCCAACAATCTGTATGCCAACATGCCAGGGGCATCGTCGTGCATAGCTATACTACTGACTTTAGATGAACAAAGAAGGATGAGGGCACGGAGGATGGCACTAAGGAGGGCACGGGAGATGTTTTTTTTTTTTTTGCTTATATAAAATTTACCATTTAATCTAATCTAATACAATATTCTTATCTGATACAAGCCCCTCACTCTTCACTTGATATATCACACACGCATAGACATCTTTGGCATGAGAGATTCTGAGGTGTCTCGCATCTTCAGATTCACCCCTCATGTCATCCTGGAATTACCACAACCTTGCAGGAGGACATCAGCAGCCCAACACATGGCACCACCCATGACACCCATGACAGCTACATATACAATCAGAGCCCCATCCCCACAGATTTCAAACAGAACATGTATGGGGACAGCTGGCTGGTTGGTGAGTGACATGGGAGTCAGGCATGACTATCCCCTCCCGTGATGCACACCTCACAAGTGGCACATGCATGACTAACATCCTCCTGTCTTTTCCCTTCAAGGTGACTCTGCATATGCACTGGGACCCCATCTCATGACCCCATCTCATGCCAGCTCACATTATGCATCTTTGCACGTTAAACACACACATTAATCATGGCACAATGAGAATGCATGCATGTACACCACTGTGGTCCCTAGCACACAAAGAGAAAAAGAACACCCAAAAATCACACTAGCACTCAGCAAGAAACAGACACAAAAAAATCAGATGAAAAAATAAAGCCAGAAAACAAACGCTCAGAAATATATCAATCAAACAAACAGTCTAAAAAACACTTATCAAAATACACTTTCACAAAACTACCAACAAGCACTAGATCACACAGAACACTAATCTGACAACTACAAAACACACTCTAACGAACAACAGAGCAAAAGCACTTGATTCAATGGGAAGGGACACAAAGGGATGTACTTTTGCAATGGAAGGGCGTTTGTGTGTGTCTATTTATGCTGTCTGCGTAGTTCACAACGTTGCCCTAGTCCATTTCCAATTTCAATGATTGCGCCGCTCCCGAGTTGTGAGCATGCGCACAACGGAGCTGACATGGTTTCCTTCACGCGCGCATGCGCGAGTCGGCCGGCCCTTCATTTGCATGGGGTCACGGCTCATTTCAATGTAACACGCCCACGTCCCTCCCAATTTGTATTACTCCTCCTTACGCCTCCGGAAAAAACCTTACGTTTGCGCAAGCTCTTGCGTAAAAGCTACGTGAATCGCCGGATTACGCGGCTAGATTGCGCAAGTCTAACGGAAAAGTGGTGCGCTACGCCGGAATGATAATGCGCCGATCTACGTGAATCTGCCCCTATGTCCCTTCTATATATGGCTTAGTCTTTGCAAGCTGAGTATCGTATTCTGGCATCACTTATGTTGATGTGGTGAGAATCAGATCAAGCAGGGGTTCAATATGTACATAATAATATAGTACAAACTCATTCATAGGAAACTTCATGCAAGTGTGATTTGGACATGTAATATAAAAAATACAGTGCCCCTGGTTGACGTCAATGAAACGCATAGGGGGGAGCGACGCGCTGATGTCACCAATCCGGGTTTGTGTGCTGGCCGACAAACTAAACAAGGCACATGTTATCAGCAGATGCTGTACGTGCAATATTTTTTACACCATGTGCAGCATTCTGTCTTTTGGGAGAAATCCTCACATGTACCAAGTGGTGATCCTGTGCAGGAGAGTAACCGGATCTGGAGAAAGGCCTTGGCTGTGCTAAAGCCACACGTACAAACAATCCCTTGTAATAAGGGGTCGACAGGAGCTGGTAAGCAAGTTTTTTTTTCAGCTGTTGGTGGAGGCACTGATGTTTAAAACCACTACACGGTGGTGGATGGTGGAAATCGACACCAGAAGTTTACAATATAATATCACAACACTTGTGGACTGTTTTAATATATATTTTTTATCAGAATTTGTTTGATTAGAGTGAGCCTATTTTTTATGTTTGTGTACTGTGTATATGTCTCACAGGAGATTTTGCTGCTTACACTTTTTATTTATGCGGTCATTTACTAGCATGTTTTTTTTCTTTCATTTTTTTTTTATATAAAAATATAGTTCTATACATTAAGAAATTAATTAATTTTCCAGATTTCTGTGAAACATCCGGATTTAACAGCACTGGGGCAGAGTGCACTGGAAAAACAGGTTCCTCCCTCTCAAACTACCTGTATGTCTTTATTCTTGGTCAGCTGCTAATGGGAGTTGGAGGAACTCCATTATATACTCTGGGAACAGCTTTTTTTGATGACAGCCTTCCAACGCACAAATCCTCACTGTACATAGGTAATTCAACTTTTCTGATACACACACACATATATATATATATATATATATATATATATATATATATATATATATATATATATATATATATATATATATATATATATATATATATATATTATATATTGAAACTGGAAATAAAATTATATTAGGTCAATGATATGTGAACATACCTTTTCCTTTGTGTATGGGGCAGTGGGAAAAATCTCAGTACAGATATATACTTTCAATGTTTAAATAACTTTAGTTAGATAAAAAAAAGACATACTTACCAAATAATGTCAAATAAACCTAAATCTAATATTTTTTCTTATTTTCCAGGAATTGCATATGGAATGTCTGTAGTGGGCCCTGCAATTGGATATTTAATTGGTTCACAGACGTTAAATATTTATATTGACTTTGAAAAAGGGACAAGGCAAGTGCATTACGTTACCTAGTAAATATTTCATGCCCCATTTAAATAATTTTAAAATACGTGAACCCTAATGAAGTTCTTCTTTTATTTGATGCCTTTTGGTCTGTAAATTTAATTTGAAGCATTTTGTTATACCGTGCTCAACCTGTGGCCCTCCAGTTGTTGCAGAACTACAAGTCCCATGAGTCATTGCAAAGCTGATATTTACAAACATGACTCCCAAAGGCAGAGGCATGATGAGAATTGTAGTTCGGCAACAGATGGTGGGGCCACAGGTTGAGCACCCATGCCGTATATGTTCAATAAGTGCAAACAAAAATGTTAATCCTGCCCAAAATCTCGTGCACAGATAACTTCCTGTGATTTATGCTTGTGCTGACTGTTGACAGAACACATGAGAGAGAGAAGAGGAGTGTCTGTTCTGTAGTCCTGTTCTAGACTGATAACACTGCTACTTCAGGCATTTAAAAAAGACAATGGGGTTTATTTACTAAAACTGGAGAGTGCAAAATTAGGCTCACTTCTGCAGAGAAACCAACCAGCTTCCTGGTTATATTGCCAAAGCTTCATTGAACAAACTGATGTTAGAAGCTGATTGGCTACCATGCACAGCTGCACCAGATTGTGAGCGCTCCAGTTTTAGTAAATCTCCCCCAATGTGTATATAAGGGATGTTACTCATCATTTAATCTTCAAGACAGTTTTGAGTCAAACCTTAAAACAAATGTTGAATTGCAGACAAAAATTATAAAATCAAGATTTCAAATGTACGACCAAGTATGTGTCTTACCTTACCATAGTTCCCATTTTTTTCCAGGGATCAGTTTTTTTAAAGCATTTGCAAAGTCTGTGTTTTCCTTTAAAATAACAAACATGACAAAACTTTAATAAAAATTATTGAAACATAAAATAACAAACATGTTATACTTACCTGCTCTGTGCAATGGAATTGCACAGGGTACCCCCAATCCTCCTCTTCTCGGGTTCCCTTACGGCGTTCCTGGCTCCTCCTGCTGCCATAGAAAGTTGTTTGCTATCATGGCACATTTCTAGATCTGATTCCAACCCTTGCTGTCTGCATCTATAGACACAGATAGTGAGGCTTGACCCTGCCCCCCGCTCCCTTGTCACAGGATTTAACTGACAGCAGGGGGAGCCAATGGCTCTCACTGCTCTTAGTAAAGCCAGTGAGAGCAGGGAGAAATGAGGAAAGAGCTACTACAGATGGGCACAGTGCTGGATTGAGATTGAGCTCAGGTAAGTATAAGGGGGGAAAGGGCGGCATACACACTGAAACATTTTAATGTGTGTCCAGCCAGCCACTGGAAGAGGGGGAAGAACATTGAATTAGGAGTGGGGCATTTATTTAAAGGGGTATGGTTCTAAAACAGCATATCCCTAACCTAAAAGCAATGGAAGTATAGTCATAGCTATTTTTCTGACGCTCAGTAAAAATGTAAAATATTGTAAGATAAAGAGATAAGTCCAGGAGGTGGCATGTACTTCCTTGGACTTAACTCCCTAGAAATCTAGGACATTTTAGACAGTGGCTGAATTGCTAGACTGTAGTTCAGCTTAAATTAAACATATATAAAGCTTGGTTCACACTATGAAATGCACAGGAATGTGCAGCATGTTCCTGTTCAATTCACATGCCATTCGGTGTGGTGCAATTTGAGCTCATTCATTTGGAATGGGCTCAAATTGCACCGCATCAAACTAAAAGTAGTGCATGAAGCTGGAAGTGCACATGATGCGAATGAAGGCGAATGATGTGCAAGCACACCTCAGGCACATGTCTGTACCCCCCCAGCATACCTCTGTATACCCCGCCAGCACTCCTCTGTACCCCTCCAGGACATGTCTGTACCCCCTCAGCACACTTGCCACTAATGTACCACCTGCATACCTCTGTACATCAGCACACATCTGAAAATAAATGCCCCTTCAGCACATCCATGTATAGCAGACCACTGCCTCCTAAAAAACCAACCCCCCCTCCCCTCTGGCAGTACAGCAGCTGCTGCACACTCCAACACTCCTCTGCCACCAATGACCCCTAGAACACCTCTGCCTTTAAAGCGGAGGTCCGCCCGTCCTGCAAAAATTAAAAGCCAGCAGCTACACATACTGCAGCGGTTGACTTTTAATAATAGGACACTTACCTGTCCTGGAGTCCGGCAATGTCGGCACCACAGCTGATGTTTTCATCAACTTGTTGATGAAGTAATCTCTTCTTTCGCCCATCCTGTAAGCTTATTCATTGTTCAATCAGTATTAAATCCAAACTACATGCAGAATCCTTCTAAATTGGTTGAAAATCCAGCCCTTAGTGGTCAGGTAGGCACCACCCGGTTCAAAAAAATGTACTGTATTTGCTGGCGTATAAGACTACCTTTTACACTTAAAAAAACTGTCCAAAAAGCAGGGGTCATCTTATACGCCGGGTCAGCTGTTCTGATGCCTGCTCAATGTGCAGTAATACTGTATGTAGCTTCAGTTTAAATTGTAAAATTAGGGGGTCGTCTTATATGCCCGGTCGCCTTATACACCGGCAAATACGGTAACTGAAAATTTGAAGAAGGCAATTGAAAAATTGTCAGCCGAGCAGCAATTGTATCATGTTAGATTCAGTCACTGCTTGGATACTCAAGGTAGCCATGGGGCATTAGCCTGGATGTTGTGAGAGCACTTGTGCTGGGAGACAGGGCTGCTACTCAAGAAAGGGTTATTGTATATAATATAAGATGTGTTAAGGAGTTCCCATGCAGAATCACATACAAGAAGCTTATAGCATCAATGCAGCTGTGTGCTCAAACTAGGCTACACTGATAATACTTTCTAATTTTCTCATAGTTGCAGAGTTTTTGTTGCATAGATATGCATTTTAGGTTCACTGCACTGGAGAGATTTACACTGGTTTACTCTCACTGATATACAAAGTGAAAATAAATATTACCAACAGGGACACAACCTGCAGTAAAAACCTGAAAGGCTTCATCCCTCCGCAATCTATCCTAAACTTTTGACTTGGGTTCCACTTTCCACAGGACCTTCTTACCTCAAAAGCCCAATTCAGGAGATTTTGTTGGAGTAGATTAGGCCATGTTGACAAATGTCTGTTTTTATGTGTTGTAATATAAGATTTGCAAGGTTTTTTGGTCCTTGAATATACTATGTTAACAAAATTGAATGTAATACATTAATCAGGCTTATTTTGTCATAACTCATGATATTGACATATAATTTCTGTGATGTTCCCTAAAGTACTTCGCTTTCTCCAGATGACCCCCGTTGGCTTGGTGCGTGGTGGATTGCATTTGTAGTCGTAGGCCTAATAACATGGCTACTTATTATGCCTTTCTCCTGCTTTCCAAAACACTTACCAGGTGAGAATGATTTGTTGAGTCACATGACTTACAAGTAGACTTTATCACTAACATCACAAAAGAGTATGGGTATAAAATACAGATTTAAGCAAGGCTCACCAGCAGCCTTTTGGCAGCAATTTTGATTTAGTTTTAGTCTTTTGACTAAAATGGCATTTTAGCCCCATTTTAGTCTTCTGCAATTGTTTTAGTTTTAGTCGTATTTACTGTAGTTGATTAAATGTCCAGTCATCTAAAATCTCCAGTGCATTTTGCTAGACTAAAGTAATTTTAGTCGACTAAAACTCATTTTAGTCATCTAAAATCTAGTGGGTGTAGTTAAATTGTAATGCATTATTTCAGCATTTCTCTTCAATTTCCAAACTCATTATATACTCCTGTAGTGAAAAATCGAATATGTTTTTTGTTTAAGGTATTAAGGTTTGAACATGCACTACAGACATAGATTTAGTCACTATATAACAGCTCTTTATTTAACCACTTAAGGACCGCCTACTGCACATTTACGTCGGCAGAATGGCACGGCTGGGCACATCAACGTATATATACGTTGATTCTAGTACCCAGCCGTGGGTCACGGGGCGCGCGCCCGCGGCGCGCTCCCATGACCCGGTCCGAAGCTCCGGGACCGGGTCCGCGGGACTCGCGGACCCGATCACCGCTGGAGTGCGGCGATCGGTCCCCAGGGATGAAGAACGGGGAGAGCCGTGTGTAAACACGGCTTCCCCGTGCTTCACTGTGGCCACAGCATTGATCGCGTCATCCCTGTTATAGGGGGACGTGATCGATGACGTCACACCTACAGCCACACCCCCTACAGTTGTAAACACACACGGGGAACACTCAATTCCTACAGCGTCCCCTTGTGGTTAACTCCCAAACTGCAACTGTCATTTTTACAGTAAACAATGCAATTTAAATGCATTTTTTGCTGTGAAAATGACAATTGTCCCAAAAATGTGTCAAAATTGTCCAAAGTGTCCGCCATAATGTCGCAGTCACGAAAAAAATCGCTGATCGCCGCTTTTAGTAGTAAAACATTTTTTTTTTTTTATAAAAATGGAATAAAACTATCCCTTATTTTGTAAACGCTATCAATTTTGCGAAAACCAACCGATAAATGCTTATTGCGACTTTTTTTTACCAAAAATAGGTAGAAAAATACGTATCAACCTAAACTGAGAAAAAAAAATTATATATATTTTTGGGGATATTTATTATAGCAAAAAGTAAAAAATATTGCATTTTTTTTCAAAATTGTGGCTCTATTTTTGTTTATAGCGCAAAAAATAAAAACCGCAGAGGTGATCAAATACCACCAAAAGAAAGCTCTATTTGTGGGGAAAAAAGGACGCCAATTTTGTTTGGGAGCCACGTCGCACGACCGCGCAATTGTCAGTTAAAACGACGCAGTGCCGAATCGCAAAAAGGGGAAGGTCCTTTAGCAGCATTTTGGTCCGGGTCTTAAGTGGTTAAGCAAAACCAAGTTTTGTTTTTCTTTTTTGACAGAAGTGTAACATTAAAATAAAATAAAATGCAGTGCAAATTTATATGAATTTTAACAGTTCAGGAAACGGAACAGAACTTCTGTTCAGTTTCTTGAGCTGTTTAAGTTCAAGTAAATGTGAACTGCAAGGTGGCACTAGCATCATCACGCAAATTTTTCCTATGAATTTAAATTGACAATTAAAACTGTTGTTGAAAATATTGATTCTAATAGGTATGCTTTTTATGTTAAACCTAGAAATACCTGGAGAAAAAAACACTTCTATTTGTTTTGATCTGTTTTAAGGAAAGCACTTTGTGCCAGCATGACACTTGCTCTATTCCGCCGGCCTCTAGAAACGTCATCTGTGACACTGAATACCCTCTCTATGTGTGGGGCAATGTGGATTTTCCTATGGCATACTCCTCTGCTTTTTTTTAAGCAGTTCACAAGGGTTTCACAGACAGTGGGGTTGACAAAGAGGGCATGGACATGGTGTCACTCTTAAGGCTTTTAGTATGTTCCCAAAAAGGCAGCAGGAGTAGGTCATGCAATGATATGAGCATTTGCCATTCACTGTAATGCTGCACAGTGCTCTGGACGGTGGTCTGAGGAGGCCTGTAATGCTGCAGAGTCCTCTGGGTGGTGGTTTGAGGAGGTCTGTACTGCTGCACAGTGCTCTGGATGATTATCTAAAGGAAGCCTGTAATGCTATAGAATGCTCTGGACTGTGGTCTGAGGAGGCCTGTAATGCTGCACAGTACTTTGGACGGTGGTCTGAGAAGGCCTGTAATGCTGCACAGTGCTCTGGACGGTAGTCTGAGGAGGCCTGTAATGCTGCACAGTGATCTGGACGGTGGTCTGAGAGGCCTATAATGCTGCACAGTGCTCTGGCCGGTGGTCTGAGAGGCCTATAATGCTGCACAGTGCTCTGGATGCCAGTGGACAGAGGAGGCCTGTAATACTGCATACAGTGCTGGATGGTGGTCTCAGGTCTGGCTTGGGTGGTCGGAGGAGGCCTGTAATGCACACACAGTTCTCTAGACAGTGGTCAATTTGAGGAATGGCCTGTAATGCACAATGCTCTGGATGCCAGTGGTCAGAGGAGGCCTTTTGTAACGATGCACAGTGCTAGATGGTGGTCTCCGGTCTGAGGGATAGCCTGTAATGCACAGTGCTCTGGATGCCGGTGATCAGAGGAGGCCTGTTGTAATGCTACACAGTGCTGGATGGTGGTCTCAGGTCTGAGGGATGGCCTGTAATCCACTGTGCCCTGGATGCCACTGCCAGTGGTCAGAGGAGGTCTGTGTAATACACACACAGTGCTCTGAATGGATGGTGGTCCGAGCCTGCTGTAATTGTAATGTAATTGTAATGTGCTACACACTAACAGTCTGCTCAGCTCTCTGCTCTGGATGTGGGTGCCTGGCAGTCGTCTCATGAGTCAGACTCTTGAGTGGGACAGTCTCGTTGGGACTCGGAAGGTCTGGCTGTAATGCACAGTGCTGCTCTGGTCTCTGGCAGTCGTCACAGTGCACACAGTTGCTTCAACTTACTTGCTTGTTGGCAGCGGAAGCAAGCGGAGCTCCATGAAAACCAGAAGTTAGTTCACGAGAGTAAACGTCCCATCCTCATATTTTTGTCCTGTTTTCATTTGTTAACAAAAATGGATATGATTTTTGTCATAGTCTTTGTCAGTGGACGAAAATGTGCTGTACTTTTCGTTAGTTTTCGTCACTGTAAAAATGCCACTGATGAAAATGTTTACACTGCTCATTAGATGCAGTGGGACTGCATTGGGAGGCTATTACAATGCAGTCCCACGGCAGGATAAGAGAAGATGCCTTGTTTCTCTCTCTGCTTGGTTGACACCACTGACTTGCGGAGGTGTGTGGGTGGTGTGAGCTGAAAAAAAATACTGCATGCATTTTTTCCACAGCAGTGCAGTGTGAGGCAATATCCATTGCCTCGCACTGCTTAGTTGACAATCACTGACAAGGTTTTAAACAGGTGACAAAAATACAGATCTAAACACATGATGAGGGACAGTTGGGAGTTATGGTTTATTTCATACAAATATACAGTACATGGGACGAAAGCGACTAGAAAATCTGGTCTAATTTTTAATGAATCTATTACATCACATTGTATTATCCATTTTCATTGGCGCTAGTGCTATGAAGAATTGTATGAATGTAACTTCTATGTTAATGTAAGGTGACACTCTTGAGAAAAACCTGTGCATTGTTACATGATCAATACTCAAAGTAGTCTGAGATTTCAACCATGTTCTGTAATATGAAAGTTAAGGTCTTAGTATGCAAAGTATTCTTGTGTAAAGATGATCCAGAATGCTCATATTTCATGCCAGAAGCTTTTCTGTACCTTTTGTATGTCTAAAAAAAGAGCTGCTGAAAATAGAGACTTTGTTAGATTATCAAGACCATGGGCTCAATCTGCAAATCTTTAACAAAATGATAAGGATACACAAGAATAATGTTTTTTTTTTTTTAGCCACATGACTTTATTCTTGGAATCTCTTTAGGCTCATTATAAAATAACTGTAATTTTCCTGGTGTTGTTTTTGTAAAAATGTAGGGCCAGATTCACAGAGCCATTACGCCTGTCTAACTGGTGTTAGACTGGAGTAATTTCAAATTACGCACGTTTTCTAGCTAGTCGAAAGCCTCAAACCATTAATAGACGGCTGCGGGCTTCCATTTTGACTGGATTACGTGTTTGTACGCCTTCGGATCTACGCTGCAATAAAATTGCGGCCACTGGGTGGACTTCCCGTCGTTTTACGCGTCGGGGTATGCTAATGAGCTTTTGCCGGCGATCCCCGAAATTACGATCTTCATTCGCAATGTCTTACGGCACCTTTAGTCATCTTTTTTTTGCGTAACACTATACCAGCTTTTTGCTGGTCTAATATTAGACAGCCCATGTTAAGTATGGCCGTCGTTCCCGCGTCGAATTTCTACGTTTTCCGACGTCTTTTATTATTTTTAAGGTAAGTCGTCCGGGAATAGGAATGTTCGTAAACGACGCTGCTCAAACAACGAATGACGTAACGACGTGATTTCGCGCAATGCACGGCGGGAAATTTCTGAACGGAGCATGCGCAGTTCGATCGCCGCGGGGACGCGCTTAATTTAAATGATTTACGCCCCCCAATCGCGTATTTCGATTACGCGGCGAGAAATAGACTACGCCGCAGTAGCGTACAGGCAAAAATCTACCAGGATTCGGTGTAGAGCCTGGTGAAATATGGCAGCGTAGAGTATTTCGATTACGCAGCGCAATATTAAGTGTATCTGAATCTGGCCCATATTCTTTTGTAAGACAACATAGACCAGGATTTTTCAACCAGAGTGCCCAGGCACCCAGAGGTTGAGGTTTTCTCAGGGGCCCCTTGGCAAAATGCCTACAAATTGCCCAAAAATGTATACAAGCCGGCTGGTGGATCAAGCCTACCTCTTAGTTACACAAAGCCATAGGTTTTTAATGTGCACAATTTCAACCTTCCAGCCACTGGCAACAACTAGTGATGTCATTAGTGTTGATAAGAAGGGTTTTGATCGCCTACACAGTATCCTTGTTTGACCCTCCTCTACCCTCCCCTCCATCAACACTGGGGTCACATTAGCTGAGTGATGGAGAGAAACTGAGCGAGAGGAGAAACACTAGAGTACTAGTCGGTACTAGTGTGCAAAAGTAGATTTGCTTTGTAAGAATAACCCACCTCTAATGTTGGGTGTGCTACATGTGTCGATGCTGCGGCATTATGTAAAACTATTAATATCGATTTTTACATTATAGAATGGGGTGCCTTGAGACTATCCATAATTTTAAAGGGTGCCTTGAGATTTTCCATAATTTTAAAGAGTACCTTGAGATTGACCATCATTTTAAAGGGTGCCTTGACTAAAAAAAGGTTGAGAAACACTGACATAGACCATGTTAAATTGTGATCATCTAAGCACTTTTTAGCGATCCCTCTTCCCTGTTGCCTATTACTCATGTTATCAGTCCCTGCTGGCCAATAAAGATGAGCAGAGTAATTTTGAGAAAATTGATTTTGTGCAAAAAAATTGCTTTTTTTTCTTCTTACATTTGGAGGGTGTTTTTTTTTTAGAACTATACTTAAGTAGTTTAGTTTATTGCATTAGTATTACTTGGTAATTGGGTTTTTCATTTTTTTTGGGTGAATTTTGTTAATATTTTGTACTGCTTCTTTTACATTTTTTTTCTGTTGTCTTAATAATGAGGCGAATGATGAGCCAATTAGGTCAAGAATAGCTAAAAAGAGTTTCCAAAATTCTAAGGAGCTATTGAAAGCTCACTGCACCACAAACCATTTTAACCATCCTAATCTAGTATTCCCCCATGACGCCTATGTGTTTTAACAAATATTGTGTACTTATTACAAAATCTCCCACCTTTCACCCATATTTTGAGAAATTGTAAAAAATCTCAATTTCACTCATTCCTATTGGCCAACAGACCTGTTACTTTAGCATGAGCAGGGAACTGCCTATTGTATTATTTACTTCAATATGAATGCAGTACTCCATGTAAAAAAAAACTATAAACATATTGGGCTAGATTCAGGTAGGAGCGGCTTAATTCTAAACCTGCCTAGCGTATGGTATTTACACTACGCCGCCGCAACTTTTTCAGGCAAGTGCTTTATTCTCAAAGCACTTGCCTGTAAAGTTGAGGTGGCGTAGTGTAAATGGCCCGTTTTAAGTCAAATTGGGCGGGTAGGGGAGTGTATTATTTAAATAACCCGCGATCCTGCGCCGAACGTACTGCACATGTGCCAGCCGTGAATTGATCCCGGTGCGCATGCTCCAAATCACGACGTCAATACGACATGTAAACGACGTGAACGTCACTTCCGCAAAGCCCTATTCGCAAACGTTTTCCGTAAACGACGTAGACGACGTAAAAAAAAAGCCGGCACGCCGTCCATACTTAACATTGGCTGCGTCTCATACAGCAGGGTTAACATTACGACGGACCTACGCTAACGCAAACGACGTAAAATAATAGCGCCGGCCAGCGTTCGTTCGGTGTATAGGCTAATTTGCATATTTTGATGGGGACGCCACCTAGCGTCCAGCCTAAAATATGAAAATAAGATACAGCGGCGTAAGAGACTTACGCCAGTTGGAACTAATGGAAATCTCTATGAATCAGTCGCATAGATAGGAGGGCTCAGACGCAGAGATAAGACGGCTTATCTGGAGATAAGCTGTCTTATCTCTTTCCTGAATCTGGCCCATAGTATTGCAGCTGCATAGCAGGTAAACTCATGAAAATGATATAGTAAAATACCAATAAAGTGGTTGTAAACCCTCACAGATGTGGAAAAGCCTCAGATGATTCAGAGATACACAAAAACAATACACAATAAACACAATAAACAAATCTTCCTACATAGGTTTTACTTTTTTTATCTGTATCTGTCTTCTTTTCCCTACAACACTTCAAAAGGGCAGATTTTGTTAGAAATATTTCTTCATCTGTCAGTATCACAGAGGAGGGGGTGGAGATGCTGTAGTAACAGTATGTGAGAGCTGATTGGAGGAAGGGAAGACTCCCCCCAACACAGCAGAAAAACTGTGTTCTGAATAGACAAGCTTCGTTCTGAGCTACCCCCCCCCCCCACACACACAAATATATATCATGTGTTAGGAAAATATCTCAGAAGTGACTCATACTGATAAGAGGAACGAAGCACAAGAGAGAAACAACACTTAGAGCTTTGGAGAGAGACAAGTAAACACCACAGATACAAGTGCTTTTCTCAGATTCAGGTTTACAACCACTTTTTATATTGCTTTTTATATGGTGCAATAGCCACTCCTTTTTATCATGTTTTTAATCTTGAGTTTGTATGCCAAAGGAAAACCTGGCTGATTTCCGTCTTTGGAAATTGATTTGTAACTCATTCTTGCACATATAGAAAATAAGACTTCAAAGTCCACGAAAAATCCATTGTCTAGATAAATAAAATACATCTGTCAGAATGCAGGAGGCCTTCAGATTACTCTACATTACCAAGAAGTGTTGTATAATCTGAATAACTCTGATGTGGTTATCTAAGAAAGCAACTACCACATAAAGCAGGTTATACACTCTCTGGTACACACGATCAGACATTCCGACAATAAAACCGTGGATTTTTTTCCAACGGATTGTTCGCTCAAACTTGTCTTGCATACATACGGTCACACAAATGTTGTCAGAAATTCTGAAAGTCAAGAACGCGATCATGTACAACACTACGACGAGCCGAGAAAAGTTCAATGATTCCGAGCATACGTCGAATTGATTCCGAGCATGCATAGGATTTTCGTTGTTGGAAAAATTGAGAACCAGCTCTCAAACATTTGTTGTTGGAACTTGGAAATTCCGACAGCAAATGTCCAACACATGGTTGGAATATCCGACCAAAAGCTCACATTGAACATTTGTTGTCGGAAATTTTGTGTGTACGCGGCATTAGAAATTTGTTAGAAATGTTTTGATTTGAGAACATTTGTTCAATTTTCCTATAGTTATTATAGTCAAATCAGCATTAATTTTTCTACCACAGTAAAGAGAAAATTTGAAGGAGCAGGATAGAATAATTTTCCCAAACAAATCCATTTCTTACAGTGTGTATGGCTTTTGTTCGGGAAATTACATTCATTATTTTTAAAATTGAATGTTAAAAGCAAACAAAAGTTTAAAGTCTTTCCAAACAATGTTCACCCCGTCATCAAATGTGCAAAGAATTTCTGTACGATGTTCAAAAATCGACTAGTTTATAGTCAGCTTTACTGTCGGGACAATGACTCAACAGAATGGAAACCCTTTGGGAGATTCTCGATTAAAGAGAATCTGACAATACAGTATGGCAATATTTGCAGCAGTCGCCCTCAGTCTTTCTGAACTCCTTGCTGAGTAACAAAGGTGAAATGATTTGGACTGCATTCCAGGGCAGTCACTCAATAGGTAGTGAATTGAGAACTAGTATGACAGACCAGGAGCCAGCATTTTCAATACCAGCAAGGATAGCTCTTATAGGTCATCCAATAGTGATTTCAGGTATTGGTGGAACGTCGTGAACTAAGTCACTCTCTGTCTTTTTATTATTTCTTTTGGGAACTCCACTTGCAAGATTTCCCTAAAATAGTTCTTGGCTTGATTTCTCCCCACATTGGGATTCTGGGTGTTATCTTATGCTTATGGATGCTCCTATTTTACTTTTGTCATTCTCTTATAGGATACATTAAAATATATCAGAGAAAGTAATGATAACTGCAGACCTCATATAACCTCACCATCAGAGTTTCTGAGAGCTGTGAATCATTGATCTATACTGTGCAATATGGTGCCCCTCTTTTGGGGTGGAAGACATACTGTACGTGAATGCAGCACTGTTTTCATTAATGTAGAATTTCTGCTTACCCTTGGCAAAAAAGATCTGTGTACTTACCTTTTTTAAATCTGCTCCAGTCCAAACATGTAATCCCTTGTGTAATGCCCTGTACACACAATCGGTCAAACTGATGAGAACGGTCTGATGGATTTTTCCATCGGTTAAAAAACCGATCGTGTCAGAACACGGTGATGTAAAACACAACGATGTGCTGAAAAAAATGAAGTTCAATGCTTCCAAGCATTCTTGATTCTTAGCATGCGTGGATTTTTGCTGGGCATGCGTGGGAATTCCTGGAGCCATGACGTCAGTCATAGGCTCCGATATTCAAGCCATTGTCGGCACTTCCTCCACTCCCCTGCAACTGCAGCTCACTGTCACAGGGAAGATGGAGCCATAGGTGTGGCAGGCGCAGCACTATGAAGGGCCTCATGAGCTGTGGCATTAGAAGAATTGTGATATCTCTGACTTTTCAGTCCAACAAGACTGTCTATTAATCTGAAATTCCTCTATTGCCGTTCTATGGAAGCAGTAGGTTTAAAGAGCACACCAAATGCTTAAAATAACTTCTTTATTAACTTCACTTTTCTTCATATATAATGCTGCTGCTTTGCAGCAGACAGTCCATGTACAAAAACACGTGATGAATAAAGTATAACAGAAAATGGTGGTTCAAATATTCAATCTTGTCATTTAACATAAGATGGTAGATATATTTCTTTCTTCAGTATTTATACTCTATTTCTCTGTAAGTTATTAAAGCATTCTCTGATTTCTCTGAAAGGTATATCTGTGGTTTGCAACTTGGTTTGCAGGGTTGCTTTTGCAGGGTTAGCTTAGTTGGGTTTGGTTTGTTTGAAGGTATGATGAGTGGTGGAACTACAAGTGAACACACAGCTAGATCAGTATTCAGTTCTAATCACACTATTTACAATAAGAACACATTTATAACTGTGTACCATACCTAATTTGCCCTGTTGCTTCCATAAAACGGCTCTGTATGTCTGCTCTGCTCTGCTGTCTGCATGTGGAAAGAAAATTGCAGACCATGTGCTGGAAACTTCCTGACAGCATAGAATGCAAAGCTGGCTGTGATTGGTCAAAACTCTGCTCAATGTGAGATTGGCTGTGATTGGGCCAAAGCTTATGATGAGTCACAAAAGCTTAACTCTATGCTTTTTGGCATGCATTTTACTGTGAATTGCTTAGCTACTGCTGCCATACAAACAAATGACTCTTAGGCCGCGTACACACGATCAAATTTGTCCGCTGAAAACGGTCCGTTGGACCGTTTCAGCAGACAAATCCGATCGTGTGTACGGGCTAGCGGACAGATTTGTCCATCGGACAAATTTCAAAGCATGCTTTGAAATTTGTCCGCTACGAACCTGTCCGTCGGATATGTCCGCTGGTTAGTACGGGAAACCAGCGGACATATCCTCCCGCACATGCGTCGTATCCTGTGAATGGATCCGACGCATGCACGCGGAAGTGTTTACTTCCTGGTGCGTTGACGTAGCGGTGACGTGGCGGCGTCAACGTCACCGCCGCGTCACCACGCTGTCTGCCGGCGGGGATTTTGATCCGATGGTGTGTACACGCCATCGGACCGAAATCCGATGAGACATGTCCGCTCTAAACTGTCCATCGGACAAGTTTGAGCGGACATATCTCATCGTGTGTACGAGGCCTTAAAGGCAAATGTTTTCTTTTGCTTCTGTGAACACAACATATAACTATTATACAACATCCAAGCATAAAATCACAGTGAATAACTATGCTTTTGTCTCTCACATATAAACATGTGCACTACATTAGGTTCTTAGCAGGTTTAGCTGTATATACATGTAGGTTATATTAGCTACCTAGGACAGGTTCTAGCTGGCCAGCTACAATAGGATCACATGAACAGATCAGAGTGGACTAAAATTAGGTAAGTATACAGTTCGTTTTTACATAGGTTAGGCAACATAGGAAGCAAGAGGATGGGGGAAAATGTTTGTGTTACTATTAGGCTGTAATTCCAATTGAATACATAATTTAATTCATTTTTTGTAATGCAGTTCCCTATGATGACCTGGTACCAGGCTCTTAGAATCACGTGTACACATAGGTGTGTGCAGCCTATTGCATTAGGGTGTGCCCCCAAAGTTCGAGGCTCTGATGGTGGGAGACAGTTGATTGGGTGCATATTATGCTACACTCTAAATATGAGTGTAGTGTGTTCCTCTGGTTGAACCCAGACTTTAATATAATGGGAGCATTTACACTGACCACTGGTGCCACTACTGAATAATGCTAATGCACATCGGGTGATTAGGGTGTGCCCAGGCACACCCAGCACACCCTGTGCACACACCTATGCGTCTACAGCAAAGCTCAGACTGGAGGAAGCAGCACAAGTAGGCAATTGGCCATGCTGCAGTGTTAATGTGCTAATAAGGAATATGCTGCTAGAAGGAGAGAACAGAGTGACCAGGAGATAAGCTTATCAGTTCATAGTTCAGTCACTGGCTTAAGCCAGTCATAGCTGACTGCTGAATGTAAAAAATAACATTTGCCAGCCAAAAAGTTGCAAAAAAAAAAAAAACTGCGTTGTGTTCCCCAGGTCAATACCAGGCCATTTTTTTTTAAATGGGGTTCTCTCAAGTTACATACCAAAAGCCATACCAAAGCCTCCCCCCCTCCTGAACCATACCAGGCCACATGCCCTCAACATGGGGGAGATGGGTCCATTGGGGGGCTCTGACATGTTGATGGGGACAAGGGCCTTTTCCCGACAGCCATGGCCGATGATTGTTGGGGTTTGCGGGCGGGGGGCTTATCGGAAACTGGAAGCCCTCTATGTGAATGAATATCGGGTACATCGTACCAATTCACCTCAAAAAGAAGTGAAATGTAAAAAAAAAACAAGAGCGAGGAAGAACACAGCAGCGGGAGAAGATAGCACAAGAAGACAGCAGCGGGGAGTAGACAAGACCGGGAAGAGACAGCAGTGGAAGGAGACGACACTGGGAGAGACAGCAGCAGGAGAAGACTGCTATTTTTTAATAAAGGACTTGTGAATAACCAGCTCTTTTTTTTTTACACTTCACTGATTTTTGAAGTGAATGGGTAGGGGTAAAATGTACCCGATACCCATTCACATAGTGGGGGACATGATCTGGGGTTCTTACAGATTCTGATAAGCCGCCCACCTGCCGACACCAACAACCACCGGCCAGGGTTGTCGGGAAGAGCCCCCCAAAGCACCCATACCCCCCATGTGAGGGCATGCGGTCTGGTATGTTTCAGTGGGGGGGGGGTGGCGCTCGCTCATCCCCTCCATTTCCTGACCTGCTGGGCTGCATGCTTGGATAAGGGTTTGGCATGGACTTTGGCTTGGGGGGAGGGGGGTTGGTCCCCTCCGAATCCATACTAGACCCAAACAGCCTGGTATTGACCTGGGGGAGGACCCCACGTCTTATTTTTCGAGATTTGTTTTTTGGCTGGCAATTTTTTTTTACATTCAACTGTCAGTGGGGAACTTCGCTCATAGCTCATCGGTTGTTAAGGATGCGGTGGCCGGCTTCCCAGCCCCCTGCTCAGCAATATATAGTGTAAAAATAAAAACTGCCAAACACATCAAAAATCGCATCACAAACACAACACTTTCTGGTGCGAGTCCATTGAAGTCTATTACACGAAAAATGTTGAAAAAAGTCCCAGAACCTTTCCAAAAACGCACCGTCCGCAAAACGCATAAGTGTGCACTTGTACCTTCGGAAACCATGTTAAATGGACTGTAGTGCGTTTCTGCAAACTGTAAAATGCACTAAAAAACGCATAGGTGTGAACCTAGGGTAATTGCAGCAGAGAAAAAACAGGTTATCTGCCCTGCCAGATAGGGGTGTGCTGAGGGGAAGAAAGAAATGCAAATCATTTGGCAGGTAACGCATATATGATTCACTTATGCCACACATGTAGCTTTAATTCAACTACTTTACATGTAGATTTATTCTCTCCGTGCATCACACATTAAGTTAACATTTTAATATGTGAAATGATTTACAGGTACATCAGCTATCCAGTTCAAAAGAATATCAGAAGCACATAATGATGGAAGTGAAGGCATTGTTGAAGCTAAAAACCTCGGAACAAACTTCAAAGATTTCCCTTTGTCTCTTTGGGTGAGAAAACAAGAATAAATACTCATAATAGTTTAAACTGATGTCTGGCCTCGGCAGAGCAGCGTACAGTAGCTGGGATTATAGGGGTGCAGATGTTACTCTTGTAGCTATTGTCATTATGTTTTCCTTATGCTCCATAAAGGCTGCCATACAAGACTTGAATTCAAGCCGTTATGTGGCCCTGATGGCCTCCTGTGTCCTGGCATCAGGGCGTATGTTGTAACTCAAATATTACATGCGTACAAAGTACTCACTGCACAGGATCTTGCTGCCAGCCTTTGCCAACTAGATCCAGTGTACTAGTTGCATATTTTCTTATGGGCGTGTGCATGAGCCCCTGGGGTTAATGATCCTATTGAGGGAAAAGACAGTAATAAAAATCTGACAAGGGTAACCATTTTACACTCTATACAAAACTAACAAAAAATGTTTGGGCTTTAGGTATACATTAAAGTGGTATTAAACCCCAAAACAACAAACATATTAAATTACTGCTTAGATGTGGAAGTGGCATTCATTTTTTCTTTGTGTTTTCCTCTATTTTCACCTGGTGATTCAGCAAAGACCATAATTTTTCAACTTACTTTATTAGACCAAGCTATCCAGACAAGGTAGCAGTTAGAGGGTTGAGGCAAACTGTTTAACACTGATGGGGTGCTTACAATAAGTAACAGTTATAGCTGCATTCTCCAAAGAACACACTACCTCATCTCTTCAAAGTAAATTGGTAATAATGATTCCACTTTATATTAATTATAAGTACATTTTTGTTAAAGCAGTATTAAACCCAAAAATAAAAGTTCCCTATAATGCAGCTTACCAATTCCTAAACGTGGTGGTCTGCCTTTATTTTCACCTGGGGATCTGGCTAGTAATGCACTGACTGTCTCAGGCCGTGTACACACGGCAGAGAACCTCGACGGGCAGAACACATCGTTCCGCCCGTCGAAGTTCTCTGCCGGCCGTCGAAATCGGCGACCCGCCCGTCGGGAATGGCAACCAGCCATTCATCCAGGCGGGCCGTCGAGCAAAAAGAGAGCGTGCTCTCTTTTCGCTCGACGGGATTCCCGACGGGCGGGGCGAGCCAGAAGCGTACACACGGCCGAGGTCCTCGCTGGAATGCAGCTTCCAGCGAGGTTCTCGCTGGTTTCCTCGGTCGTGTGTACGCCGCCTTAGGTTGTTTCCACTCTGGATAAAGGAACAACAAGTTATCAGGAGGGGGAAGGTAGTGTAATTCCCCGTACACACGATCGGAATTTCCAATGGAAAAAGTCAGACAGACTTTTTCCATCGGAAATTCCGACCGTGTGTATGCCCCATGGGAGTAATTCCATTGGAAATTCCGATGAATTCCATCTGAGTTTAAATGTTCTCTTTTCCTCCGATGGAATTCCACCTGAATTCAGATGTGAATTTCGTCAGACAAAGGTTCAATCGTGTGTGTGTACGGGGCATTAGATGCACTGAAGATTTACTGATGATGTCTATTGATGACGAAACGCGTAAGTGTGACCATGACGCAATCACACAACTAGCCACGGCCATTCTGATTATTTTTATTTAACGCTCTTAGACATCGGATGTTTGTAAGTATGTTTTTTGTGTTAAGCAAGTGGTAAATTTACTACGTACTTCATTATAGGATTCTTTATTTACACTTTATTTAACTGTTGTGATCCGGAAGTCGATTATGCTAATGGTCACAATGCCGGTTGCTTTAGTTACATATGATTTGGAGCCATCATATAGATCCCCTTTGCAAGTGAAAAAAAATATTCATCTAAAAACTGTAAAGTCAACAATTTTGGCAAAGGACACTAATGAAAATAGATAAAGGTCCTAAATAAAGAAAGAAAGTCCTGTGTAAAAAGAATAAAGGAAGTTCTCAAAGAACAATAACAATGAATGTTTCAGTTCCTCTTCCTTATGTAACCATATGAATGATCTACACCACCAAATATACCAAATAAACTCACCATAGAACAATACAGGTAATTGTATAAACCATGGGTCTTCAAACTATGGCCCTCCAGTTGTTCAGGAACTACAATTCCCATCATGCCTAGTCATGCCTGTGAATGTCAGAGTTTTACAATGCCTCATGGGATGTGTAGTTCCGCAACAGCTGGAGGGCCGTAGTTTGAGGATCCCTGGTATAAACCAACACACAGCGCATGCAAATCTGGGAATCAGGATCTGCAACTCTTCCCAGCTAGTAGGTTGTTTCAAGACCTCTCCATACTCTGCATTATTTAACCATAAAACATGATGCGAAGGAGGAAGAAACGTCTTACATAGTGTAAAAGCATCAAGAAATTAAATATATAAAAAATACACCAAAATTACATTTGTCAGTGTCTACACTCTTAGGACGCGAGTATGGTCCATGCATGGTGACGTCACACCTAAAACCCCAACCTACAGGTTTCGTCATCTGGAGAACATCGGATGATGAAACACACCGCATTCTATGGTTGCTTACATGTTTTCCAATTGTACTTTAAAATAATTTTGCATTACAGACATGTTCAGTGTTAAATAGGAGGTAGTAGAAACCGTGATTCAGTTCTAATTGTTTTGTTTAAAGCTCATTGAAATTAAGGAATTGTCAAAACTAGACTAATTGTGCCAGATTGCGGATTTTTTTTTAAAAGAAGGTTAAGAAATAACAGATTTATTGGCTGGACAACCAGGTAAAAAAAAAAAAAAAAAAGCATAAAAAAATAGAAAAATAAAACAAATGCAGCTGCTACAGAACTGGAAAACATATTTATTATTAACATTTTTTGGTTTTAGGTTTAATACCGCTTTAAAGAATGCAGCATTTTACTAACTTAAAGCATATTTTCCATTTTAGGATCAGTCCACCTAAAAATGACATTTTCGGTAGAGGTAATGCATGGTAGGCTGAGTCATCTAAAGCCGCGTACACACGATCGGTTCAAACCAATGAAAACGGACTAAAGTTCATTTTCAACGGTCCAAACCGATTGTGTGTAGGCCCCATCAATCCGTTATCCTTCGGTCCAAAAACAGATGGCTTGCTTTAAAATCGAACCGATGGACGGCTAACCGATAGGTCAAAACCGATCGTTAGTACGCACGAGCATCGGTTAAAAATCCACACATGCTCATAATCAAGTCATAATCAAGTCAACGCATGCTTGGAAGCATTCAACTTGTTTTTTTTCATCACGTCGTTGTGTTTTACGTCACCGCATTCTGACACGATCGGTTCAGCCCTCACTGCCAGTCTTAAAAGCAATTCTCTCCCCCCTCCCCGGCCGGCGTCCTCATCACAACTGTGGGCACCCGGCCGTGACAGCCTTCGGCTTCACGGCTGGGCACCCACTGCGCATGCGCGAGCGGCACTGCACATGCGCGAGCGGCGCACCCCGCCGCTGATTGGACAGGCGATCGCGTGGGACCTGTCATGTGTCCCATGCGATCGCCTACAGGGAGGGGCTGCTGTAGGCGATTAAGCTTAATCGCCTAACCAGCCCCTCGGCGGAAGCAGGAAGTGGGACAGGAATAACACTCCTCCTGAAGCCCCCACCCCCCCCCACAAAAAATTACATGCCAAATGTGGCATGTAAGGGGGTGAGCAGTGGGATTAGCGGAAGTTCCAATTTTGGGTGGAACTCCGCTTTAACTGACAATTGTGTGGTCATGCAATGTTGTAACCCAAACGAAATTGCCACCCTTTTTTTCCCCAGAAATAGCGCTTTCTGTTCGGGGTATTTAATCACCTCTGTGGTTTTTATTTTTTGCACTATAAACAAAAGAAGAGCGACAATTTTGCAATATTTTTTACATTTTGCTATAATAAATATCCCCCCTAAATATACAAAAAAAAAAAAATTATTTCTCAGTTTAGGCCGATATGTATTCTTCTACATATTTTTGGTAAACAAAATCGCAATAAGCATATATTGATTGGTTTGCGCAAAAATTATAGCGTCTACAAAATAGTGGATAGATTTATAGCATTTTTATTAATATTTTTGTTTTACTAGTAATGATGGCGATCTGCGATTTTTATCATGACTGTGACATTATGGCGGACACATCAGACACTTTTGACGCTATTTTGGGACCATTGTCATTTATACAGCGATCAATGCTATAAAAATGCACAGATTACTGTGTAAATGACACTGGCAGGGAAGGGGTTAACCACTAGGGGGCGATGAAGGGGTTAAGTGTGTCCTAGGGAGTGATTCTAACTGTGGGGGGGGCTGGGCTATGAGTGACATGAAAGTGATCACTGCTCCAGATGACAGGGAGCAGTAGATCACTGTCCTGTCACTAGGCAGAACAGAGAAATGCCCTTTTTGCATCTCCCTGTTCTGCAGCTCCGTGACACGATCCGGGAAACCGCAGGACATCGAGTTCGCGGGCATGGTCATGGAGCTCGCAGCGTACAGGTACGTTGCTTTGCGCAGCCGTGACATTCTGCCGAGGTATATCTACAGGCGGCAGTCGGCAAGCAGTTAAAATCAATGCAACAAGGTACTGTGCCAAAACACATAAAGAAGTACATTTTTTAATTTTGATATGTTTTGCTAAATCATCAGTGTGACCAGCACTCAGGGCCGGGATAAGGGATGGGCAGAAGGGTTGGCTGCCCTGGGCGCAGCATGTATTGTAGGGATGGGGGAGCCGCAAGTTCCTTTTACTGTAAGGCTGATAGGAATAGAGACAGTGGCGTCACTACTTCTGTCAGCCCAGTGCTGGAAGCAGCAAGGAGTGCTGTGCTCTCTCTCTCCCTCTTCCTTTGCTTGCACATAATGAAGGAAGGGGGGTGCCTGTAAGATAACCAGTACTCCTCTGACCGTTCTTCTTTTAGCATTACTGCTTTTCTGACCTTGAAGGGCTTACAAATGTATTCTTGTCACACTGGTTAGACTGAGTTCAGGTTTTGGATGGATTCAGGGTGGATCCTGTGTAATTAAATTATTTTTAATGACTTTCTCAGTGCCAGGTGGATGTGGCATTCTACCCAAGTTGTTCAGCCACTGTGAAGACTCCCGTATAGCTTGGGCTCCATTCCAGTGACACACTTATAATCATACCTCTACTATACACACACATATGATTCTTTTTTATGAATATTTGCTCTTCTGCTGATCTTGAATTTGCCATTGTTTTATGTTACATTAAAAAAGGCAAAAATAATTTTAATAAACTTTAAAGTGGATGTTAAGCCACTACTAAAAAATCTTCCCATCTCCTTTGTAACACAAAAAATGTGCCCCTGTGTCTGTGCTATATAAAAAAGATCACGTGACTCCTCAGCTCTCTCCTCTGCCAGCTCCGAGCACTCCGGATGACGTCAGCTGGGGAGGAGAGAGAGCCAAGGACTCACGTAAGGGCTGGGGGATGCTCTAATATAGGTACAGATCAGCTTATTTTTTATATAACACAGGTACATAACGTTATGTTACAGAGGGGATAGGAGGATTTTATAGTAGTTATGAGAGCAGTAGGAGGGGAGGGGGCGGGCGGGCACTGAGACTAGCAGACAGGCAGGGAGGGGGAGAGGAGGACAGAGAAACACAGAGCAGGGCTGCGGATGATGAAGGCACGTAAACTGACCACGGTGTCAGGGCTCAGCAGCCATGATATACCATAGTCAGTTTACAGGAAGCAGGGTAAAGCCAGGTTTTTTAGGTGGTAAAAGGGGCCAAAAGACACAGCACAAGCATTGTGCTGTATAACATGCTTTAGGAGCCCTTTCACACTGGGGCTGTGGCCGCATTTGGGTTAAAAACTACACTGGGTTAAAAAATACAGTGTCGCATCGCTTTTTGGCCACTAGCGAGGCACTTTTAACCCCAAAGAATGGGTTAAAAATTACCTTGCTGCGGCATTTCCGAAACACTATTCAGGCACTTCGGAAGAGCTGCCCATTCATTCCAATGGACAGGGCATTTTGGGAGAACTAAATATAGTTCTCCCAACTCGCCCCAAAGATGCTGCGTGCAGGACTTTCCAGAACGTCCCACAAGAGCACCGCCCCAGTGTGGAAAGTCACGCTTGAATGAATGGAAGGCGGTTTTCAGTCCCTAAAGCTCCTGAAAACAGCCCCAGTGTGAAAGGGGTCTTAGGGAACAGGATCTGTTTTTTCTTTAGGTAAACAAACACTTTAATAAATTATCTTTTTGATCTTCAACTGCCATGTGATCAGTTAGGACACCAGACATTTGATGGTTTGACAGTTTGGTTGAGAGCAAAACCAATGTGACAGTTACATGCCGGCACGTGTCGGGAATGTAACTATTTTTTTAAACTGGTAAGTTGATGGAATTTGTTCCACTTTAAGCTTTGAAATGAAAGATGGAATTTAATTGATTGCCATGCTTAGATGCTGCAGAGTTTGCTCTCGTTTTGATAAATGTTCCCTCTATGTGTATTGCCAATTCTGAAATCTATATTTGAATGATCTTCAAGGAATATAGGTGTAGGTGAATGTGACCAGTTATAATGCACTGGGAGCAGAAAATTACTCGACAGGAGGGATCCCCTCTTTCTGTGTTAATGGGGGAATCATACAACACCTGGTTGCAGGAAATAAATTTGCACCATGTATGGCCTGCCTTCCAAACAATAAAGGGGCCTATTTATAAAAAATGTGCTGCGCCAATGTCTCAAGCCATCATAAATAATCGCTGTAGTTTGTGCAATATATTTTTTTACTATGACTGTCAGTTCCATCTGGTGGCCACAATGTGGCATTTTTATAAAACACCTTAATCAGAAAAATACCCACATTTTGGCCACTAGATGGAGCTGACTATGATATGAAACAAATATATTATACAGTGGTTATTTGTATTCGTTGTGCTAATGATTAACAAAATTTGTAAAGTTCTGGTGGAACAATAGAGAAAACAAATGCAAAAAGGGCATTTTAGTGCAGTTTTACCACTTCAACACAGGGTCCTTTTACTCCTATCCTGCCCAGCCAATTTTCAGCTTTCAGCGCTGTCAATTTTGAATGATAATTGCGCGGTCATGCAACACTGTAACCAAATTAAAGTTTTATAATTTTCTTCCCATAGATAGAGCTTTATTTTGGTGGTATTTACTCACTGCTGGGTTTTTTATTTTTTGCAAAAAAAAAGAAAGAAAAAAGACCGAATTTTTTTTTTGTAAATAAGTAATTTTTCTCCTTCACTGACGTGTGCTGATGAGCACTAATAGGCTGTACTGACGTGCGCTGATGAGGCGCACTGATGAGCACTAATAGGCTGTACTGACGTGCGCTGATGAGGCGGCACTGATGAGCACTAATAGGCTGTACTGGTGGCCACTGATAAGGCAGCTGCAAAGGGCACCTTTAAAGTGGATGTAAACCCTTACATGTCCCCAGTGAAGTGACTGGCATCAGGTAAACTGGTACAGATAAAGTGTACCTGTTTATCTGTAGTCTTCTCTCCTTTATATCCATTTAAACAGGTGAAACTATACAGTTTGTCTGAGCGTTCAGAAAAAAAGTGTATGGAGAGATAAAAGTAGACTCTGCAAAGCTCAGTGAGGAGTTCTTTGATTGGATGAAAGGGATACAGGTCCCTTCACACAGCACACAGGTACAGTGCTGAGGATGTCAAGCAGCTGGAGGTCCTTCCCTGTCAGGAAAACTTGACTTAAGATGATAGCAGAGGAACAAAACAGCAGGCAAAAATTTGACTTAGCGCTCTTAATTGAGACAAATACACACTATAGAGGCATATGCTCTGTTAATATTTAAAGGGGTTGTAAAGGTTTTTTTCTTTCCTTAGTGCAGTCCTCCTTCACTTACCTCATCTTTCGATTTTGCTTTTAAATGTCCTTATTTCTTCTGAGAAATCCTCACTTCCTGTTCTTCTGTCTGTAACTCCACACAGTAATGCAAGGCTTTCTCCCTGGTGTGGAGAAAACCTCTTGAGGGGGGAGGGGGCAAGCAGGAGTGTCAGGACGCCCACTAACACAAGCTCCTTTCTCTATTTGCAAAGTAGAGAGTGTCCTGACTTGCCTGCTCTCCCCTCCCCCCTCAAGAGGCTTTCTCCACACCAGGGAGAGAGCCTTGCATTACTGTGTGAAGTTACAGACAGAAGAACAGGAAGTGAGGATTTCTCAGAAGAAATAAGGACATTTAAAAGCAAAATCGAAGGATAAGGTAAGTGAAGGAGGACTGCATTAAGGTAAAGAAAGCTATTTAGGGATTTTTTTTTTCCTTTACAACCCCTTTATTGAGGTTTGCAACCACTTGCATGGTATATTTAGCAGATTAAAATGGAGCAATCAATACAAGCTCATTGTCAGGGTTTTTTAAAGCTAAACTCCAGGCAGATATAAAAGGTTCACATACAATACAGCTCTGTAATGATTAAAGTGATTGTAAACCCCTGTATCCCTCTCTAGTGTGTACCAGTGCCACCTATCAGTGCCAATCAGTGCTGCCTATCACTGCCACCCATAAATACCCATCAGTACAGCCTTTCAGTGCCTATGAGTGCCCATCAGTGCCACCTATGAATGCCCATCAGTGCCTCCCATCGATGCCCATCAGTGCCACCTGTCAGTGCATCTAGCACAGGCGATCAAATATCATCAAAAATAAATCTCTATTTGTGGGAACAAAATGATAAAAATTTGGTTTGGGTACAGTGTAGCATGACTGCGCAATTGTAATTTAAAAAGTGACAGAACTGAAAGCTGAAAATTGGCTTGGACAGGAAGGGTGGAAAGTGCCTGGTATTGAAGTGGTTTAAAAAATAAAATCAGCCCCCTGCAGTCCTGTACCAAGCATTGTTTAAGCACAGTGCACACTGACATGGGTATTTACTGCTCATCTGAATGAGGCCAAACACTCGTTATGAGTCACAATAAGTGAACTCTGTCCAATTCCTTATCCAAACATTATCCGGGACAATGAGAATGTTTGTGCAATGGCTATATGCACAAAATTATATAATCCTCTATTTCATTAGTGTGATCCAGGCATTCTTGCGTTGCGCTATTATAATGATAATGATCTAACCTGCTGATTATTGTCCACTCTGGAAATGGGGTTATAAATTAGACCAGAAATTGTCATTTGTAAAGCTGGCTTACACTGGTAGAATTTCTTACCAATGTATGGCCGACTGAACTTAGAGCTATAAATACCAATCAATCTAGGCCATTGGAGGAGGTTTTACGTGTATGCCAAGATAAA
The DNA here is from genome assembly GCA_029574335.1 of Rana kukunoris. Lineage (NCBI taxonomy): Eukaryota > Metazoa > Chordata > Amphibia > Anura > Ranidae > Rana > Rana kukunoris. The sequence continues at coordinate 135,583,679 of CM056049.1, read as the reverse complement.
CGTTATTTTGGATAGATCAGGGAAGGATTAATGCCATTAACGCTTGTTTGCACCACAAATCACAAAGTTAAATTAGTTAATAACGTTTAGTTATAATATAATACCTGTGGATGACTGATTCTCTTTAGTATGAACTGACGTTGAAAGTAATTCAAGCTTTTTATTTTATTATTATTTTTTCTCTGCCTTATGTAACAATTTTACTGTACCTGTTTTAGCTGATGGTAAAGAACCCAGTTCTCATGGCTCTGACATTTGCCAGCTGCTCTGATGCATTTATCACCACCGGCTTTGCAGCATTTCTACCAAAATTTATTGAAAACCAATTTTCATTGACGTCAAGCTTTGCAGCCATTCTAGGAGGTGAGTACATTTTATTTATTCTTTCTATTTCTCTATTCCAATTACAATGGGTGCAAATATTTGTCAGGATAAAGTTTCTGATTTACTGAATTGCAGCGACATTTAGGGAATACTGGGGTGACAGACTTAGCATGCATTAAATACACTTTAGGGTTCCTTAAGTAGGAACTGCAGTCTGCTCACATAATTTGTAATAGAATCTTAGCCATTCTGAAACTTCCCTCCAACCACTTTGCATATTAATTTATATATACTATGATTTTATACTTGCCAAATATGCTGCAGAAATCTCCCTCCACTGGGTCTGGCTGCATCCATTTTAACTGTGGGCAGCTGAAGTTCGGACACTTTGACACATTTTTGGGACCAGTGACAAATATACAGCGATGAGTGGAATAAAAATGCACCGATTACTGTATAAATGTCACTGGCAGAGAAGGGGTTAACATTAGGGGGTGATCAAGGGGTTAACTGTGTTATCTAGGTGAGTTCTAATTGTGGGGGGTGGGACTTACTAGGAGAAGGGGGGGAGAGAGATTGGTGTTCATACATTGTATGAGCACATGTCTCCTCTCCCCTGAGAGAACCGTGATCTGTCCGTTTTTGCGCCCCTCCCCTAGTGGCTAAAAGTGAAGTAAGGTAACGTTATTTTGCCCAGGGGAGCCAACCTGCCACAGTAAACCTGCGGCGGCTGGTCCGGAAGCGGTTAAATAAATCATAAGTGACGTGGTTGGAGTTTTTGACAGGTAAGAGAATTTGACAGAACACTACACAGGTGACTTCTGCCACCATGGCACTGTGGTACAGTAGTTCATTGATGCTTCCTGCTAGTGTGTAATGATGTACGGCCAAACAGCTTACACACAGAGCCTGCAAGAGCTCTGCATTGCACCCATGATCTGCTAATCGTGGGTGCAATGCTTTCCAGGCTCTCAATAAAAAAATAAAAATAAATGCCCATTTTTTTTACCTGCAAAAGTGAACTTATCCTTTAAACTTTATGCCACATAATTTTCAGGAACATTACTTGAACTGTTATGATCCTGGTCTGAAGTTACTCAAAGGGGTGCATTTTGGTTCTGCCATATTCCAAAAGAACCTGTGTCTGTAAGCACTATGCGGTATGGAGCAACACTACTATAAGGGCTCATTTCCACTGGCGTTTTTACAGCCACTTTTCTGGGCGTTTTTTGCAGTTTTAAAACGCCTGTCCATGTTAGTCTATGGCCTCATGCCCACCATGACATTTTTGAGCTGTAGATGGCTGAGACGTTTTTAAGCTGCAAAAAAACGTGGGACCAGTGCGTTCTGAAGCTCCAGCAATAGAGCTGTAAAAACGCCAGACATTAAAAAACGCTCAAAAACGCGCAAAAACGCTCAAAAACGCTCAAAAACGCGCAAAATAAACATGGACAGGCGTTTTTAAGCTGTAAAAAACACTCAGAAAAGTGGCTGTAAAAACACCAGTGGAAATGAAGCCTTAAAGGTTAACTCAGCAAGATAAGAAGAGGCAAAGCCAATCAGAATATACACAGGCTGAAACGGCTCCTCCCACTATTTATCAAAGTGGACTTGATGGAAATGTCAGGTGGTGGTGTTCAGTGTTGTGGTTTCCAATCAGGTCCACTATGATGGTCAGTGGAAGGAGCAATTTCTACATACGAAGAATTTGTTTGGCTAAGCCAATTAAATTAAACCCTGGCAGAAACGCCTGCTCCCTCTGGCCATCTAAGCCGATTTGATGGCAAACTGATTGCCTATTTGGTGGCAGGATTGACTTCCTTTGTTGCTTGGATGTAGGTGGCAGAAGTCACCTGTGTAGTGTTCTGTCAAATTCTCTTAGGCCGCGTACACACGGCAGGGAATCTCGACGGGCAGAACACATCGTTCCGCCCGTCGAGGTTCCCTGCCGGCCGTCGAAATCGGCGACCCGCCCGTCGGGAATGGCAACCAGCCATTCTTCCGGGCGGGCCGTCGAGGAAATAGAGAGCGTGCTCTCTATTTCGGCTCGACGGGCTTCCCGACGGGAAGCTCGCCGAGACCATACACACGGCCGAGGTCCTCGCTGGAATGTGCATTCCAGCGAGGTTCTCGCTGGTTTTCAGCGAGAACCTCGGCCGTGTGTACGGCGGCTCACCCGTCAAAAACTCCAACCACGTCACTTATGATTTATTTAACCGCTTCCGGACCAGCCGCCGCAGGTTTACTGTGGCAGGTTGGCTCCCCTGGGCAAAATAACGTTACCTTACTTCACTTTTAGCCACTAGGGGAGGGGCGCAAATACGGACAGATCACGGTTCTCTCAGGGGAGAGGAGACATGTGCTCATACAATGTATGAACACCAATCTCTCCCCCCCCCCCTTCTCCTAGTAAGTCCCACCCCCCACAATTAGAACTCACCTAGATAACACAGTTAACCCCTTGATCACCCCCTAATGTTAACCCCTTCTCTGCCAGTGACATTTATACAGTAATCGGTGCATTTTTATTCCACTCATCGCTGTATATTTGTCACTGGTCCCAAAAATGTGTCAAAGTGTCCGATCTGTCTGTCGCAATATCACAGTCCCGATAAAAATCTCTGATCACTGCCATTACTAGTAAAAAAATTAAAATGTCATAAATCTATCCCCTATTTTGTACACGATATAACTTTTGCGCAATGCAATCAATATAAACTTATTGTGATTTTTTTTTACCAAAAAAAAATAACGTTTTTTTTTTTAAATTGGGATATTTATTATAGCAAAAAGTAAAAGATATTGTGTTTTTTTCCCCCAAAATTGTCGCTCTTCTTTTGTTTATAGCACACAAAATTTGCAGAGGTGATCAAATACCACCAAAAGAAAGCTCTAATTTTGGGGGAACAAATACAATTTTGTTTGGTCTCAGCGTTGGACGACAATTGTCAGTTAAAGTGACACATGGCCGAAATGCAAAAAATTGCCTGGTCATTGAGCTGCCAAATCTTCCGGGGCTGAAGTGGCTAATCCATCAGTAATTGGAGGTTTTGATGAATTGCTGTTTGGACACAACATCAGAATACAGTCCAGTGCAGGAAGTTATAGCTGATTTGACAGCACAGCAGCTAACGAGAACAAGTTGTCGCCGCCTTGGAGGTGGCCATTTTTTTGGCTAGAATCAGTGACAATCTCCTCTTATAATATCATGCACCGGACTGTATTGGGTTGCCAGTGTTGTGTCCAAACAGCAATTCGTCAAAATCTCCAATTTCTGATGGTTTAAAGAAACCAGAAGTTAAAGGGGTTATAAAGTTTTTTTGTTTTTTTTTTTCTAAATAGGTTACTTTAAGCTAGTGCATTGTTGGTTCACTTACTTTTTCCTTAAATTTTCCTTCGATTTCGCTTTTAAATATTTTTTTTCTTTGTCTGAATTACTTACTTCCTGTTCCTTCTCAGTAAGTTGTTCAGTAAGCTGTTCTAATGACTTTCCACCGCTTGGATGATGGGGGCAGGCTTACTGAGGAGAAACAGGAAGTGAGAAATTCAAACAAAGAAAAAAAACATTTAGAAGGGAAATTGAAGGAACAGGTAAGTGAACCAACAATGCACTAGCTTAAAGGAACCAATTTAGAAAATAAAAGATGAACCTTTACAACCCCTTTAAGTGATTGGCGTTTCTGACAAGTTCAATTTTTTGACAGAACACTTGCATCAAGTTGCTTTCAGCAGAACCAGAAAGAGGAAGAACTATAATATGTAAAGGTATTGAATTAAACCTGAAAGGTTTAGCAACATTGTAGCAATATAAGGAAATGTTGACTACTATCTACTACAGGAAACCAAAGTATTACCTAATGCAACAGCCCATCTAATACATTACTAAACTGAAACACACAGGGAATATTTTTTTTTTATACATGCCTTAAGTTATCAGTTATTAGCAAATTAGTCGGTCTCCTGTTTAGGAGAAGATGTGGGTAGGTTTTGAAATTGTGACCCTTTTTCACAGACAGACAGCTGTCACCATTATAGATCTGAGACAGTTATGCAAAGATCGGACAGACTTTCTCTAAAAGCACAAAAATTGCATATAATAGTCTGTTTTTTTTTTGTAATTCATTTTGGCAAATTTTCCTTTTATTTCTTGTTCTGTATTTTTAATAGAAATTAGGAAATGTGTTATTTAAAGTGAATTGTCGAAAGAACAAATGTCCCTTTTGAAAGGCTGGTTGATTGCTTGTGCTTACAACACACATCTATTATACTGAGAAGTCATATAGTTACCTTTTTGTTATTATTATTATACAGGATTTATACAGCGCCAACCGTTTGTGCAGCGCTTTACAATGTTAGGGCAAACAGTACAGTTAAAATACAATTCAGTACAGGAGGAATCAGAGTGCCGTCTCATTAGGGCTTACAATCTAGAAGAGAGGGTCTAGTGATACAAAAGGTAATAACTGTGGTAAATAAGCTGATAGAGAAAATAAAAGCACAGTTGCTATGTTGTATGTTAAATACAGTAGTATTAAACTCAAAAGAAAACATGTATTATATTGCAGCTTATGAATTCTTAGATGCAATGGCTGTATTCATTTTCTTTTTAGGCTTTCTTCTGTTTTCATCTGGTGATTTAGCCAAAAAGTATGTTGTTTTCACAAGCTCAAGCTCTCCAGCAGAATGTATCAGTTTACAGGCATAAAACGAACCACTTAACACTGACAGGGGTGATTAAAGTGATCAGCGTTTATTTATTCATGCAGAACCTTTATCCCAACAGGAAAACAAAACAGTTTTCTGGAAATAAAGTGTGAGCTGGAGTTTGACTTTAATTGCTTAGTGTATTTAAATCTGTTATAAAGGAAAGAGAAAGGCGCCTCTAAGTGCAGTGGTCAAAATATTTATTACAGGCACAATGGGATTAAAAACACTTACAAGATAGTAAAAGATCATAGGCATATAATGATTTGTCCTTATGGGGATCACTGTAATCCTCATTTGTCTGAGAGAGAGAGCCTTTCTGCAGCTGTCAGAGCCCCTGGTGATGTGGCAAGGAGGTGAAGGTGCGATGAGGTGGCATCAAGTAAATATGATGTAAAACATTAAGTATATTCGATATTGAAGGGCCAATGTTAAGTACATTCGGTGTTGAATGGAAATTGTTCAGTTCATTCGATGTTGAATGGAAAATATTTGGTACATTCAATGTTGAGTGAGAAAAGTTGAGTATTTTCAATGTTGGATAAAAAATGTTGATTGTCAAGTTCATTTGATGCTGTGTCAAGAAAGAAAGTTGCTCATAGTATTGTGAGTTGTACCCTATCTGTCCAGGTGTGTGTGGCAAATGCAAGGATCGCAGTGGATGTTAATGATGTATGAGGCTATAGTATCTCAGTTCTAGAGTATGGCGTTGATTTCCTCATTTATACCACCTGGCGAGAGTACGTCAATGCATATATCCAGAAAGTTTCCCTTTGACAGAGAAGTTGAACTCCCTCTGCCTCTGGGAGACTGTCAGGGATGGATTCAATGACCCATACTTTGAGGCCCACGGTGGATTTTGATGGTATTCTGCGAAGTGTCGTGGAGCGCTATGCTCATCTTTGCCAGCTTCAATAAATGTGCAATGTTCCCCCAAACATTTGTGTAAGGTGCGTATCATTCGGCCTACGTAATGCAGGCTACAGGGACAGGACAAGCAGTAGACTACATATTCGGTGGAGCATGTGTAGAATTATTTTATTTTGTATACTTTCCCTTTTACTATGAATTATTTTTGTCCATGGTGGACAAAACTGCATGTGAGCCATAAAGGTTTTCGACATTGATACATACCGATGATGGAAAATAATTTGAGTGATGGGGATATATGTTTAGTGGTTTTGATTCTACTCGGTGCTATTTTAAGTTTTATGTTGGGGGCTTTTCTGCATGAAAATATTGGTTTTGTTGGTATGCTATTTTTCAGGTGAGGATCTTGCAGTAGTATAGGCCAGTGCTTGTTTACTATCTATTCCATGTTTCTGTGTTTTTTGTGGATCTGCGTGGTGAAGCGGATTACTTTTGATTCATTTTCATTTCTGTCAGCTGGAGTGTCTGGGTTTATAAATGTGGTATATGCTTTTTTGATGAGTGGGGGTGGTTACCCTTTTTTTCTTGGCATAGGTGTGGCCATTTTCGTGGTATAGGTCTAGATCCAGGAATGCTAGGTATGTGTTGCCTTGTACTGAGGTGAAGGCTAAGCTCATATTGTTGTTATTGCAGTGGGAGACGAACCTCTCTGTCACTGGTGTCCACATGATGATTAAGTTGTCAATGTAATGATCGAAAATGATATTGGACATGAAAGGACATGAAGGGATTATTGGCCCATATGTACTCCCAGTGACCCATGGTTAGGAGGGAGCAAAGTTTATTCCCATGGCCGTACCATTGGTTTGGAGATAGTTGTGGTCTTTAAACTGGAAATAGTTGTACATTAGACAGAATAGTGTGGCGTCCAGGGTGAACTGTGTTTGGTTTGGGTGAATGGATGTGTCTTCTTTCAGAAAATTTTGTACAGCCTGCATACCAACTTCATGGGGAGATACTGAATCTGCTAATACATGTGTCACTACACCTTCCCCCTACACCCCTAGACTGAGAATGCTACCTCCGGTGCTCATTCCTCTAGAGTTGTGTCTCTATAATACAGGACAGGAGGTGTGTTACTGCCCAGATCACCAGGTAAAAACAGAGGGGAAAAAGCCAACGAAAAGGAAACTCATGCAACCATCACATCTAATGATTCATAAGTAGGGATGAGCCGAACACCCCCCCCGGTTCAGTTCGCACCAGAACTTGCGAACAGACAAAAAGTTTGTGCGAACATTTGAACACTGTTAAAGTCTATGGGACTCGAATATGAAAAATCAAAAGTGCACATTTTAAAGGCGTATATGCAAGTTATTGACATAAAACCTGTTTGGGGACCCGGGTTCTGCCCCAGGGGACATGTTTGAATGCAAAAAAAGTTTTTCAAATGGCCGTTTGTTTTGGAGCAGTGATTTTATGAATTCTAAAGTGAAACTAAGGTTCGACTCAAACTCGCAGCTCATCTCTATTCATAAGCTGCAATATAATACATTTTTGGGTCTATAATCGCTTTATCATGTGTTGAGATAAGGCAGCCTATTTATTTTAACCACTTCCCTCAAAATGATGTACCTGTACGTCGTTTTGAGGTAGTGTTTGTACCACGGTGATGCTTGCAGCTTCAGGCTTCACCCCGGTATCGTTTTTCTGAGCTGGCAGTCGGCTTTCATGTGATAACAACTGATGTGGCTCAGCAGCCGCTCGGTCATTATCACAAAGAGCAGGAGGGCACATCCCTCCTCCCTGACGCCTTCAACCCTGGTCTCCTGTCCCACCGAAAGACCCGATCGACTACCTGGCACATCCGCCGGGTGACCGGTGTCCCAAACAAAGCCAGAATTTGGTTTATTCGTGTCTACGATTTAGTTACCTGGAAGCAACGTCACAATGTCACTTCCAGTTTACCTGGCTGCAAATGGCGTAGATTTAAAAAAAAAAAAAGGTATTCAAAAACTCAGATTTTGGCATTTTGAATACTTTTAAGTGAAAAAGAAGGATCTGGGGTATTTTAGACTCCAGATCCCTCCATAAAGAGTGTGACAGCAATAAAAGTGATCAGAATTTTTTTTAAAGGGACAGTGTTAAAAAAAAAAAAAAAAATAAGAAAGAAAATTAAAATGCCACCATCCTCGCATTCTCGGGCACAAGGAAAACGCATACGTAGGTCGTGCCAAAAAATGTAAACAGTGTTCACATCACACATGTGAGGTATCCCTTCGATCATCAGGGTTAGAGCAATAATTCTAGCAAAATACCTCCTCTGTAACTCTAAACTGGTAACCGTTAAAAATGTTTAAAGCGTTGCTTTGGAAGATTCATTGAAAGCTTCAATACATTTATTCAGAATTCATTAAAAATATAATAAAACCAAATAGCCATATCATTGTTTTATTTGCCAGAAATGAGCTGAAATAAAATTTTCCATGCTACAGTGATGTTACATTCTCAACATGTTTTGCCAGATATGCGGCTTCTTCAGGAGTTATTGTAGCATAATTTGTGCACAAAACAAACAAATAAGAATTCATTCAGAAATTATATTACAATCCCTTTTAGATTTTAAGCTCTAATAAGCAGGGCCCTCTGATTCCTCTTGTATTGAATTGTTTTGTAACTGTACTGTCTACCCCAGGGGTGCCCAACCTTTTGGAGAGCGAGGGCCACTTAAGCAGCTTAGTAACCGGTTGCGGGCCACAATGAGCGGTGCGGGTGGATGACATGCTCGTGTCAACTCTGCATATGGAAGGAGGACACAGACACAGCCCACTCTACTCTATGGGCCCTCTGATCCAATCCGCCCAAATGGAAGGGACACAAGACCGTTTACATCACTGCTCAATAGAGATAAATGGAGGGTTGGACCGATCGCTTGAAAGGGGCCCAAGGCTGCTTTCACACTGATGTGCTGCAGTTTCCCCACATTGTGGGTGCAGCTCAGTACACCTGTGGCTTTCCTTTGGGTAAGTTGCACTTTGCCGTAGAATTCTCCAGGCAAAGTGCATTTGGGATTTGGCCTATGACAGGAGCCAAGTGCTATACAGGAAGCATCAGCTTATGTGGCTCTGCTGCGCAGCCGCTTGGTTGTGCTACCGCTGGCTTCATTCACAAAACTGATGCTCTGGGATCCCTGGTCGGCAACCTGCAATCTGGGCTTGCCGACCCACTATCCCAGAGCAGGAGGTCGTGGGCCACATCAGAGGGCTCCGCGGGCCACTGGTTGGGCACCCCTGGTCTACCCTAATGTTGTAAAGTGCTGGGCAAACTGTTGGCACTATATAAATTCTGTATAATAATAATATAGAGGATGTATTGATGAACACATTCATATGTTATACTATATTACTAAACATATTGGGATGCCCGCCTTTAATGGCATCCTAGTCTTAGTCCGTAGAGTTGAGTTGGCCCACCCTTTGCCGCCATAAAAGCTTCAAGTCTTCTGGGAAGGCTGTCCATAAGGTTTAGGAGTGTGTCTATGGGAATATTTTTACCATTCTTTCAGAAGTGCATTTGTGATGTGAACAAAAAAGGCCTGGCTCGCAGTCTCCGCTCTGGCTTGCACAGAGGTCAGAAGCCAGTCAAGTTTCTCCACTCCAAACTCGCTCATCCATGTCTTTATGGATCTTGCTTTGTGCATGGGTCCAAATTATTTGGTGGAGGGGGGTATTATGGTGTGGGGTTGTTTTTCAGGGGTTGGACATGGCACCTTAGTTCCAGTGAAGGGAACTTTTAAGGCGTCAGCATACCAAGACAATTTCATGCTCCCAACTTTGTGGCAACAGTTTGAGGATGGTCCCTTACTGTTCCAACAAGTTCCATAACTCAATATGGTACCCTATGGAAGTTTCATAACTCAACATTGAACCCTACGGACTTCCATAACTCAATATTGAATCCTACGGATTTCCATTACTCAATATTGAATCCTACGGACTTCCATTACTCAATATTGAACAATACGGACTAAGACTGGGATGCCATTAAAGTGCATGTGCATGTAAAGGCAGGCATCCCTATACTTTTGGTAGTGTAGTGTATGTTGGTATATGTATTTTAAATCTGCCTGGTGTTCAACATTAACACTTTGCTCTTTGCACTGGTTTATTAACCACTTCCCTATGGCCGTACGACTATATGCGGCCGCAGGGTGGTTCTAAATCTCCGGGCCGCCGTGTTTTCACGGCAGCCCCTTTCTTTGTTCCCAGCGCGCGCTCCAGAGCGTGCAGCGTGGAACTTGTGTACTGGTCGTGTCCCTTGGACACAGCCAATCACAGATCGCCGTGAACGGCCAATCAGAGTGGCCGATTGCGATGCGATCTGTGCGGCGAATGAGAGATGATCTCATATGTAAACATATGAGATCATCTCTCATTGCCGGCTCTCACAATGACAGCGTCCTGTCACTGGAGAGAGCAGACCGATCTGTGTTCCTTGGACATAGGGACACAGATCAGTCACCCCCCAGTCACCCCCCCCCCCCCACAGTTAGAACACAATGCAGGATACACATTAACCCCTTCTTCACCCCCTAGTGTTAACCCCTTCCCTGCCAGTCACATTTATAAAGTAATTAGTGCATATTTATAGCACTGATTGCAGTATAAATGTGAATGGTCTCAAAAATGTGTTAAAAGTGTCCGATGTGTCCGCCATGATGTCGCAGTCGCAATAAAAATCGCAGATCGCTGCCATTACTAGTAAAAAAATAAATAATAAAAAATAATAATTCTGTCCCTTATTTTGTAGGCACTATAACTTTTGCGCAAACCAGTCGCTAATTGCGATTTTAATTTTTTTTTACCAAAAATATGTAGAAGAATACGTATCGGCCTAAACAGATTTTTTTTTTTAAATTGGGCTATTTTTTATAGCAACAAGTAAAAAATATTGTATTTTTTTTCAAAATTGTCGTCCTTTTTTGTTTATAGCGCAAAAAATAAAAACCGCAGAGGTGACCAAATACCACCAAAAGAAAGCTCTATTTGTGGGGAAAAAAGGACGCCAATTTTGTTTGGGAGCCATATCGCACGACCGCGCAATTGTCAGTTAAAGCGACGCAGTTAAAGCGACGCAGTGCAGCAAGCTGAAATTTCACCTGGTCAGGAAGGGGGTATATGTGCCCAGTAAGGAAGTGGTTAAAAAAACATATTCATGTTCACCCCTGCTCTTCCTATTTCCATTTCCCAGGTGGTGTACTAATTCCAGCAGCAGCAATTGGACAAGTCATCGGTGGTATCATTGTCTCGAAATTCAAGTTTGATTGTAAAAACATTATTCGATTCTCAATAATACTGTCCTTTGTGTCTCTGGCTTTGGTAACAGTCTTCATTTTTGCAAAGTGTGGCAATGAGCCATTTGCTGGTGTTACAGTGAGTTATAATGGGTAAGTACATGGTGGATGTCTTGCTATGAGTGACTTTTTTAGATTCATACTACGTTTTTGTGGTTATGTTTATTTCTTTCATGTTATTTAGCTGATTTACACATACTACTCAAAATTACCATTTTCTATTCCTATTATGTGTATTCCTATTTAAATTGTCATCCGAAAACATTTTCAAAGGAACTCGCAAATTAATTTTGCCAGGAAATGATCTACTTTTAGGCTGGATTTCCACTTACTGTGTGTGCATGCATTCATGTGTACCTTAACCACTTAAGACCCGGACCAATACGCTGGCAAATGACCCAAGGGGTTTTTGCGATTCGGCACTGCGTCGCTTTAACAGACAATTGCGCGGTCGTGCGACGTGGCTCCCAAACAAAATTTGCATCCTTTTTTTCCCACAAATAGAGCTTTCTTTTGGTGGTATTTAATCGCCTCTGCGATTTTTATTTTTTGCGCTATATATACAAAAATAGAGCGACGTTTTTTTTGTTATAATAAAAAACCAATAAACTAAATTTTAGTCAAACATTTAGGCCAAAATTTATTTAGCCACATGTCTTTAGTAAAAAAAAAATCGCATTAAAAAAAAATTAGCTACCTAGCGGGAACAGCGACACTAATACTGCGATCAGAAAAATGATCGCTTAGTGATGCTGGCAATAGGGAGTGAAAGGGTTAACTAGGGCAGTGATCAAGGGGTTAAAACTTTATTGGGGGGTGGGGGGTGGGGGGGCTACCCTGACACTAACACTAACTGACTGTCACACTGTCTGTCACACTGACACTAAATACAGTAATCATACATGTATGATTACTGCATTCAGTGACACTGTGACAGGGGGAGAGGGGGGGGCAATCATGGGGGTTAAATGTGTTTTTGTGTGTGTGTAAGTGTGCTGTTGGTGCAGACTTACTTGCTGTGTTGTGATCTCTCCTCAGCGGCGCTTGAAACAAACGCCGATTGAGAGATCAGATAGCTTCCTCCTTCCTGTGTTTACACAGGAGGAGGAAGTGACAGGGCGGGCGGGCGCGCGCATTGGCTGGGAGCGATCCGGAGGGGGCGGGTGAAAACGGATAGCCGCCCCCTCTTGTCGGATCGCTCCTGCAGCCGCGCGGACCGCCGCATGTACGGGGGGGGGGGGGGTCCCCCAAGGCACCAACGTATATATACGTTGATGTGCCTGTCGGTGCCATTCTGCCAACGTAAATGTACATGCGGCGGTCCTTAAGTGGTTAAAGTATTTGCAAAGCCATTTTTTATTTTTTTTAAATCACAAAAAAGTTTATTGAAAACAAAGAAATTACATAAACGTACACAAACAGGTCAGTGGTACTCGCAGTAACAGGGGCAAACATTCAGTAGAACCTTACATTAATACAATAACCAATTGTGCCATGAGCACCAGTTCAGGTACAATCGAGTCATGAAAGATGAGATAAACAAACATAAGGGCAGAAATAATGACATACACAATCAAAGCCATTTTTTTAAGTCTATGTCAGACCCTCTATTAAACTATGTAAGTGATTTAAATAAACAAGTGTTTTAAATGGCCATTTAGAGCTGTTTTCAGGCCGGTCACGTGACTCGTGGCCGTTAACAGCTCCTATGGATGGCTTCTGTGGGAGGGGGCATAATCTCCCTCTGACATCATCCGGGGAGAACACGTGGCTGCTCAGATCCTCCCTCAGAAGCCATCCATAGGAGCTGTAAAGTGGCCGTGAGTCACGTGACTGGCCTGAAGACCACTCTAAATAGCTATTTAGAATGCTTGTTTTTAGAAAGAATTTACATAGTGTGGTATGCCAACCTCTACTATATGGGCTGGCAATGACCATTGTAGTTTTTTATAATAGCGGCAGACAGACACAGAGAGGGAGTTGACAGGCAGGAATGAGGGGGTGAGGGGGAGAGAGGAGAGCAGGGCAGCGTATGACAGGGGGATGCACTCTGACCATGGTGATCAGGTCTGAGTAGCCATGGTTATCGTGGTCAGTATAGAGAGGGCATACAGGAAGTGGCAGATTCAGGGAGTTTTTTTTTACAGTTTAGAGGGGGGAAGATTGCACAGCACAAGCACTATGCTGTGTAATCTGCTTTAACCACTTAAGGACCCCCGCACGCACATATACGGCCACAGAATGGCACGTACAGGCACAAGGGCGTAAATTTACGTCCCCGCCTAAGTGCGGTTCGGGGGTCCCATCGGGACCCCCTCCGCGGCGTGCGGGGGTCCCCCTGGCTCCGGGAGCGATCCGGGATCTGGGGGCGGATGTCGGCGAATACCCGCCCCCCTGCGATCGCTCTCAGCCAATGGGAGCGCGCTCCCAACCTGTCACTTCCTCCTCCTGTGTTTACACAGGAAGGAGGAAATGATGTATTCTCTCATCGCAGCGCTGTTTCCCAGCGCTGCTGATGAGAGAAGACATCACAAGTAAGTGTGCACCAACACAACACTGACACACACTCACATAGGCATATTAACCCCTTGTGATCGCCCCCCCCACCCCCCTGTCACAGTGTCACTGAATGCAGTGATCTAATCACTGCATTTAGAGTCAGTGTGACAGGCAGTGTAAAAAACAGTTAGTGTTAGGTTCAGGATAGCCCTCCCACCCCCCCTAATAAAGTTTTAACCCCCTGATCACCGCCCTAGTTAACCCTTTCACTCCCTATTGCCAGCGTCACTAAGCGATCATTTTTCTGATCGCTGTATTAGTGTCGCTGTTCCCGCTAGGTAGCTATTTTTTTTTATTGCGATTTTTTTTTTTACTAAAGACATGTGGCTAAATAAATTTTGGCCTAAATGTTTGACTAAAATTTAGTTTATTTGATTTTTTTTTTAACAAAAAGTAAAAAATAGTGTTTTTTTTTCAAAAATGTCGCTTTATTTTTGTATATAGCGCAAAAAATAAAAATCGCAGAGGTGATCAAATACCACCAAAAGAAAGCTCTATTTGTGGGAAGAAAAGGACGCAAATTTTGTTTGGGAGCCACGTCGCACGACCGCGCAATTGTCTGTTAAAGCGACGCAGTGCCGAATCGCAAAAACACCTTGGGTCATTTACCAGCATATTGGTCCGGGTCTTAAGTGGTTAAGGGACCAGGGTGTGTATTTTTTGTGGGTTTTTGGGGTAACAAACACTTTAACACTACAATGTTCTGTAAAGGGAAGAGCTGGGGGTCAAATACAACCAATCAGCTCTTTTATGATAGGGACAGATTTATGTGTGCTAAACAAAGTGGACCGCTCAAGGTGTGCCATGGTGCAGAATTAATTAATGAGAAAGATAGGTTCCTAAAAGACTGTGACTTTTGGCATCCGGTCGCATGACATCTCGGAACTGCTGCAGGAGGCCAGTACTGGACTACATCCCTTTACCAGAGATAATGATTGCAAGTCTAAACAGAGAGCAGGTAGCTCTATAATGCCCACCATATGTCACCAACACGTGTCACTGACTGATCACTAGTGTTGCTCACGAATATTCGCATTGCGAATATTCGCTACGAATATTGCATATTCGAGTATTCGCGAATATCTCGAATATCGCGGCGAATATTCGCTATTTCGAATATTCGTATTTTTCAAATTTCGCAATAAATTTCGCAATCAATTTCGCATTCGCGAATAGCGACATTTCGCAATTTTTTATTTTTTTTATAAAATATAGCGAATATTCGTAAATATCGAATATTCGTGATATTTTATAAAAAAAAAAAAATCGCGAAATTTTGCATTAGCGAAATTTCGCATTGGCGAAAATTCGCAATTTTTTTTTTTTTTATAAAATATCACAAATATTCGATATTAACGAATATTCGCGACCGCATATGTGAAATTTCGCTTTTTTTTTTTTATAAAATATACCGAATATTCGTAAATATCGAATATTCGTGATATTTTATATAAAAAAAAAAAAAACTCGAAATTTCGCATTAGCGAAAATTCGCATTGGCGAAAATTCGCAATTTTTTTTTTATAAAATATCACGAATATTCGATATTAACGAATATTCGCGAATATTCTTCGAAATATTCGCAAAATATCGCGAAATCGAATATGGCGTATTCCGCTCATCACTACTGATCACCACTGATTGATGTTGAATTTGTAAGTATGCCTACTCAGGGCCACCAACACAACATATCTTAATATTACTGATCCCCCTTCCCCTTGGCATAGTCCTCCCTTGACTTTTTATAAGTACATTGCAAATTACTCGAAACACATATATACAGAATAAATAAAGGCACCAGGGAAATGGCATACCACAATGCACAGATGTGAATGCAGCTTACTTTAAAGTGTGTGTTACCCCCTTGTGTTCCTGCTAGTTCATCTGCTTTTCAATTAAACACTAACCACACTTAGCAAGAGAGCACACAGTGGTCAGTTCTCTAGATATGCTGGGAACTCAGTGTGCTCTCCTCCAATGATCAGACTTGATGCCCCCATTGCACAGCCATTCACTGGGAAGCTCAGTGTACTGCTGCTTCTCCTCCCCCAGCTCTTATGCAGCTTAGAATAAAGGGAATGTGATTACTTATAAAGAAGGGAAGAAAGGTATTTTTATTGTTTTTTTATATCTATACAAAATATTTTGCCTTTCATTTCTATTTTAAACTGAATGGGTTGTTTTATAAGATGATCATTTACAATCACTTTAAGTTAGTAAAATAATATCAATATGTAAACAAAATTATGTTGTTGTTTGTCTATAAATATTTCTTCTACTTTTTTCCATTATTTGTAATTGTAGGACTGATAAAAGAGATGAATTGTTGTCCTCGTGTAATAGTAACTGCTCTTGCGCCCGTTCCTTTTATGACCCAGTTTGTGCTGCTGATGGAGTCCAGTACTTTTCATCTTGTTATGCTGGATGTTTATCCACTAATGTATCTAGCGATGGAACTAAGGTAATTCTTTTTTTTTTTTTTTTTACTTAAAAAAATCAAGTGTTCCATTTCAATGAAAAAGTTGTTTTTATAAAGGGTCTTGAAGTGTTTAAAAGGAAATTCGCTCCGGGCAAGATTAGGAGGGAGGCTGCAGCATCTTTAGTTGGGTTGGAAAAAGATAGGGAAGATAATCCCTGTATCACTTCAGATTTTAATGCCCAGTGCTTATCTCAGCTAGCCAAGCGTGAGAAAGCCTAGGCAGCATGCATACCAAAAGCAATGCCAGGGGCGCCTTCTTTGAGAGCTATAACTGCAGGTGACTTTATTGGGGTACCCAAGAACATTTGAACTCGTAGTATCTGTGATGATCATCTACAGCTTCTAAATAACGTATTCAAGAAAAATAAAGTTTTCAAAATAAACATATTCCTTAAAGCGGAGTTCCCCCCAGGAAAACCACATTTGGGCAAAAGTCCTAAAAAAAAATAAACTAAAAAAAACGCGAAAAAAAAAGAGATTTTTTAATACAGCTTACCTGTAAAATCTTTTTCTTGGAGTACATCACGGGACATAGAGCAGCATATTCATTACTATATGGGTTATATGGAGTACCTTCAGGTGTGGACACTGGCAATCTCAAACAAACAGGAAGTCCCTCCCTATATAACCCCCTCCCATAGAGGAAGTACCTCAGTTTTGTAGCAAGCAGTATGCCTCCCAAAAATGTTCCCCAAAAGAGGGGTGGGAGCTCTGTGTCCCGTGATGTACTCCAAGAAAAAGATTTTACAGGTAAGCTGTATTAAAAAATCTCTTTTTCTTTCTCGTACATCACGGGACACAGAGCAGCATATTCATTACTATATGGGATGCCCGAAAGCAATGCTTTAATGAGGGGAGGGAGAAATCTTCCAAAGACGGATTTAATTTAGAGGTATACTCAAATACTAGTAAATCCAACTTAAACAAGAAATGTAAATCTCAAATCAAATCAAGGGAGCCCCCTCAGATCCTGAGGAGCTTGAATCGCGGCCTGTAGTACTGACTGCCCAAAGGCTGTATCCGCATTCCTTCTTACGTCCAATTGATAAAATTGATAACATTTTGTAAACATGTGGACTGACGACCACGTTGCTGCCTTGCATATTCGAGCCATAGAGATCTGATGATGTGCTGCCCAGGAGGTGCCCATGGCCCTGGTAGAATGGGCCTTTGCCGACAAAGGAGGAGGCAACCTCTTCAAACCGCAGGCCTGAACGATTAATTGTTTAATCCATCTTGCGATGGTGGATCAAGCAGCTGCCTGACCCATCTTGGGCCCTTCCGGTAAAACGAACACCACATCTGTTTTCCGAACCTTCTCTGTAGCTTTAAGATAGGCCTTTATGGCCCTGACAATATCCAACGTATGCAGCAACCCCTCCTTTCTAGAGGTGGGTTTTGGAAGAAGGATGGAAGTACCACATCCTGGTTCAGGTGGAAACTGGATATAACCTTTGGTAGAAAGGAAGAATGAGGACGGAACCCCGCCCTATCCTTATGTAAAATGAGATATGGTTCCTTACAAGATAAGGCTGCCAATTCCGATACTCTCCTGGCCGAAACTATGGTGATCAGAAATACCGACTTTCTAGTCAGTAAAACCAAAAGTACCTCAGCCAACGGCTCAAGGGGTTGTTTCTGTAGAGTTGACAGAACAAGATTTAAGTCCCATGGACAAAGTGGTGATTTGACTGGAGGATTAACACGTAAGACTCCCTGTACGAAGATCTTAACCAGCGAGTGGGCGGCCAGCGGCCTCTGAAACCACACTGATAAGGCTGAAATCTGTCCCTAGATCGTGCTTAATGCCAGGCCTTTATCCACTCCTAGCTGGAGAAAACTTAATACTCTATCAATGGTATACTTGCGGGAAACCCATCTCTTAGCGTCACACCAGCCTACGTAGGCCCTCCAAACCCTGTAACAAAATTACCCTGGAGGCCGGCTTTCTAGCCTTAATGAGGGTAGGGATTACCTGCCTAGACAGACCTCTACCCCTGAGAATTAGGGATTCAGCCGCCAGGCTGTCAAATTTAGACGCCGTAATGCAGGGTGGAGGATTGGGCCTTGTGAGAGTAGGTCTGGCCCTAGAGGAAGAGTCCAAGGGCCTCCCGCTGCCAATTTCAGGACTAGTGAGTACCATGCCCTCCGGTACCAAGCTGGGGCTACCAGGATAACCGGCCTGTGCTATGATCCTGCGCCACAGGCGGGGTAGTAACTGCAGTGGGGGAAATGCATATAGAAGTTATGATTGATGCCAAGGGCAAACCAACACATCGGTTCCGCAGGCCATAGGGTCCCTCGTTCGAGACATGAACCTGTCTAGCTTCTTGTTGAATCCCGATGCCATGACCTCCACGTCTGGCACTCCCCACTTCTGGCAGATTGTCTGAAAAAAACTTGTGGATGCAGAGACCACTCCCCCGGCGAGAGGGTTTGGCGACTTAGGAAGTACGCCTGCAGGTTGTCCACCTCGGGAATGAATGTCGCCGATATGCAGGGTACATAAACCTCTGCCCACCGAAAAACCCAAGCTCCTCTCACTCTGAGTGGCTTGACTCTTGGTTCCCCCTTGGTGGTTCACCTATATGCCACCGCTGTGGCATTGTCTGAATGACTTCTCACCGAGGGCCCCTGTAATCTGGATGTCTATGCCAGGCGGGCTAGCCGAGCCGCTCTGAACTCCCAGACCTTGATGGGCAGCTGCCTCTCCGCCTCTGCCCAAGTTCCTTGGCGAGTGAACTTGTTCAAGACCGCTCTCCAGCCTTCCAGACCACTGGGCAGAACCAAGCTGCTAGAATTGCTGCCTGTAGGACACGAGTGTGGAAGCGTGTGGTATCGCCTCGAACATGGCCATCGCATACATAGGCGAATAGTTGGTTCTTTTTTGCTTAGAACCAACTGAATCAATCTTTTGATAGCCTCGACCTTTACCAGGGGCAGGAACATCCATCTTCTGTTCTGTGTCTAATCTCATGCCGAGATATTCCAACTGCTTTGTAGGTTGAAATGCTGATCTTTCCCCGGTTTAGGACTCAGCCGAACCTCTCGAGGTACTGAACCATGAGGGCTAATACTCATTCCACCAAGGAAGCGAGTGATCTTATGATTAAGAGGTCATCCAGGTATGCTAGGACCGAGATCCCTTGGATCCTTTAGACTGACTAGAATAGGAGCTAGGACATTCGTGAATACCCGGGGGCCGTAGCCAGCCCGAAGAGGGGCGCCACGAATTGGAAGTGACGTTGTATCACTGCGAAGCGTAAAAACAAAAATATTTGATGTGGCTGAAAGACCTGGTACATGAAGGTAACCATCCTTTCTGTCTATAGAAGCCAGATCCTTCTGGAGTGTGGCGGCTGCTGACCGAACGGATTCTATCCGGAAAGAGCGAACCCTTAGGTAAGCATTTAAACATTTTAGGTCCAAAATTGGTCTGACATTGCCGATGAGCCTTGGTATGACAAACAGATTGGAATAGAAACCTAGCCCCTGTTCTTGGGCTGGTACCTCTACCATTATGCCCTGGTGAAGCAGATGATCCAATGCCACCTGCATTGAGGCCTTCCTTGTGGAGGAAATTTTAGAAACTCTAATCTGTAGCCTGCGGCCACAGATGATCGGACCCCCTCTGTTGGGGACCGATCCCCAGAGGCCTGTCCTTGCGATCCATTGTTAAAAGTTTGATCGCGCAGGAGGTCCGTACTGCCTGGAATTTGAGGGCCCCGGAACCGGGGGGAGCTGCCTTTTAAACGCAGGACCCCGGAACTTCTTTTGACTGGTAAAAGGGTACTTTTGCCACTTGAAACAGTCTGAATGTATTTATCCAGATCTTTCCATGGAAGGGTAAACCTGCCAGCAGTCTTTTACATGGGGCTCGGCCGCCCAGTTCTTCAACCATAAGAGCCTTCTCATACGCACTAAAAATAGTGACAACGAGACGCCTGCTGGATGGAGTCTTTTTATAACCTCTACCGCAAAGCACAGAGCTCTGGGAATATCCAATAACTCCTCTGCCTATTGGGCAGGGATGTCTTAAGCATCTGTTTTGTCTGGTTCCTTAATGCCTGACAAAACTCCAATTGCAGCCACTGCTGGCTGTAGCCAGGGATGCTGGGAAAAGTGTCTCTAAACGTTTATCGACCGGGACCTTAAACATTTGTATGTTTCCCCTTAGGCCAGTTAATGATTTATTCACCCATGAGATGGCTGCGTCCACAGTTGGGAGCGCCCCCTTTCTTAGAAAAATGTATTTTCCATAGGGTAAATAACAGAAAACCTTCCAGGTGGTCTCCCATCCAGGCACTAACCAGGCCCGACCCTGCTTAGCCTCCGAGATCAGACGAGATCGGGCGCTTTCCGGGAGATGTGGCCTCAAGGACCTCACGGGTAGTTGAAAAGCAGTGCCCGAACCGGGACCTGAACCCTGGACCCTCAGACCAAAAGTCCGATGCTCTACCAACTGAGCCATCCGGGCCCCTTTTAAAGAGCACTTGGTCAGGGGAAAGAGTGCCTGCAAGCACAAATATTTCCTGGCAGACGTGCATAAAGACTACCCTCTCGTCAGCTTTAGGCGGCAGAAAAAATTCTGTCCGGTCGTCCCAATCCTGGAAAAACCAATTCCTCTGACAGAGGATGGACCGGAAAAGCAAGAACCCAAAGAGGATACCGCAGGAACCTGAGGCTCTGGAAATGGCAAATTAAATGCCAAGCGGACCATGTCTGTCAAAGACTGGACCCACAGACTCTCCGCCTGGGAGGCTGAAAACGATTCTTCAGTGGTAGATCCTCTAGGTTCTGTCCCTTTTGGCGATGGGGATCTAGTCCGCTTCTTGCCAGAAAAAGAGCCAGCGATCATAGCTGTTAACCTTTTTTCTCTAGCCCCCCTAGGGTGACGGCTAGCATCTCCTCTGTGATAACACAGGGTTGGGCCGACCTGGGCCAGCCTCAGCACCAGACCCCCTTAATGGCTTATCCAGGGTGACCCCTATAGGAATAACCTGTGGGGAAAGTATTGGCATATCATCAGACCCAGAGGAGGAACCCCCTTTGTCTTTGCCTTTTCTTTTTTTTTTTTTTTTTTTTGTGTTTTGATCCTGAACCCTTGGAAGCCATAATACAAAACCGAAGGACTCCGCTTACAACCACAGACTGTTATAGCCAGGAGTACAAAAAAATAAGGTTTAGGGGACAATAGGATCACTAATGCCCAAAAACGGTGGGGCTCAGTATGTTTTCTTTTATAATATTATTCACCACATACAGCCCTACCCCCAACATGTTTGCCAGCATTCAACCTGTTGCCAAGGGGATTTTGGCTTAACAAAAAGTATTGGAGCTGACTCCAGCATGTAGTACCCCTTCTCGCCACCGGGAGTCACTGTGCTGCCAGCTCTACGTCCTCTCTCTCCAGCTCAGCTCTGAACTGAGCTAAGAACGCGCCTGCTGTGTATAACAGCAATTGAAGGCACGCCACGCCCACTCTACACTGCAGTCACGCTCCCCGCCCCCCCCCCCCCCTCCCGAACGGCGCGAAAATTTTCTATATGCATGCGCGCGTGCGCGACTGTCGGGGGAGGAGAGCCCAGGAGGAGACGCACTCTGGAGCCCAGGAATGCAGGTTGGAGGACGCATCAGGCGGCAGATTTTGAATCCCGGCAAGGTAAGGCTAAAACAGGCCCCTAAGGAGTCCCTTTAGCCTAGAGACAGATCTGTTTTTTTTTTTTTTAAAAGATCTTCAACCAGCGAGCAGCAGGTAGCTAGCAAACATACATAGACAGGGGGATCAAGTGATGGGGGGAAACATTTCAGGGCATCCTGTCCATCAGACATAGTGACCATGGTGCCAATGCAGAGCATACTCAGGCTACCCCCCTTAAGATCTCCCCTGGAGAGCCTGCTGTCGAACCAAGTCCCGCAGGCTCCCCTCTTACCTGCTCCATGCCGCAGGACGTTTGCAAAACGGTCCAATCTTCTCCCATCTCCGTGGGTAGCGTAGTAGACCTTCAGGCCCTGGGGTCCTATGAAGGTACCCACTGTCCTGGACCTATATAGCACCCTGGCAAACAGGAACTTATGGTCTTTACGAACTCCAAGTCCTGGGCCCAGGGTCCAGCCCTTCAAAGAGGAGCATTATAGGCAAAACCCCACGGTTTGGGGCCCGGGTACTGTCCACTTTGGCACTGAGGCTCCTTGGACAGATCCGGTTAGCCCGCCCTTAATCCCAAGGATGTGGAGCAAAGCTATTCCGTGACCAACACCTAAGACACTGGCGAAAAAACTGAGGTACTTCCTCTATGGGAGGGGGTTATATAGGGAGGGACTTCCTGTTTGTTTGAGATTGCCAGTGTCCACACCTGAAGGTACTCCATATAACCCATATAGTAATGAATATGCTGCTCTGTGTCCCGTGATGTACGAGAAAGAAAAAAAAATAATACTCACCCGAAATACCTGTTGCTATGCGGAAGTCCGTAATCTGCCTCTTCCACACCGCGGTGTCTTTTCTTCTGCTTCTTCTCATTGTGAAGCCGTAAGGCTTCACTGCCTGTTTCCCCTAGTGTGAATGGCGGCGCGGGACCTGGAGCGATTGTGGTACTGGCATCGGGGGGGGGGGGGCATCAGCGCGGGCAAGTAGGACAAGGTAAGTGTCCTTATTAAAAGTCAGCAGCTACACTGTTAGTAGCTGCTGACTTTAAAAAAAAAAAAAAAAGCGGCTGGAGCATTAATTAATAACTCACAATAAGCAAAAAAAAAATACAGTATACTGTTTTAAGAAGTATTTACTTATCTTTCCATGTGAATCAGCTGAAGTAAGTCTCTTTCGCTCTACGGACAGCTAACATCTAATAAAGCAATTAAAGCTTGAATAACACCCCCACTGTGTTTCATTGGGTCAGTTCTAAGCCAGCCGGTGCCAGTGAGGATGTAATAGGAAGTGACTATATAGACAAGGGAACAATGTGTGGAGTCCAGACTGAGTGATATGCTTCAGGACATCATGAAGTGCATGTTATGGATACCATACAGCATTAGCATTAATGCGTTGTAAAAATAAATGGACTTAAAGTATAACTCTATGCAACACTTATTTTTTCATTTTGGATAGAGCAAGGGCGGGTTATAACCCCTGTGTCCCATTGAGGAGATTTCCCTTCACTTTCTGTCCTATAGCCAAACAGAAAGTGAGGGATTTCCTTGGGGACCCCCAAGGAAAGCAAAAGGAGTGTGCCCATTTGAAGATTTCCCCTCTATTACTTTCCCGGGAACAACACAAAATTTGGGATTTTCTTTTACTTTTCACTTTCAATGATAATGGTAAAAATGGCAATTAGAGAGAGTGGATCTCCCCTAAAGGGTGCAGAGACAGCAATAAAAACTGACAGGAATTCTAATCTCTCTACTCTTTCTAAAATTATAAAAAAAAGTCTTGCCTTTAGTTATACTTTAAGGCCCCAACTATTGTTAAATATTGGGATTAAATGCATGATTAAAACTGTAAAGCATGAGTGTTTGTGGCCTTATACTGTAATTTGTATTATTTGAACAGTAATCACATTCATGATCATAGTACTAATCTCTTTAAAACAGGGATAACATTACTTTGTGGTGCACAAATGGGCAGGAGTATAAATTTACTGGCCTCCTTGTCAATTTAGCTTTTACTTATAGCAAGACTCCTTGTGGGTAGGGATGAGCCGGTTCGCACCAGAACCATTGAACAGACCGACCGTTCGCGCAAACATTTAGAACCCCATTGACGTCTATGGGACTCGAATGTTCAAATTCAAAAGTGCTAATTTTAAAGACTAATATGTTATTGTTATGAGTTATTGTCGTAAAACGTCTTTGAGAAGCCGGGTCTTGCCCCAGGGAACATGTATCAATGGTAAAAAGTTTAAAAAACTGTCGTTTTTTCAGGAGCAGGACTTCTGAAAAAACTACCGTATTTAAAACTTTTTTTCTATTGATACATGATCCCTCGGGCAAGACCCGGGTTCTCAAAGGCGTTTTCACAGGCAAACTATAGACACCCAGCAGGTACAATATTTAAAGACATTTTTAATTATTTTTTTTAAGCATCATTAACCACTTAAGACCCGGACCAATACGCTGGTAAATGACCCAAGGTGTTTTTGCGATTCGGCACTGCGTCGCTTTAACAGACAATTGCGCGGTCGTGCGACGTGGCTCCCAAACAAAATTTGCGTCCTTTTCTTCCCACAAATAGAGCTTTCTTTTGGTGGTATTTGATCACCTCTGCGATTTTTATTTTTTGCGCTATATACAAAAATAGAGCGACATTTTTGAAAAAAAAACACAATTTTTTACTTTTTGTTAAAAAAAAATCAAATAAACTAAATTTTAGTCAAACATTTAGGCCAAAATTTATTTAGCCACATGTCTTTAGTAAAAAAAAAAAATCGCAATAAAAAAAAATAGCTACCTAGCGGGAACAGCGACACTAATACAGCGATCAGAAAAATGATCGCTTAGTGACGCTGGCAATAGGGAGTGAAAGGGTTAACTAGGGCGGTGATCAGGGGGTTAAAACTTTATTAGGGGGGGTGGGGGGGCTATCCTGAACCTAACACTAACTGTTTTTTACAGTGCCTGTCACACTGACACTAAATGCAGTGATTAAATCACTGCATTCAGTAACACTGTGACAGGGGGGTGGGGGGGGGCGATAACAAGGGGTTAATATGCCTATGTGAGTGTGTGTCAGTGTTGTGTTGGTGCACACTTACTTGGCATGTCTTCTCTCATCAGCAGCGCTGGGAAACAGCGCTGCGATGAGAGAATACATCATTTCCTCCTTCCTGTGTAAACACAGGAGGAGGAAGTGACAGGCTGGGAGCGCGCTCCCATTGGCTGGGAGCGATCGCGGGGGGGGGGGCGGAAAACACGGACATCCGCCCGCAGATCCCGGATCGCTCCCAGAGGTAGGGAGATCCCCGCACGCCGCGGAGGGGGTCCCGATGGGACCCCCGAACCGCACTCAGGCGGGGACGTAAATTTACGCCCTTGTGCCTGTACGAGCCATGTTGTGGCCGTATATGTGCGTGCGGGGGTCTTTAAGTGGTTAAAATCACTGCATCTAATGATGCTTAAATAAAAAATAAAAATTCCTTTAAATATTGTACCTGCTGGGTGTCTATGCCTGTGATAACGTCTTTAAATAGCACAATCACCTGCCTGCCAGTAAATTAGGAAGAACTGATCTAGCTAAGCTATACAGTGTATAAATATATGTACAACACCTGGGATGTATATATATCCTCTACACACTGTAACATTAACTGACTAGCCTGCCTGCTCTATCTTCCTCCACAAAATGACACTCTCTCTGTCTCTCTCTGTTCTCTGTTAACTTCCGCAACACACTACACAAGGCCGCCCTGCAGGGGGCCATCTATAGTGTGGGGCGTGTACTAAACCCCCTGAGCCATAATTGGCCAAAGCCACCCTGGCTTTGGCCAATTATGGCTCTCCGTTTTTTTGCACGCTGTGATTGGCCAAGCATGCGTCATAGTGCATGCTTGGCCAATCATCAGCGCACAATGCCGCAGTGAATTATGGGCCGTGACACGCCACTCAAATTTTGGCGCGAACGGCCCATAATGTTTGAATTTCGCCAAACGGTCGAACAGACGTTCGAATCGAACACGGAGCTCATACCTACTTGTGGGCCTCTGACCATTGAGGACCCATTAAAGAAAAAAATAGTCCAGCATATGGGGCTTGCTACAACATTCAGTGTATATCTGGTCACATTTGATGGCAAGTGCTGCAAGTTTACTCATGCAGGTAAATTGTTTAAATGGTTAGGCCCCCAAAAAATGGATACATCGACTTCTTGTGACATTATCTCTACATCTCACTGATGTGCTGCACCCATTTAAAGATAGCCTGCCAGTGACACTGGGGAGGGAGGACAGGGATGAGGGCACTGTAGAAAGAGAGTCCAGTGTAGATATTCCTCCCTTTGGTGTGGCGGTGCAAGATTTACACTACTTTCCATTTCTATTTCAGTGAATTGTTTCTCTTTCAGATTTTCACCAATTGTTCCTGTGTGGGAGACCCATTAGACAAAACATTGAAGCGAACATCATTACATTTGAATGCATTTGAAGCCATTCCTGGGAAATGTGACTCCACTTGTAAAAACCTGATAATATTTATGGTTTTCTTTTTCTTTGTGGTTGTTTCTACTTTTATGACTGCAACACCAACAACAATTGCCATTCTGAGGTAAGCATGAGATATGCATTCTTATCAGCCACACAAATGCACATGTGCATAGTGCATCTCTTTATGGAAGGTTGTTAGAATAGGACGTGCTTCCAGTAATTAATAATTCAAAACACACATCACCCATAACTTTATAAACTCTGACAGGTTAAGTGAGTAACATTGATTATATTGTTACAATGGCATCTAAAAATGAGATTGCCGCAAAACGTTGCCCCAGAAGTTCATGTGAATGTGATGAAGAAGAAATAAATTGTCATTCTGGCAAAATTAGTAAGCCACCCTTTTTTTAAGCCAATCACATACATTATTGGGTTGACTAAATAAAGTTAACTGTTATATCCTAAAATGTGTTGTTAAAGGGGTTGTAAAGGAAAACATTTTTTTTTTCATAATAAGCATCCTTTACCTGCAGACATTCCTCTTTTCACTTCCTCATTGTTTGTTTTTGCTCAGAAGTTGCTCTATTTCTTCTCTGTTCTGTTCACTTCCTGCTTGTCTGATTGTTACTCACCACCGTGAAGGGAGGCTTTACTGCGGTGGTCAGTGGTGTGCTCGCCCTCTCCTGGGAACTACATCTGTGCGGCAGGATGCTCTCTACATGTTAGAGACTTCAAGGAGGTGTGAATTACTGGGCGTGCCACAATGCATACCTGGAAATGTAGTTCTTACATGAATGAGCGCCGCAAACCAGGAAGTGAATGAGAGAACAGAAAGTAGAACGCTGGAGGTGATATAGATGAAGGAATTTAATAGGTATTTACTTGTTTTTGAACAGAATCATTACACTATTCTGTCTGTCTACCTTGCAGACATTAATTTTAGGCAAAACATGTTTTCCTTTACAACTCCTTTAAGGGTGGCAATACTACATAATTTTAGCAAGGGTTTGTCTTTTGGCAAAAGCTAAACTACAGACAAGCCACCAAATACATTATAGAAATGCGTATATGTGAAGTGTACCATCTGCCAAATGATTCATAAACCTGTATCACCAGTTTTGCTCAGCAGCACAGCCTAGTTCTGCATTTCCTTAGACTTCTCTGCTTATTAGACTGCAGTTGAACATAAAAAACCTGGTCTAGAATCTGCCGTGGTCCATGACTAGACATGAAGGGAGCAACAGCACATTTCTGACATCACATTGCTTTTGCCTTATCTCACAGAATGTTAGATGGAAAACAAATTTTTCAGTGCAATAAATCCGGTTTGCATTTCAGGGCTGCCCCTCCTTCTGCCAGTCTAGGTGCCCCTGTGCAGTGAATTACTGATAGCAAGAAAGATACTTGACTGCTGAGCATAGGTGTGCGCAGCCTGTTGCATTAGGGTGTGCACCTGAAAGCTCAAAAACACTGTACCGATCGCTCACTGTGTCCATTCAGAAAGAAAAGGGTCCGGTAAATTACATTACCCTTTCCCCCACTCATCCTGAAATATCATCTATGTGTGCCCACTGCAGTAGCCAATGGGAGAGGAGGGAAGCCAGCCATGCTGTGGGAGGGGACACCAGGCAGCAGGAGGAATCTGCACTGCAGGGAGTGAATAGGGTGTGCCTGGGCACACCTGGCACACCCTGTGTGCACACCTATGCTGCTGAGGCGCAATGGGACCAGGTACAATTAACTGTAACATAGATGTATAGAAAACCTTCCTCTTGCCCCCTCATCCCATTAAATACACACTTTCAACTAGGGTTGTCCCGATACCACTTTTTTAGGACCGAGTACAAGTACCGATACTTTTTTTCAAGTAGTCGCCGATACCGAATACCGATACTTTTTTTAAACGTGTCCCCAAATGCAGCCATGTCATGTCCCCCCACATATTGCAGCCATGTCATGTCCCCCCACATATTGCAGCCATGTCATGTCCCCCCCACATATGCAGCCATGTCATGTCCCCCCACATATGCAGCCATGTCATGTCCCCCCCACATATGCAGCCATGTCATATCCCCCCACATATTGCAGCCATGTCATATCCCCCCACATATTGCAGCCATGTCATGTCCCCCCACATATGCAGCCATGTCATGTCCCCCCACATATGCAGCCATGTCATGTCCCCCCACATATGCAGCCATGTCATGTCCCCCCACATATGCAGCCATGTCATGTCCACCCACATATGCAGCCGCCGGCGGCGGCGGGGGGGGGGAAGTATTCTATTTTGGTATCGGGGGTATTTGGGGGAGTACAAGTACTCCCGCAAATACTCGGAATCGGTCCCGATACCGATACTGGTATCGGTATCGGGACAACCCTACTTTCAACCATTAGGTTAGAAAGGGCACAAGGCCACAGCTTTATTAAAATCCAACACATAACATGTGAACACTTTTCAACCAGTGGCAGTCACAGTTGTACTGTGAGCACACAATTCCAAAAGGGGGCCTGTCCTCACTATAAGTGCTGGACAGGCCGCCTACTTCCGAATTCCATCAAGGGCATAGCCCATTACAGCCATTTTATGCTGGCAAGGTCAAGAAACCGCAGCAAGCTGTGATATACCATAGACAAAAGGGTGGTTAGCTCTTCCAACTACGTTACTTAAAAGACCCAGAATTCCCTGGGGCAATACTTTTACAGAATTCAGGCCCAGCCCATCCCCCCCTAAACAACCAATCCTTGGTGACCACTCAGCCACCTTGTCCTGCACCTGGCCATGCCCCCATCAGTCAATGCTATCTTTCCCTAAGGGGATCAAGAGGCTTTTATTTTTGTCAGCTGTATGTAAAAATACATTTAATAATTGTGTGTGTATATAATATTATAGTATATTTCATTGTTAAGAATCACAGTGCTAAGGGTGTTTCTCAGACAGGTCTTGTTTTAACCCTTGCCCATCCTAGAATTAACCCATACCCCAAAAAAAACCTCTGTCCCTAATAAAGAAGAGTAATAGTCCCATTATTCACTTGCCTGGTGGTATAAATGAAATTGTAAAAAGTTTATTTTGCCTCCTTGGATGCCATAATGACATAATTAAACATTTTTATTAGAAATATTAGTATCTATAATACCTTTAATCTATAGCTAAAAGTGTCATTAGCCCACAATGCCAAAAAAGGAGAACAAGCTCTTTCCTTCCTAATTTCCTTTTCAACTCTTTTAACTGTTTTAAGGTTGCAGAATAGTGTTGCTCACGAATATTCGCATTGCGAATATTCGCTACGAATATTGCATATTCGAGTATTTGCGAATAACTCGAATATTGCGGCGAATATTCGCTATGGCGAATATTCGTATTTTTTCAAATTTATTTTTAAAACACATCACATCCTAGTGATCTCCATCAACGTCTAAAAGCATTGCTGGTATGATTAGAGAGAGACCCTGGGCCGAGTAGCTGATGCGATTCTTTTATGTTGCCGAAAATGCGCATTGCGAATTTTCGGCAACATAAAAGAATCGCATCAGCTACTCGGCCCTTCTTTTGCATCAGAGCCAATCAGAATAACTCGAATATTCGACAAACGAAATATTGCGCGATTATCTTCTCCGTCCTTCTTTTGCATCAGAGCCAATCAGAATAACTTCAATATTCGGCAAACGGAATATTGCGCGATTATCTTCTCCGCCCTTCTTTTGCATCAGAGCCAATCAGAATAACTCGAATATTCGGCAAAAGGAATATTGCGCGATATTCCTTTTGCCGAATATTCAAGTTATTCTGATTGGCTCTGATGCAAAAGAAGGGCGGAGAAGATAATCGCGCAATAGGAATATTGCGCGATTATCTTCTCCGCCCTTCTTTTGCCCCCTTATTCTCCTTTCTTTTAAGTAGAGTTAGTGTAGAGTTAGTGTTTAGTGCATATTAGTTTAGTAATACAGGAAATGATCTCCGTTTATGAGAATTTCGCAATCATTTTCGCATTAGCGAAATTTCGCAAATTTTTTTTTGGATAAAATATCACGAATATTCGATATTAGCGAATATTCGCTAATATTCTTCTATATATTCGCGCAATATCGCGAAATCGAATATGGCGTATTCCGCTCAACACTATTGCAGAACACTCCAGATACAACCAGTTGAGATGTTGTATTTAGGTGATTGATATCACAGGTTCCTATAATAGAATATGGCTTTCCCTCAGTACAGGGTAAGGGTACACTTTACTGAACTAAACAAGGAAGACTCACTGTTCCAGGTGAGATGTAGAAGCCTAATGGAACTGGTGGGTGCTCGGGCATTCTGGTCCTGTGGTGTTATTCGGGATGTCCAAAAAAGGATTTTGGATCATTTCTGTGGTGTGCAGCCATTTCTTCCTATTCATACACTTTACTGAACTGCATCATTTTCTAGTTCACTTAAAAGGGAGGATGAGCACCCACAAAAAACAAGAAAAAAGAAAATAAGCATCATTAGAAATACCTAAAACAAATAATAAATTGAAGATAGCTCACCTGCCTGAGATGATTATCATAAATTATTAAACACGTTATAGACCCTACAACATACCCTATTCCAAAAGGTGCAAACTCTGCTCTCAAGAAAAAATCTCAAATTGGAAACACAAAAGTGCCTTTTGTACAGCCTAGCTCTACAACCCAAGGTACTGCACAGGAACCAAGGGTGAACTTGAAGACACAAGTACTTGCATGTACTACAAGGTTCCTGCAGTTCAGCACCTAAGGTAATACATCAGAACGAAAGTCTCCAATGTCGCGTACACACGATAGGACATTCCGACATTAAAACCATAAAAAAAATTCCGGCAGGTTGTTTGCTCAAACTTGTCTTGCATACTCACGGTCACACAAATGTTGTCGGAAATTCCGAACGTAAAGTACGCGGTCACGTACAACACTACGACGAGCCGAGAAAAGATACGTTCTATGATATCGAGCATGCGTCAAATCGATTCTGAGCATGCATAGGATTTTTGTGCGTCGGAATTGGTTACAGATGATCGGAATTTCCGACAAGAACTTTTGTTGTCGGAAAAATTGAGTACCAGCTCTCAAACATTTGTTGTCGGAAATGCTGACACCAAATGTCTGATGGAGCATACACACAGTCGGATTTTCCGACAACAAGCTCACATCGAACATTTGTTGTCGGAAATTCTGACTGTGTGTACGCGGCATAAGATTTTTTAATTAGAATGACTGTAAGAAGTTTACAATATTTTGTGGTTTATGGCGTGGGACATATTGGAGTTTGTGCATTAAATGTATTTCCTAAATATAAACTGTCATCTTTCTTTTTTCAGGTGTGTACCAGACAAGCAAAGATCATTCGCTCTTGGGGTACAATGGTCATTAATTCGATTATTGGGTAAATGTCACCTTATTTACAATAATATAACTTTGAATTCATTATTCTTATTTTTAGACAAAAACCCCATAATGTAATAGTTGACATTTATTAGACTTTAGTAACCAAAGTCACAGCTTCACCCCTCCAGAGCTCAACATAAAGACTTTACTATCCCCTATATACTATCTACAACTCTCAATATCCTTAGGTTTTCAAAATGCATAGAAGCAAGAGACGTGGCAGGTGCCTCAATAATGAGTTTGGAAGGGAGATTCAATCCTATAGAACTGATTTCTAAAACGAAATGAAAAAATACTCACTAACTAGTTTTCATTTTCATTCTTGCATGCATCTTCATCCTCTGGCAAGTGGGTCAAGGGAGAAGTAATAGCTTCCATTAAACCCCCTTCTTGCACCCCGGCTGAACTGCATTGAGGTGAACGTGAACCACTTTACCCTATCACATTAAGGGGTATTATTTGGCCTGAATTGAAATCAGAAAAATACAGCTTATTGCATTTTAGGGTTCAGGAACTGACTCTGACAGCCAGTGGCGGCTGGTGCTAAACAAACCCCCCCCAGGTCCGCAGTCACCACTCCAGCAGTCATGGGACCGCGGCTTTGCCGGCTTTTCCTCCTGGCTAACCCGGTCTTCTTTAGATCCGCCTCTTGTTCTGATTGCCATGGGAGGAGAAGCCAGAAACCGATAGCGAATATTGGTTCGCTAGTATTACAAGTGGGAGGGTTCTGCGCCCAGAGCACAACCTTTTTCAGGCTAATTAGAGTCTCGGGCTCTAAAAAAGGGGCTTGGGAATAAAAAAAGACATACCTAAATAGAAAGGCATAAGTCCGGCGCCCCACATGCAAACTAAGAGGCTTGCAAAGTTTAACTGAATTAGATCGGACATAAACACAAGGGGGTATGTTTATAAATGTGTTTACTCAAGATGTGATTCAATTTGAAAAAAAATGGTTAAAGTTGTGTGAAAATTTTGTGTGAAAAAATACAGAGTAGCTAATTAAATCATTGTCCTTGGATGGAATTGCTGTTGCATGGTAAACTGAATTTTGAGTAAAATATAAATTGAATTTGATTTATTTTGCCTAATGTCAGACTCTTCCATTGAGAGTTTTGTTTTTAATTTCTAACATTTTATTGATACAATTTGTAGATTTTTTTTTAATGATATTTGCATCATGTATTATAATTGTGTATTGGTTGTTCAATTTGTTTTGTATAATAATTTAAGTTTGTTTCTGTTTTGAGGTTCTATACCTGGACCAATATTATTTGGAGTTGTTATAGACAGTAGCTGCATTCTCTGGAACTTGAATGAATGTGAAGTAAAAGGAGCCTGCTGGGTCTATAATAATTCAAATATATCATATAAACTCGTTGGCATCAGTAAGTAATTTCTTTTTTACATAAGCAATATTTAATTTCAATTGCAAATGTAACAATATTAGCATGTATAAACATTACATTGCATGAACTGTTATGTTCTATTTCAAGTCTGATGCATCTCTACGATCAGGGCCATACCTGCCATGCACTAAGTTATGCAGCATGGCACAAACTTCTTACCTTTCTTCCAAAAAGACAAGCAGTACATCCTGGTCACACCTAGAATGAAATGTTGCTGGGTTTATAGCATAGCATTGATATATGATATTGATATTGATATACATGATTTCCTTCTCTTTGATTTTTTCCCCTGTGCTGTAGCAGTCCATTAGAGCTATTAGTGCTCCGGTCCTTTGTTGACAGTGGTCTCATGCTGGAGAACCAGGCCTTCCAGAAGACACCCCAAAATGGCTTGCAATACCACCACATTTTATATAGCATTAGCTAATTAGGCCATAAAGAAATAAGCTGATTTTGGGAACATTTTTCACTGTATTTAGCAAAGCTCTCTTTTGAATATATTGTTGATTTCATAATCATGGGATAAAAGGAAAATTAAATGCAACACCGCTGATTAAAATATAATACATGCATTTAAACACATATAAATGACATGACTTGGGGTAACCGCGACAATATCTCTGCCTTGCTTACCGGGCCTCCAGTTGCCCTCTGCTGATACAGATTATAAGAGAAAAATAATTTATGTAGTATGTCCCTAATATCCTATAAGAACAAGGGTCATCGTGAGAAACCTGTCTCAGTTTTGGGGACTGTGATTTGTATTCGATTGTAGGCAGCATTTCAGGTCTGACAGAAAGGCATAGGGGGAATGGATGTACCTAAGTGTAGTACTAAAACATAAGTATTTATTCCATAAGGTTAAAAACACTCAGGCCGCGTACACACGATCAGTCCATCTGATGAGAACGGTCCAAAGGACTGTTTTCATCGGTTAACCGATGAATCTGACTGATGGTCTGATGTGCCTACA
Source organism: Rana kukunoris (assembly GCA_029574335.1). NCBI lineage: Eukaryota > Metazoa > Chordata > Amphibia > Anura > Ranidae > Rana > Rana kukunoris. The sequence goes on along the minus strand of CM056049.1, from coordinate 135,549,472 downwards.
CACCATTGGTTAAAAAAAACGATTGTATCAGAACGCGGTGACGCAAAACACAACGACGTGCTGAAAAAAATGAAGTTCAATGCTTCCAAGCATGCGTCGACTTGATTCTGAGCATGCACGGCTTTTTAACCAATGCTTTTGAATACTAACGATCGGTTTTAACCTTTCGGTTAGGCGTTCATCGGTTAAATTTTAAAGCAAGTTCTCTTTTTTTTGACCGAAGGATAACTGACCGATGGGACCCACACGATCGGACCTTTATCGTGTGGGTCCCATCGGTCAGTTATCCTTCGGTCAAAAAAAAGAGAACTTGCTTTAAAATTTAACCGATGAACGCCTAACCGAAAGGTTAAAACCGATCGTTAGTATTCAAAAGCATTGGTTAAAAAGCCGTGCATGCTCAGAAACGGACCTTTAGTCCGTTTTTATCGGTTTTGACTGATCGTGTGTACGCGGCCTTACATGAGTGATATGCTTTACATCTTGTAACTGATTTTATCTTATGAAATAAGTACTTCCTTTTCTGTCATTTATTAGCGTTTCCTCTGACACACTCTTGGGATTCCTGCTGCCTATAAATTAAATATATATTTTTTAAATATTCAATGCTATTATTCTGGACTTATGGACTTTTTATAAAAATGCTGAGGACTTATTTTTATTCAAATCATCCACCTGTCTGTACGTCAGATGTTGATTTCATTTCAGCATTTCAGGTCTGCCTCAGGAGGCTGAAAGGTGTGGAACACTTCTAGTTGTGTAGTGGAAGCGTGTTAGATGGGGACAAGGCAGCAGATATTTATGGAGGGAGGTCAAGGAAAAGTCTGCTTTTGGAAGCCCCTTTAAAAGATGATTAGTCTTTTGTATAATTATCCTTTAAATTAACTCCTAGCACCCCCAGCCCCCCTGGGTTTTATACTCATCTGTCCTTATACCTGCAAGATCCATGCTATACTGTCCACAGGAAGCCATACGGACACACTGCAAACTCTCTGGCCAGTCTCTCATTCCGTCTTTGCTTGCATGGAGAAAATTCCATCCATTCTTATAATAGCTGTCTATTATGAATTCCAATAATAAACAGCCACCCCCAAGGAATTAATGGGATTTTCTCCACACATACACAGAAGAAGCAAAGGAATGCCAAGGAACTTGCAGCAGCAAGGACAGGTCAATAAAAAACTTTGGAGGAGCAGATTAAATCATAACTATACAAAAGTATAGATTTATTTTACATTTAGTGTATATCATAAAAAAAACCACAATGATCTTCTTTATCAAGATAAGAATAGCAGTGACTAGAAATCCCTCTTAAGTGCTTAATGTTATTTTGACAGCACACTCATTTTTTATACATTTACAATTGAGACACAAATTAACAGAGATGGTTCTATAAAAAATACATTTAGAAATCCACACATCAAAGCCTTAATGCAGTTAATGTGATATGTGGTTCAGTGCAGCATGTTGAATACCTCAGTACAAACATATGACATATGAGATAGTTCAAATATTTATCAACAACACAAGCAATATACAAAAAAGATCTTCTATCAATTTTGACTAAATGTTCTATGGAAATTACATTTTTAATGCATTATTTTAATGACTTTACAACACCCACTAGTAGTATTGTGACCACGTTTTTCTTAAAGTGGTTTTCAAGGCTTTTTTGCCCTAATTCATATTTTAAAAGCCAGCAACTACAAATACGGCAGCTGCTGACTTTTAAAAAAATGGACACTTAGGGTCCTTTCACACGTGCAGACCGTTCGTCTGTTTTTAGACGTCCGTTTATGGACCGCAATGCTTTACTTAAGCTCAGTTTTTTTGAACGGAAGAAAACCCTATTTTTCTTCCGTCAAAAAACGGAACGCACGAAAAACGGATGTTAGCGGACGATCCGTTTAACATCCGTTTTTCATCAAAATAGGTAGAAAAAAAAAACGGATGAAAAAACTGATGAAAAACTGATGAAAAACTGATGTGAACGGACGAAAAACGGACGAAAAACGGATAAAAAACGGACGAAAAAACAGATCAACTGATGAAAAAAAACGGACCTAAAAAACGCTCCCCACGTGTGAAAGGACCCTTACCTGTCCAGCGAGCACGCAATGTCAGCAGCCGAGGCTGAGCAATCCGCCGCCATCCTAGGTGAGGGAATCATGAGGTGAAGCCTTGCCCAATTCCCTACTGCGCATGGGCGAGGATCGCAGTGCACAGTCACTGGTCCCCGCTCTCTCCTGGGAACAGTGTTTCCCCGAAGACAGCAGGGGGGGTGTGACGTCACAGGCTGGATTCCCCGGGGATATGAACCCAGTAAGGTATCTGCACCCCCCTGATAGGTGCCAAATGTAACACCGGAGGGGGGGGGGGTCCAAAAAGCGGATCCGATGGATTTTTTCAACGATGAAGCCTTTCATCAGTCTTGCCTACACACCATCGGTTAAAAATCCGCTTGTATCCAACGCGGTGATGTAAAACACTACGACGTGCTGAGAAAAATTCAGTTCAATGCTTCCGAGCATGTGTCGACTTGATTCTGAGCATGCGTGGATTTTTGACTGATGGATTTCCCCACAGACGATATTTTTTTTCTATCGTTTTTTTAACCATAAGAAAAATTTAAAACAGGTTGTATTTTTTTTTACCTATGGATAAAAAAACGATGGGGCCCACACACGATCGTTTTTTCGGATCAAAACGGTCCATCGGTCCGTTTTCATCAGACAAACCGATCGTGTGTACAGGGCTTTAGTGTATTCTCTGCATTACATTGTTTTGTCACGTTTTTGGGGTTGTGTTCGATATGTGCAAAGAGAGATCACACAAATACTTAAAGGAGAAGTATGGGTTTTGACTTTTTCCCATATTTATACTTACCTCGGTGGATGGACCATCTGTCCCCCGTCGTCTGTGCACTGAGAACCGAGCCACCGAACATCGCCGCTGGCTCGGTTCTCACAGATCACCAAGAGGAAAGAGGCTGACTGTCAGTCATACTCTTTCCTCTCTGCTTCTCCACGCTCATTGGAGCGCTGAGCAGTGGAGGGGTGGGGAGAGGCTGTCTCAGCGGCTCGCTGAGACTGCCATCAATCAGGGCAGCTGGCGGATCCCGATTTGGGAAGTCGACTGATGCAGTGACGTCAGCGAAGAGCGGACTTCAGACCGCTCTCCGCTGAAAACGGTTCACAGGAGTGCAAAATGAATTGCACTCCTGTGACCCTTAGGAGAAGCCCAGCTTAAAAAGCTCAGGCTGGACTTCTCCTTTAAAAATATATATGTATTTTTAAAGTAATGACATAGAAAGATAAAGAAAATATGACAAGAATACTTAACTAAATATGCTGTTTCCGCCATGGAGTCCCCCTGCTTTACATACAACATGGCCAGGTAATCAGACATACACATGTCTAATGGCAGCTCTGGATGAGACTAACTTATTCCAGTTTGGGCAGTGGTAGCTACAGGCTAGTATGTTAATATATGACCAATCAAAGTTGTTTGCACAGTGATATCACCTTTTAAGGGGGCTAGTGGGCAATACATATGACCTTATATGACTCCTTGACCAAGATTTGGAGGCTTGAATGCATTAGTGAGCCATATTATTAATAATAAAATATGTAATATGCAATTTCCCCATCATAAGGTATAACAGACCTTCTGTCCTTCGGATCCCCCACCTCCTCCTTATTCTTATCTCCATCCAGAGTGTAGTCTGAAAGCTGCAGTTCTTTTTGTTCTTTCTCTCCTCACAGGACAGGATTAAAACACTTACAAGATAGAGGATGAAAAGGAGCATGTAGTAAGTGTATCCAGGTGATGTTCCGATAGCAGGAAGGTCCCAGTATGTAATACTTCCAGTAGGTTCCAGAAAACAACAGCCGGTACGCTGCAGGCTCTGGAAACACAATAACGCTGTCTGGGTCAGTGTGGAGTATGGAGCCTGGAAATTACTTCAGTGGAAGTGGGACGAAAACCTGCATGGAACACAAACAGGCAGTGTGTCATCAGAAAGGTGACACACTTCCTGTTTGTGTTCCATGCTGGTTTTTGTCCCACCTCCGCTGATGTCATTTCCGGGCTCCATACTCCACACTGACCCTGACAGCGTTATTGTGTTTCCAGAGCCTGCAGCGTCCACCAGCTGTTGTTTTCTGGATCCTATTGGAAGTATTACATACTGGGACCTTCCTGCTATCGGAACATCGCCTGGATACACTTACTACATGCTCCTCTATCTTGTAAGTGTTTTTTAATCCTTTTGGGGATGTTAAAAAGTTTTCATTTCTGCACTTAGAGGCACTTTTGTTTGTTTTTCTGTTTATCATTAGAGATCGCTGAGTGTGGCCTGAAGTGTAAGAAGATGTCTATCCCTTCCAAAACAGACTTTATTTGCTAGGTCCTGATATCCGGAGCACATATTGATATATACTTTTTTTCTGGTGGTCATTGGGAAGAATTCCCCCATTACAGACAGCTAAAAAGTCTTTCAGTGGTTACTTACCTGAGAGGTGAGAGGAGTCAGTGTAGTGCCCCCTTACATTGGTGGTTAGTGTGAAGAAATCTTCATTTACAGATGTCAACATATCACTGGTGTCTCTGAGGGCCAAGAGTAGAGGCCTCAGTCATACCACACATCTGGCTCTTCCAAAGGATATTGGTGTTGGAATTAAGCTGGTATGAAATCAGTTTTCCAAAGCTTTCTACCGTGCCCAGAATTAAGCTGGTATGAGATCAGTTTTCCAAAGCTTTCTACCGTGCCCAGATTATTCAGAATACAATAATTAATTATTCTGAACAAATACTAAAATTACTTTAGAACAAGCCCCAATCATCTGGGTTTCTAAAATCATTGTGAAGAAATATGTTTTTATATGAGAAAAAATCTTGGTGGACTACTAGCCTTCTAATGTGTTCTTGAACTGTTCTAACAACAAGTGTTCTTGGACTGTTTTTAACTAACCAAAACCTGACTCTAGAGTCTTTGCTGAGTTCTTTGGATATTTTTGAGAATGAACTTCACATTAAAATCAGCGAAAGAAGTGAAGGGTGTCTTATTTTAAAGCGATTGTAAAGCGTCAATTCTTTTTTTTAAAATAACAAACATGTCATACTTGCCTACATTGTCTGGGCACAGGTGCATTTTGAGGGGCGCCTTCTCAACCCCTTTGGGCAGCCCTGATTCAGGAAAGCTGATATAACAGCATACTCACAAATGTTTAACGCAATATACTCATAATGTTGATTAGAACACCAGCTCCATATCGCCATGATAATTAAATAATGTTTTTCCTTCCTTGCAGGTGCAGCAAGCAAAATCATCACAATTATATTCCTTTTCCTTGCTCATTTTATATATAAACCTCCACCAAGCCCACAAGACTCGTCACAAAACAACGGCAAAGTCATCTCTTCAGACTCTTTATGAGGGAATGCCACACAATCTCCTATAGGAAGATGTGAACATTCCATACTGGTGTAGATCATTCAGTATGTTTATAACATAAAAAAACAAAGATGTGACATAGCTCTTCCACAAACAAAAGCTTAGCCAAGTAAATTGTAAGATTAACACATGCTGGGGGAAATACTTTCCCTGCGAAATATTGCTGTATCTGAATGAAAAGGGGTAATATGTAGAATTTCTTTTATATCTTCTTTAGAAGATTTTTTTTTTGAAAGGTTATATTAACCTTTGCCTATTGACTTTTATGGACAAATTACTGATATAGATTAGGACTGTAAACTAGACATGTGCACACCGAAACATTTTGTTTCAGAATTTTGTTTTCGTCCAAAAAATACCTTTCGTTTCTCCCGAAATTCGTTTTTATTTATTTTGATTAGTTAAAAAATGCATTCGTCCAAAAATCCAAATGAATTAAGGTCAAATCTGTCATTGAAGGCTTATTGTGTCTGTTGGATATTCTAAGAAGATTCAACGGAGCAGCTAAACTGTACGACACTGCAATTGTACATTTCCAGTCAAATGTTCCGCCTACAAGCTATAAAAGAATTCTAATGTTGTATGACACTAATAATAATTATATTTCTAAATTATTATTACTAGTGTTGAGCAGAATATGCCATATTCGAATTCGCGATATATCTCGAATATATAGTCGAATATTCGACATATATTCGCTAAATACGAATATTCGTGATATTTTTTGGAAATTAAATGATTGCGAATTTTCGCGAATTTTTGCGAATTGCGAATTGCGAATTGCGAATTGCGAATGCGAATATTCAAGAAATGCGGAATGGAGCACTCTGATTGGCTCAGAATATTTGTGATATATTACAATATAAAATAATTGCGAATATTCGAGAAATGCGGAATGGAGCACTCTGATTGGCTCAGAATATTCGTGATATATTACAATACAAAATAATTGCGAATATTCGAGAAATGCGGAAGGAGCACTCTGATTGGCTCAGAATATTCGTGATATATTACAATACACAATAATTGCGAATATTCGAGAAATGCGGAAGGAGCACTCTGATTGGCTCAGAATATTCGTGATATATTACAATACACAATAATTGCGAATATTCGAGAAATGCGGAAGGAGCACTCTGATTGGCTCAGAATATTCGTGATATATTACAATACACAAAAATTGCGAATATTCGGCAAATGCGGAAGGAGCACTCTGATTGGCTCAGAATATTCGTGATATATTACAATATAAAATAATTGCGAAATTTCGAGAAATGCGGAATGGAGCACTCTGATTGGCTCAGAATATTCGTGATATATTACAATATAAAATAATCGCGCGATATCGCTATTACCGAATAATCGCATTGCGATTTTTCGGCAATATAAAATGAGCGCTGCAGCTACTCGGCCCAAGGTCTCTAATCATACCAGCAATGCTTTTAGACGTTGATGGGGATCTCTAGGATGTGATCTGTTCTAAAAAAAAATTTAAAACATTCGAATATTCGAAATAGCGAATATTCGCCGCGATATTCGCGTTATTCGCGAATACTCGAATATGCAATATTCGTAGCGAATATTCGCAATGCGAATATTCGTGAGCAACACTAATTATTACTAGTCAACCAACATTCAAATTCTTCTATAGCCTAAAGCATTTGACTGGAAATTTATGATTGCAGAATCGTACAGTTTAGCTGCTTCGTCGAATCTTCTTAGAACTTTCAACAGACACCATAAGCCTTCAATAACAGATTCGACGTTTGTATGTTTTTCGCTGCTTCGTCGAATCTTTGTCATTCGCGTTGAATGGTCTACCCCAACACTGTCTTTATAATGTTGAATCTTTCCTCTCTATGTAGAATAATATTGGACTAGTATAGTTAGGTTAGACACATTCAACGGCAGATTTGATAGACACAGATTGCTATTGTCAGCTTCATGTCGAATCTCCCATCTATATCGAACTGTGGTAGCAACGAAAACGAAAATAAAGCATTTTTTATGTCGGATCTTTTGGATTCTGCACATTAGTTTTCGTTTGTTAAAACGATAACGAAAATACCTGAAATTCGGACAAAAATGCACTCGGATGAAAATGCACATGTCTACTGTCAACCTAAATTATGAAAATCTTTTTATGCATGGAATGAAAACAACTCCCAAGACTGATTAATGGGAAATGTCTGTATATTGAATGAAAGGAATAGTGAATGTGAACTGATGAGTATAACCTGTCCATATGTGTGTGCATTAATGCACAAGTCTTTGGCCCGGTATGTTTGAACATTAGCACATTATATGAAATATGCAACTTGTCTTTTTAGTTGTTACTACCCATTGTGGTAGATCAAGTAGCACTGAAAACCTGTCCCTTCCCCTGCTACTGGAACTAAGCCATGAGTTCTAGCACTACTTCCTACCTTCCTGTAATCCTAGTTGTCCTGCCATTTTTGATACTAAGGAAAAACATGTAGAAGAAGGTTCTGTTTCCATGTGCTGCCTACAAAGTAATTAAACAAGGACAAACAATAGTCACACTGTCTCATGGTAGGAACAGTCTGCCTTAGACATTATGTTGTTTTCTTGGCAAGTACATACTGTATTTCATCCACAAACTGGCCCCCAGCTACATCACTAACCTGGTATCAAAATACCAATAAAATCATTCTCTTTGTTCCTCCCAAGACCTCCTGCTCTCTAGTTCTCTAGTCATCTCCTCTCTTGCTCACCTCCAGGACTTCTCCCGAGCCTCTCCCAGCCTTTGAAAATCCCTACCCCAATCTGTCCGACTATCTCCTACTCTATCCACTTTTAGGCGATCTCTGAAAACTTTTCTCTTCATTGAAGCCAATACTGCATCCACCTAATAACTATGCTTTTATTTTGACCATCAGCTCGTCTTCCACAGTTATTACCTTTTGTATCACTTGACCGTCCCTTTTAGATTGTAAGCTCTAAAAAGCAGGGCCTTCTGCTTCCTCCTGTATTAAATTGTATTGTAACTGTACTATTTGCCCTAACATTGTAAAGTGCTGCATAAACTGTTGGTCCTATATAAATCCTGAAGAATAAATGTTAATATTTCATACATGATAGATAGGCCATTCAGTATTGGACAGTACTGTGTTTTGCTACATATATTACCATCTACTGAATCTATGGGATATTAGAGGTGACTAGCAAATCGGAAGACATTTACTTCATTGGTGCACCATAAACCATGAAAACTACTGCATAGTTGTGCCAAAATCATTCCATGGTATACAACACTGGAAAGCCAGTATTGCTAAACCCTTATTTTTGTATACCTTTCATGATTACTATTAAAAGCTAAGAAACAATACATTTTAACTTTGACCTATAAGGCCGCGTACACACGATCAAATCTGTCTGCTGGAAACGGTCTGCTAGACCGTCCCAGCAGACAGATTCGATCGCGTGTACGGGCGAGCCGACGGATTTGGCCACCCGACAGATTTCAAAGCATGCTTTGAGATCTATCGGGTGGGAACCCGTCCGCCCGACATGTCTGCTGGTTAGTACACTTACCAGCAGACATGTCGTCTCGCACCGGCGCCGAATGGATTCGGGCGCATGCGCGGAAGTGTTTTACTTCCTGGTGCGGTGACGTGGCCGCGTCAACGTCACCGACACGTCACCGACACGTCAGCGCGCCGTCTGCTGGCGGGGATTTTGGTTTGCTCGTGAGCTCGTGTACACGCGAGCAAACCAAAATCCAAAGAGACAGATTTGTTCAAAACGGTCGGTCCGACCGATTTGAACAAATGAATTGCCTCGTGTGTACGAGGCCTAACTCTCAAAAAAACTAAAGTTGGCAAAATGTGTGAACCACGTATTTGGTAAAGAAAAAGGCAATTATCACATTTCTGCAACTACATTTACAGCCATTCAATATACTGATTGAATGCAGATCATTGATTTATATCTAAAAGGGTTTAATCTACTGCTGTAATAACCCCATGAATAAGCAGGTTAAAAGACACCAGTGAGTGCAAAACTAGTTCCATAGTCTTTTTTCTTAAGGGCCTGTGTCAATAGAGTTTTGTTTGCCTCATACTGGGTTTGTATTCACATAAGTCCAGTGGCGGCTGGTAGTTTTTTTTTGGGGGGGGGGGCGGCAAACAACCACCCCCCGATCCCGACTGTCAGGTCACCTGCCGCATTTACCCCATCTAGGTTCCGGGCAGGCAGTGCTGTGATGGGCGGGTATCTCCTCCTCTTCTGCATCAAGGCAGCTTCCGCCATGCGTCTCATCCCCCTCCTCCTAGGCGTCAAATACGATTGTCTGTCCTTTCAGCCAATCGGGTGATGGATCTCATGACCCGCTCCCTGTTTGGCTGTGAGGAGGATCAGTGTGAGAATAGTGGATATTCATTCGCTATTCTCACACAAATGGGTGGGATTTGAGCGCAGTGTTGTGCGCCCCGAGGCCCTTCACTACTCCGCACTACCCTGCAATACTCCACAACACTCCGCAATACCCTGCAATACTCTGCAATACCCTGCAATACCCTTCAATACTCTGCAATACCCCGCAATACTCTGCAATGCTCTGCAATACCCTGCCCATAATGTGCAATAGTCTGCAATACCCTGCCATACTCTGCAATACCCTGCCCATACTGTGCAATACTCTGTAATACCCTGACATACTGTGCAATACCCTACAATACTCTGCAATACCCCACAATACCCTGGAATACTCCACAATACCCTGCAATACTCCACAATACCCTGCCATACTGTGCAATACCCTACAATACTCTGCAATACCCTGCAATACCCAGAAATACTCCACAATACCCTGAAATACCCTGCAATACTCTGCAATAACCACTTCCAGTATGCCACGCCACATTTTAACGTCCTTGACTTTGTGTGGTGGATATCTGAATGATGCCTGTAGCTACAGGCAACATTCAGATATCAGCTTTTTCAGCCGGCGATTCCCTACACCATAAAAATTATCATAGTGGCTGTTCTGCCGCTTGATCGTTTTTACCAGCGGTGAGAGGGGACGTCTACCCCTCCCGCCGTCCCTCCGATGCTTCTACTGACTCACCACTACGACCCCATATCTCACTGTAAAGAGGATCTGTCATGCCATATTCCTATAATAAGGGATTTTTACATTCCTTGTAATAGAAATAAGAATTAAAAATATTTTGTGAAAAAAGTCTCAAACTAAAATAAATAAAGTAAAATTAACAATACATTTTTAATTTTTTTAAAGTGCCCCTGTCCCCGTGAGCTCGCATACAGAAGCGAATGCATACGTAAGTCCGCCCACATATGAAAACGGTGTTCAAACCACACATGTGAGGTATCTCTGCGAACGTTAGAGCGAGAGCAATAATTTTGGCTCTAGACCTCTTCTGTAACTCAAAACATGTAACCAGTAAAAATATTTAAAGCGCAGCCTATGGGGGTTTTTAAGTAGCGAAGTTTGGCGCCATTCCACGAGCGTGTGCAATTTTGAAGGGTGACATGTTAGGTATCTTTTCACTCGGCGTAACTTCATGTTTCACATTATGCAAAAACAGTGGGCTATCTTTACTGTGTTTTTTTTTTTAAGCACAAAACTTATCTTTTTTGTAAAAAACATGTTAGAAAATTGCTGCGCAAATAACATGCGAGATAAAAAGTTGGAACGACTACCATTGTATTCTCTAAGGTATTTTCTAAAAAAACATATATAATGTTTTGGGGTTCTATGTAATTTTCTAGCAAATAAATGATAATTTTTACATGTAGGAGAGAAATGTCAGAATTGGCCTGGGTGCTCCAGAACGCCTGCATGTTGGGCCTCTGTATGTGGCCACGCTGTGTAAAAGTCTCACACATGTGGTAGCCCCATATTCGGAAATAATAACAGAATGTGTTTTGAATTGTAATTTGTGGTATGCATATGCTGTGTGTGAGAAATAACCTGCTAATATGACAATTTAGTGAAAAAAAAATTAAAGAAAAAAAATCTTGATTTTGCAAAGAGTTGTGGGAAAAAATTACAACTTCAAAAAATGTACAATGCCTTGGAATGTCTTCTTTCCAAAAACGGGTAATTTGGGGGGTATTTTTACATTTTTTTGGCATGTTAGGGTCTCAAGAAATGAGATTTTCAGATATTGGCACCATAGCTTGTGACTCTATAACTTTCACAAAGACCAAATAATATGCACCAATTTGTACTTATTTTTACCAAAGATATGTAGCAGTAGAAAGAGAAATTACTAATTTGCTAAATTTTATAACAGAAAAGTAATTGTCATTTAAAATGTGAGAGCACCGAAAGCTGAAAATTGGTCTGGTTATTAAGGGGGTTGAAGTGCCCAGTTGTCAAGTGGTTAAAAACAATGACAAACCTGTGCACATGCGTTAAAACACAATTTTAAAGTCCATAGCATGTGATTGGGTCCTGAACACTATAGATTTTACTCTTGTATATAAAGTCACATAGGGTTTGATCCCTCTACTGGTTGGAAGTGGATTAACCATATACGGTACAATTTTTTTTTCTATGATTATGTGAGGAATTCACTTTGGCCGGTGACACTGAAAACTCTTGCTAAAAAATCAGCAACAACTTCTATGGCCATGTTGAAGATGGAAATTGTATCCGGCTATAGATTTAGAGTGCTATGAAGAACCTATAAACCAGGAGCAGAACCCACTAGTACAAATCCCAAGGCTTTAAAAAGGCAGTGGTTTAATTTAGAAACAGCTGTTTTCTATTCCAAGTATGTGAAGATTTAAAAAACTGCATTTCCGTTTTATTTTTCTATTAGTGCCAAACTTGATATTGCCTTAAGAAACAAAAAAGGGGCATGGGTAATGCCTTCCTTTATTTTTTTACTTTTTTTTACAATGTAAGACATGGTCAAAGTTTGTCCACCACGTCTGTGATTTGGATTAAAGAAATCAGTTTTATTGCCATTTGTAGAACTTTTACACCCACTGATCTAAATAAATAAAACTAGTCTTTATTGTGTATGCCACTATGAGTGCTGGAACATGTAAAACTGGCTAATTGATACTATTCTAATGTTTAATAAAGATTATATGAATAAAAAAAGGTGTGTGTGTTTTTTCTTTTGTTTTTTTAGGAAGAACAGTTTTAAAAAGATGTTATATTTTATATATTTGATTTATACAGTATCTCACACAAGTGAGTACACCCTTCACATTTTTGTAAATATTTTATTTAATATTTTCATGTGACAACACTGAAGAAATAACACTTTGCTACAATGTAAAGTAGTGAGTGTACAGCTTGTATAGCTTGCTGTCCCCTCAAAATGTTTGAATTTTTTTTTTAAATATTAAAAAAAAAATGACATACTGTCATCAGCCAGTTATATGTTGACATGGTACTGCACTGGTGACAGTATGTAAAATAAAATCTAAAAGGTTTGAATTTTTTTTTTTCATTTTCCGAAAAATTAAAACTTCAAAAAGCATGCCATGACCCTTACTAAATACCTCAGACATCTACTTTTCAAAAAGGTCACCCTCAGTATTTGTACTGTCCTGGCGTTTACAGGTCTCAAGTAATGAGATAGGACATCAGTACATCAGGATTGATAGATTTTCAGATATATACCATCATTTGTGGACTCTATAACTTTCCTACAGACTAAAAAATATACACTGATTTGGGGAAATATCACCAAAGAAATGTAGCAGAATACAGGCTGGCCTAAATTTATGAAGAAATATTATTTTCAAATGTTATAACCTAAACAAGGTTATGGTTTGGTCTTTTTTTGCAAAAAAATAAAACACCCAGTGGTGATTAAATACCACCAAAAGAAAGTTCTATTTTTGTGAAAAAATGATAAAAATTGTATATGGGTACAGTGCTGCATGGCCGCGCAATTGTCGTTTAAAGTGCGACAGCGCTGAATGCTGAAAATTGACCTGGGCAGGAAGGAGTTAAAAGGTTCAATGGCTAAATATATATGTGTACTAGGTCAGTGATGCAATTCACAGTAAATCAAGAATGAGGATAACTTCCTTGAAAATTGTAACTTAAAATGCATGTTAGCAATAGCAACAGTCTTATTCTACCCTGACAAATTCTCTTAACTTTCTCCCTCCAAACATGTATTGCATGCTTTACATACTTCTCCTGTTGATATTTATACATAAAATAAATGTGTGGTAAGGCCTGCTTCACGCTAATGCAGCTGCAAAAAAGGGGAGGAGTTTGCCTGTATATGAAAAAATTATTTACAGGTGAATGTGACAGACAACGTCACTAAGGGAGCAAGGTAGGAGGTGGAATCCTTATAGGTAGAGCTTCAAAGGGAGGAAACCAAGTGGAAAGTAATATAGGGCGTATGCTATAGGCCCTCTAACCAGAGGGAGGAGGGGGCGGCTTACCTCCTATCACAATTTGGATTAGGATGTGAAGTGTCATAATAATGGGGGATTTTATATAACCAGACATTACCTGGGCGGAAGAAACCACGCATTCATCTAAAGCTCGCAATTTCCTAAATGTCTTGCAGGACAATTTCATGGGTCAGATGGTAAATGCACCAACAAGAAACAAAGCGTTACTAGACCTACTGATTACCAACAATACAGACCTGATCACGGATGTGGAAATATGGGGCAATTTAGGAAACAGCGATCACAGGTCAATCAGTTTCAGAATAAATCACACAAATAGGAAACATAAGGGGAATACAAAGACACTGAATTTAAAAAGAGCCAACCTTCCTAAACTACAATCCCTGCTAGAATATACTAAATAGGATAAATTCTTAGGAACATAGAACATAGAGGAAAAATTGGTATGCTTTAAGAGTATATTAAATAAGGGTATTAGCCAGTGCATCCCAATGGGAAATACATTTAAAAGAGCTAATATAAGTCCTGGGTGGCTTAATTCCAATGTAAAAATGCATATAAAAGCAAAGGAGAAGGCCTTCAAAAAATACAAGGCTGATCATCACCAGAATTCCAACTTTACAAAGAATGCAACAAGAAAATGTAAAGGTGCAATCAGGGGGGGGGGGGGGGGCTAAGATAGAATACAAAAGACACATAGCGGAGGAGAATAAAAAAAATCTCAATAAATTATTTAAGTATATAAATAGTAAAAAAGGGAGGCCAGATCATATTGGTCCCATAAAGAATGATGAAGGGAATCTGGTTAATAAGGATGGAGAGATGGCAAAGGTATCACATTTTTTCTTCTCCTCAGTCTTCACAAGGGAAACGGGGGGCTTCAGTAACCAAAACTGCAATTTTTATCCTCATGACATGTCACAGGAAGCACCCTAATTGCCAACAGAGGATAGAAATAGAAAAACTTAACAATAATAAGTCACCAGGGACCAGAAGGCTTGCACTCGAGGGTCCTTAATGAACTCAGTCAAGTAATTGCCAGACTATTTTTCCAAATTTTTATGAACAGTCTACTGACTGCAGAGGTACCAGCAGATTGGAGAAAAGACAATGTATCTCCGATATTTAAAAAAGGGCCAAGATACATCCAAGGGAATTACAGACCAGCTAGCCTAACCTCAATAGTATGCAAGCTCTTGGAGGGAATGATAAGGGACTAAATACAAGATTTTAGTAATTAAAACAGTATCATTAGCAGTAATCAGCATGGATTCATGAAGAATCGTTCTTGCCAAACCAACCTATTAACCTTCTATGAGGAGATGAGCTGCCATCTAGATAAAGGAAGGCCCGTAGCTAAGCAGGGCAATAATTTCTCTGCAGAAGTTGTGGAAACCTTGCAAGAAGGTCTGAAAAAATTAATGTGGTGGACAATTACATGGCAAATGAGGTTTAATGTAGAAACATTTAAAATAATGCATTTGGGTGGCAAAAATATGAATGCAATCTACTCACTAGGGGGAGAACCTCTGGGGGAATCTAGGATGAAAAAGGACCCGGGGGTCCTAGTAGATGATAGGCTCAGCAATGGCATGCAATGCCAAGCTTTTGCAAGCAAAGCAAACAGAATATTGGCATGCATTAAAAAAAGGACTAAGTCCAGAGATAAAGGGATAATTCTCCCACTCTACAAAACTCTGGTCAGGCCACACCTGGAGTATGCCGTCCAGTTCTGGGCACCAGTCTTCAGGAAGGATGTGTTGGAACTGTAGAGAGGGATAAAACTTTTCCACGAAAGGGAATTAAAAAAAACATGTGGCTATTCACTAAAATGAGATGAGAAGCGGTTTAACCTTAAACTGCGCAGGTCAGGGGTATGCAATTAGCGGACCTCCAGCTGTTGCAGAACTGCATATCCCTGGCATAGATGGTTCTTTTCTGTAAGAGTGGTAAGGATGTGGTATTCTCTTCCACAGACAATGATTTCAGCGGGGAGCATTGATAATTAAAAAAAATATAATAGATAGGCACCTGAACGACTAAAACATAAAGATTGCCAAGACCCTGAAACTGAGCTGCAGCATGGTGTCCAAGACCATACAGATGTTTAACAGGACAGGTTCCACTCAGAACAGGTCTCGCCATGGTCGACCAAAAAAAGTTGAGTGCACGTGCTCAGCGTCATATTCCAGAGGTTGTCTTTGGAAAATAGATGCATTAGTGTTGCCAGCATTGCTGCAGAGGTTGAAGGGGTGGGGGGGGGGGGTCAGCCTGTCAGTGCTCAGACCATTCTCGGTACACTGCATGAAATTGCCATCCCAGAAGGAAACCTCTTCTAAAGATGATGCACAAGAGAGCCCACAGATAGATTGCTGAAGACATACAGACTAAGGACATAGATTACTGAAACCATGTTCTGTGGTCTAATGAGACCTTAAACTTATTTGGTTCAGATGGTGTCAACAGTGTGTGGTGGCAGTCAAGCATGGGGGTGGGAGTGTCATGGTCTGGAGCTGCATGAGTGCTGCTGGCACTGGGGAGCTACAGCTCATTGAGGGAATTATGAATGCCAACATGTACTGTGACATACTGAAGCAGAGCATGATGCTCTATCTTCGGGCCACAAGCAGTATTCCAACATGATAATGACCGCAAACACACCTTCAAGGCGACCACTGCCTTGCTAAAGAAGCTGAGGGTAAAGGTGATGAGCTGGCCAAGCATGTCTCCAGACCTAAACACTATTGAGCATCTGTGGGGGATCCTCAAATGAAAGGTGGAGCCGTGCAAGGTCTCTAACATCCACCAGCTCTGTGATGTCATCATGGAGGAGTGGAAGAGGATTCCAGTGGCAACCTGTGAAGCTCTGGGAACTCCATAACTGCCCAAGAGGGTTAAGGCAGTGCTGGAAAATAATGATGGCCACACAAAATATTGACACTTTAGGCCTTTTTACTTAGGGGTGTACTCACTTTTGTTGCCAGCGGTTTCGATATTAATGGCTGTGTGTCAGCTAATTTACACTGTTATACAAGCTGTACACTCACTACTTTACATTGTAGCAACGTGTAACTTCTTCAGTGTTGTCACATGAAAAGATATAATATAAATATTTACAAAAATGTGAGGGATGTACTCACTTTTGTGAGATACTGTACTTAATGTCCACAATTGGAGAACACACAAGGTTTTAGAGAGTTGACAGCACCGACAGGGAAAGATAGGAATTTATGCATGTAATCAGGTTCTGTCCCCAAAAATAAACAAAATACAGGGGAGTTGGAATATCCTTAATTGGGATAGACTTTTAGGCATCCATGTAATGCAAGTAACACCCTTAATTTAATAAAGCAAAAAGATATATTTTTCAAAATGATCAATGCATGAAACTAATGAAAACTGATAGGTGATAATTGCATATACGTTCTCTGTACATTGTTAATTATCAAGACTAATTACAGGCTATATTAATTGTGTTGTGCAAATAGCTTCATTTACTTCCACGCCAGTTTCCAGCCCAGTGAAACCAGTTGGATGTCTCACAGTGGAGGATATTTAGTGTGATGTAATATTTTGTTCTTTCCGTCCTACTTTTTACTTCTATACGGGTCGATGTTTGTATGACTTCATGTAAAGTATTTGGAAACCTTTCCTGTGGAAGAGTAAGCTTTCAAGAGGTAATTCCTTCTTGGTGCTTGATCAATAAACAGAATATTCTAGGAATTTACACAAAAAGAGAACATGTACAGTAAAGGAAATAGAAAGCAGTTATGTACATCCACAGCTTCGGAACGCTTCTATTTGCGTTACGCTGCAGTGCAAAACGAAATAAATGATGCAAATACAGACGTGTAGTATTAAAAAAGGGTAAGATGAAGGTGCGCAAAACTATGACGAGAAACAAAAGTGTTCCAACACACAGTACAGCTCCCGTAAAATAAATATATATATATATATATATATATATATATATATATATATATAATATTTATTATCCCTTAGGCCGCGTACACACGAGGAGACAAATCCGATGAAGACGGTCCGACAGACCGCTTTCATCGGACATGTCTCCTGGGATGATTTGGTTTGATCAGTGTACACACGAGCAAACCAAAATCCCCACGGACAGACAGCACGGTGACGTGGCGGTGACGTTGACGCCGCCACGTCACCAAACCAGGAAGTAAAATACTTCCACGCATGAGTCAAATCCATTCGACGGATGCAGGGGATTTATGTCCGCTGTTTAGGCGTACTAACCAGCGGACATGTCGGACAGACGGGTTTCCAGCAGACAAGTTTTAAAGCATGCTTTAAAACTTTTGTCAGCTGGAAACTGTCTGCTAGCCCGTACAGACGATCGAATCTGTCCGCTGAAACTGGTCTGCGGACCAGTTTCAGCAGATATATTCGATCGTGTGTACGCGGCCTTAAATTTAAATACATTTTTAATTTTTCACTTCTTTAAGATTAATTGCATGTGTACCTTTTAAAAAGGTATGTTTCTGTTAATGACTGTGTTTCAACCTACAGATGAAATTGATGATCATTAGCAACTGCTTGGTATAATTGCTTATTCATACACTCGACTCTAATCCTACAAAATCTCTAACTTTGTGCAAGTCTAAGAATTGATGCTGGTTTGAAGCCAAAGGGTAGTCACACCAAATACTGATTTGATTTAGATTTTCTTTTCTACTCGCTCACTATGCTGTATTTTGTAAATTGATAAAAGCAAACAATTACAATTTCAATTTTTTTTAAAGCATTCTTAATTTACAGCATTTATTCACACCTGTCTAAAGCTTTTGCACAGTACTATGTGTATATATATATATATATGTATATACACACACACACACAGTAAAACCATGGTTTGAGAGTAACTTGTTTTGAGAGCATTTTACAAGACAAGCAGAATTTTTTTAATAGATTTTGACTTGATATACAAGCGATGACTTGATATAAGAGTAGCGTCATGTCACAACTGAGTATAAAATAGAAGTGAGGCTCCTCTAAGGCCGCGTACACACGATCAAATCTGTCTGCTGAAACCCGTCTGACGGACCATTTCAGCAGACAGATTCGATCGTGTGTACGGGCAAACAGACGGATTTGGCCAGCCGACAGATTTGAAAGCATGCTTTGAAATCTGTCGGCTGGGAACCAGTTGGACCGATATGTCTGCTGGTTAGTACGCTAACCAGCAGACATATCTGCTCGCACATGCGTCGAATGGATTCGACGCATGAGCGGAAGTGTTTTACTTCCTGGTGCGGTGACATGGCGGCGTCAACGTCACCGCCACGTCACCGCCACGTCAGCGCACTGTCTGCCGGCGGGGATTTTGGTTTGATCGTGTGTACACGATCAAACCAATACATCCCAGCAGACAGATCTGTTCAAATCGGTCTGTCTGACCGATTTGATCAGATGTATTTGCTCGTGTGTACGGGGCCTAAAGCAATATGGTTACATTTATTGAAGGTACACCATTTAGAAACTCACATGGTTGATGGTTAAAACAGGCACATCTAAGTATGTAGGCAGCCGGGGTAAAGATGTCCAGATAGACCATCCACCATTGATGTTGTCCCTTCCACGAGCGATTCAAACCTTGCTTTCAGATCGCTCTACTGCAGGGTCTTCCCGGTCACGATTGCAGACTGACAGTGGTGAGAGTCGGTGGTGAGGAGGATGGTATATGTGGATCGCTTTACCCCGGATCCCTGCATACTTAGATGTGCTTCTTTTAATCATCAAACATGTGAGTTGCTAAATGTTGTATCTTCATTAAATGTAACCATATTGCTACACTTAGGGCCCTTTCACACGTGCCCGTGTGAAAGGGCCCTAAGTATGTAAGTCTTTACATAACTAAGTAAGTAAGCCTTTAATGTGTATGTCCGTATTTCATCCATCCGTTTTTGGATGAAATACGGACATACATGTATCGCTATGGGATAGCGAGTATCAGCGGATGAATATCCACTGACACCCGATCTCATCGGTCCTCACTATGGTCCGTTTCTGCAGACGGAGGAAAATCCTATTTTTCTATCCGTCTGTGGATCGGATCGGGTGAATGCGGACAGACGGTCTGTGTTCATCCGATCCCCCCATAGAGGAGAGCAGAGATTTGACAGGGCGGTCCCTGCACAGGGACCGCCCTGTCATCTGCCGGCTCAGCGGGGATCAATGGAGCAATCCCCGCTGAGCAAGCAGGTGAGAAATGTACGGATCCTCACTGATTGGCATGCACTCGGGAGCCTCGGGCGCTCCACAGAGCTTTCAATGAACAGCATGAGTATGCCGTTCCTTCAGAGCTCAATGCGGTGCTGACGTCACTGGCTGCTAGTCGTTGGACGTTGGTGCACGTTTTATTTATTTATTTATTTATTTATTCTGAGCTTACTTGTAGGTTAAAATGTCACAAAGAGTTTAATACCACTTTAATGATCATAAAACGTGTAAACAATTCTCACTGAATACTCCAATGTTCATTATACTGTCTTAATGGATGTTTTTGTTGACATGTTACACAAGCCCACGATAAAAAAGATATGAAAAAACTTAATAAGCAGTTTGACTAAATAATAAATGTAAGATTATATATTTTTTCCAGTAATTCGGTTTACAAAGAATTCCAAACAAAATACAAACCCCTAATTCAAATAGAAAATCAACCCTTGTTAAATGCATGCTCTAATTTAGCAGTAGTTAAGTACTGCATGCTGCACATCCTAGCCTATAATGTCTTTAAGTGCTTCTGGACTGACACAATATAAGCCCCAAGCATGTGCACGCCGACTATGCCACCTATTTAAACAAACAGTAAGCTGCAGCACCACCATGAGACAATTTTGTGAAATTGCCATTCATTGAAAAAATGCGGTGTGGCTCGGAATTTATTTTATAGCTACAAAATTAAAGAATTGTACCATAGCTTTGTATATATCCCAAATTAAATACAAACAGCTAATTAATAATGTATAACCTTTACTTTATCACGGGTGTAGCCATGGCCCAATAGGGGTTGCTGAATGTTGTGGTTCACCTGTCACCCTGCTCAGCCCGGAATGCATCTCTCAGTCACTCAGAGACCGTTTTTTTTTATTTGAGCTTTGAATGGGATGGGTAAAAGGAAGTTATGGGATGCCCAGAATGGTTCAGCACAACTTGCTTGGGACTTATATATACACTGCAGTATATACATTCCAGTCTTCTCTCCAGCACCAAAAATTGTTTAAGACCTCTTTTACTTCATTCCTCCAGCACTTCACTTGCTGAATAACATTACCCCTCCAGCACTTTCCTTGCTGCAGACTGTTACTCTTCCAGACTAGCTAGCACTGCATGGTAAGGCCTGACACTAACTCAGCCAGGCCTCAGTGGATTGCTTTTTGCGGGCAAAGACCTTGGGCCCCAGTGGTGAAGAAATAGGCTCAGTGCTAACTGTCCTCTATTCAGCTACCACTCCCACATAACTCTCTTCAGGCCCTGCCAGCCAGCCTGGTTGCAATGAACTTTCTCCTATGCCCATCTCAAACTGCAAACTCCCAGTTCTCTCAGGCGTGCCTCTTCAGTCCTCCCGACTGTGCTTCACTCACCAGCCCTCCTGGCTGTGACCAATTGTCCTCCCTGAAGTCTCAGCAGTTTTCTCTCCCGCTGTCTTCTCCTTGCTCTCTCATGTGCCTCTCTCCCAGGATCTCTTCTCTCCTCCTGCACCCGAGGCCAGACCAAGGTCACCCCCCCAGATTGGGGAGCTCCCTGTAGACCCCAACAACATCCACACTCTCTCACTCCCACTCTTCCACCTGACAACTCCTCCCCAGCTGGGCTGACCCTGGGTAATTAAAGAGGCCTGCCCCCTGCCAATCCAAGCTGGGGATTGGTCAAGGCTCCTCAATATACCCCAGGCAGCTCCACCTCTCCTCTTCTCTTTCTAGCACTTCATAGAAAGAAAAGGGAGGTGGCAGTGATGCTACTCGTGAGTCACCAGCTGCTACCCTAAACCACTCCCAGCCCAGAATGAAAACAAACAAGCCTAGCAACCATCTAGGCCTGCCTAAATTCTCCTACTGTACAGAAAAAAAAAAACTTATCTAGTGGGTGCCAAACTAGCAAAATACAAAGAAAATGGATGTATAAACATCACTTTGTAACCTAGACATTACCGTCAAACTAATAAGAAGATCGAACTGAAAAATATGTTTATATGTTCCTATGGCCAAACTGAGACTTCAGGGAAGGAGGGGCGCTAGAACAGTTGTCACAACTTGCACAGCATATGCATTATGACACATTTATGTCAAGTCCATAATTTAGCACCAAAAAAAAGTTTAACAAAATTGTAGCGTATTTAAAACATTTTTATTAAGGCCATTGTAGTAATTCAATGTAATTTATTTACTTATTATAAGGTCTGTTTTTCACTTTTGCAGATTGCAGTTTGCATATTCCAAGTGCATTTTGCATTTTTCAATACACATTTTTGAACCATTGAAGTCTATGGAATCAAAAAACAGAAAACAGTACCTGGCCCTTTCCATTAAATGCCCAGATGTGAATGTGACCCATAGGAAACCATGTTAAATGGACTAGTGTGTTTCTGCCAAAACTGAAAACGCACTAAAAAATGCATTGGTGTGAACTAGGCCTAAATCATTATGAAAGGTTGTGGATTTCCTCAGGAACCACACATTTTTTCTAATATACAGTATTTCATTAGAAGGATTTGAGTTTTTATTGGAACCAGGAAAAGTTAGTGTATGACAAAACTTGCATAAACATACCACAGATAACCAGAAAAGCAACAACTTTCTATAATGTGTAATTTCCAGAAAAAGGTCAAAGCTATAATACAGAAAAAGGAGAAATAACTATTTTACTGAAGAACATGCAATTCCCACATTGATGTTACTTTGAAATCGCGATTTCAATGTAGCAAGGTCAGTGCTATTTCAGCTGCTACTTGATAGACATCTGTGTCTTGATAGACATCTGATAGACATCTGTGTGACATCTGTGTGGCTTCATACACAGATGTCTATTGAAGTCGCACCTGAAATCGGCAAAAGTAGTGCAGGAACTTCTTTTGCAAATCGGTGCGGTGCCACACCAATTGGAACAGTACCATTGCCTCCAATAGGCAGCAACTTGTCATGCGATTTGATCTCTCAAATCGCATGATAATTTCCCAATGGTCCCAAAGTCGTGAAATGCTTGTAGCTTCCGTTTTTTTTAGGTTATAGAGATGATTGGAGCCATCCTGGTCTCCAATCAGCTCTATAGTCAGGTGACGGAACAACTGGCTGTATTCTCGGGTTCCCTGGTGGGACAGGAGAGCCTGAGAAAACCATTGAAGATGGCAGGAGGAAGAGGGGAACGTTCCCTTCCACTGCTTGTAAAAGCAGGTTAGCAGCTAATTAGCCAGTAGGATTGCTTTTACATGAAAGCCAACCACTGGCTGAAAAAAAGGATACCAAGATCATACCTAAACCTGCAGGCATTATTCATGTATAACCGTTTAAAGTCCAGGAACATACCAGTACGTCGCTGGTTCTTTTTGGGCATATATTGTAATGTTCTTTTTTTTCCATGCAGCCTGCGGGTTAAATGAAAAAAATAAAACAGATTCCTTCATTCATATTGATCAATTGCTGGTATGCGCACCATTAGAATACCACCCTGCATCCACCCACTTCTAATGATGGGCATACATGCACCATTCTTTTTCTTTCATTCAGCCCATGGGCTGAATGAAAAAAAAAAAACAGATTCCTCTATTCCCATCGATTAATGTGAATGAAGAAATCTCTGCCAACAAAACTAAATAAAATTACATGCCGAAGCATAGGGCTGATCCGCCCCTATATCCACCCCTGCCCATATGCTTTGGCATATATGCTCTCTTTTAACTGTGGTGGTGAAATCACTGCCTACAGCTCTGGAGTCACAGATTTACGTATCATGGGACAAAACCCCATTGCTATCAAAATAAATAAATCAGTGCTGTAGCTGAATGGCGTACCTGCAAAGCAAACAATTTTAACAATAAATCACAGTATCAATAAAACAACTTTTTTATTGCAATCTGTGCCACAAAAATAGTAAATAATATATGCCAAAGCATGGGGCAATCTGCCTCTAATGTCTACCCCTGCCACTATGCTTTGACATAAAGGCTCTTTTTTTTAACTGGGGTGGTGAAATCACCTCCTACAGTGCTGATTTACGTATTGTGAGAGCAAACCCTGTCACTGTCAAAATAAATCAGTGCTGCAGCTGAATGACGTACCTGCAAAGCAAGCAATCGTTAACAATAAAACACAGTAACAGTACAGTATAACAGTAGAATGACAATGACCTGCAAAGCAAACACGATAAACACACAGTAACAATAAAACATTACAGTTAAACATAAGATACAGTAAAACAGTAAGAACAATAAAATGACAACAATTTTAGTTTTTTTTATTAATTTATTTTATGTTTATTTCAAAAATGTTCCTTACAATTTTATTTGTAACTGTAAAGGTTCCAAGTTCAGGTCTCTCAAAGGGCGATGGCCATCCCATCTTTTAAGACTGTGCCATGCTGTAGCCTATGCTAATACTCCACTAGTGTGTGGTAGTGACGGGACAGGAGGGACAATAATAGCGGGTGTCACTCATTTTATACAGTCACAACATCTTCTTTGAGGTGATCTTTGGGTAGGGGTACCAGGGGGGACATCCGGAAAATGCCTCTTATGCAGCTGGCTCACTGCATTTGAATTGGAAAATCAGGCCATAGCACCTTCTGGATACAGAAGGGCTGTAATGATCTCTTCCTGGAATTTTAAGAAGGATCCAGTTCGTACAGACACTTTTTTATAGTACATAAGCTTTGAACAGAGCCAATTGAAATAGATAGACAGACACTTTTTTGTACCAGCGTCTGGCCTTACAGGCAGTTAAGTATGGCACCATCATCTGGTCGTTGAACTCTACCCCTCCCAATTTAAGGCTGTATTCGTGGACACAGAGGGGCTTCTCAACAACACCAGTCGCCGTAGTAATTTGGACTGCCGTGTCTGTGTAAATGGAAGACAGAACGAAAACCTTCCATTTGTCCTTCCATCTCACGGCAAGCAATTAGTTGGACTTCAAGCAGGCTCTCTCCCCGTCTAAGTCAGGTATCTGCAAGTCATTGGGGGAAGCGCCGGTGATTAGATCACACGGTGCCACATGCGCCAATTCCTAATTGAAAGAGGTGTCTATAAAGTGTCACACTTATATAAAATAATAAGGGTGACACCAAGTCCCCAACAATCTTAGGAAAAGAAGAAGAAATGCTGCGCATCCGAAGGTTCCGTTGTCAGAGCTATCTGTCAGGGTGCCACTGATCTCTACAGGTTCACTGCATTTTGATTGGAAAATCAGGCCATAGCACCTTCTGGATACAGAAGGGCTGTAATGATCTCTTCCTGAAATTTTAGGAAGGATCCAGTTCATAGAAACACTTTTTTATAGCGTTGAACAGAGCCAATTGAAATAGATATACAGACACTTTTTTGTACCAGCATCTGGCCTTACAGGCAGTTAAGTATGGCACCGTCTGCAAAGGCTGAGTCAAACCTGGTGGTCGCCCTGGAAGGGGCTATTCTGGGATCGTATGCTGCATTGAGTAACCTTGTGTTCAGGGGGCCGAAGGCACAGGCTGGTATGACCGTGTCCATGAAAACTACAGTTAGGGTTTGGGAACAGATGTCGAAATCCATTTGCCCCTCTCAGACGATTTCCCTCCATGCTCCGTTATGGGGAAATCCACGATTTCCTCACTTGCAGAAGATCCCTGATCCCAGGGTATGGGCTAGGTTTGGAATTACCAAGGTGCAGCATGTGATGCCGGCTGGTACTCTCCTACACTATGATACCCTTAAGGCCAAATTTTGCTTGCCTTCTTGGATGTTTTTTAGATTCCTGCAGTTGCGCCATGCTATCCAGGCACAATTTCCCTGCGCCCCAACCGTGGCCTCCCACAGTGTAGAATCCTACTTGTCATTCCAATTTGCCAACCGTATTCTTTCCTCCTTGTATCTTAGGATCTCTTCCTCAGCCGCAAGTCCAACTGCGCAGCTCTTCCAAAGCTGGCAGAGTGACGTTCTGGGCCTGGACTCAGATGAGGGGATCCAGCAGTACATTCCGCTGATGATCTCAGCCAGGGTTATATTTATGCAGCTTAAGTTTCTACATAAGGCTTATTATACCCCTCAAAAGCTGGCTAGGATCTATCCCTCCTGCTCGGACGGGTGTCCCAAATGTCTAACTAAAGTGGGTACATTTATACATGTAGTGTGGACTTGCCCTATTATTCAAGATCCTTCTGCTGGTTGTCTATGACACTGTCACACCCAATAAACATGAACAGCTATTTGTCTTCTACTGTGCCTTTTTTGCCAGGAAGGCAATTTTGTGCAAATGTAAATTGGCTGACCCACCGACGATCTCGCAGTGGAGGTCAATGGTGGATAAGGTGCTACCCCTTTACAAGCTGACCTATATGGGCTGGAAATGTCCCCGGAAGTTTGATAAGGTGTGGGGAGATGGGTGAGGAGACGGCCAATTCCGGATTAGGGCTGTTTAATGCTGGAGGCTGGTTACCGGATATGGTACTGCTTTGTTTGTGGGAGGCTGATTTGGGTGTCTTTCTTCTTCTCCGCCTTCTCTTTGACCCCTTTCTGTTTCTTTTTTCCCACTTCCCTTCCCCTCCCCTGCCCCCTCTCCATTTCGCCCCCTCATTTCTTCCCTTTCTCTGTTTTGTCCCCCCCCCTTTTTTTCTCCCTCTCTCTCTCTTCTCTCCCCTGGTGAGTTACCTGTTCGTAATGTACCTAATTGCCCCTATTGTCTTTGTTTTGAACTATCCACCCTAAATTCGTAGCTTTGCATATGTGCTTTTATTTCTGACCCCTGCTACCTTGTAATTTTGTACTTTTTGCACTGTATGATATTGTGTTGTGTACTGTGTTACTTATTCTATTTTGCTGATAAATAAAAACGTATCTTTAGAAAAAAAATATGGCACCATCATCTGGTCGTTGAAGTCTACCTCTCCCATTTTAAGGTTGTAATCGTGGACACAGAGGGGCTTCTCAACAAGACCAGTCGCCGTAGTATTTTGGACTGCCGTGTCTGCGTAAATGGAAGACAGAACGAAAACTTTCCATTTGTCCTTCCATCTCACGGCAAGCAATTAGTTGGACCTCAAGCAGGCTCTCTCCCGGTCTAAGTCAGGTAACTGCAAGTCATTGGGGGAAGCGCCGGCGATTAGATCGCACAGTGCCACATGCGCCAATTCCTAAATGTCTAAAAAGTGTCACACTTGTATAAAATAATAAGGGTGACACCAAGTTCCAAACAATCTTAGGAAAAGAAGAATGGCTGCACATCCGAAGGTTCCAAAGTGCCTTTATTGGAAAATCACTGTGATGACACCAGGGAAACCAATATTCAGTCACAGATGCGTCACGACTGAGTATAAGTTGTATGTGTGAAACACATCTACGTGACTGAATTCTCGTGTCCCTGGTGTCATCACAATGGTTTTTCAATAAAGGCACTTTGGAACCTTTGGATTAGACATGTGCACTGCCGAAAAATGTGTTCATTTTCGTTTTATTTGTTTTTTAGCTTTTTTTCGGAAATTCGGGAATTCGAAAATTCGGAATTTAGAAATTCGGAAATTTGAAAATTCAGAATTCAGAAATTCAAAAATTCTTAATTTGGAAATTCGAAAAAAAAAATTTTAATTCTGAATTTTTTAATTTCTGATTTTCCGATTTTCTGATTTTCGAATTCTGAATCTTCGAATTTCCGAATTCTGAATCTTCGAATTTCCGAATTCTGAATTTTTGAACTTCTAAATTTTCGAATTCTGAATTTTCCAATTCCAAGGCGTATGTATGTGTATAGCAATAGGGCTATGGACAGTGTCTGTAGAGCAGTGGATGGTGTCAGTAGAGCAGTGGACGATGTCAGTAGGGCCGAGATTGATGTTAGTAGTTTATTTTTATCACTTACCATTTAATATTTTTATTATTTTTTACAATATTTTTTACAGTAATCTTTTATTATAATTTTTAGAAGCCCCATTGGGGGCTTTGGTGAAATATCAGGGGTCTAAACAGACCCCTGATGTCTCACTTTTGAAAGGAAGGGATGGAGGGCAGAGTTTCCCCAGTCCCTTTCTCTGCAGCCAAGCAGCAGAGGGAATCTGCAGCACAGGATGATTAGGGTGTGCTCAGAAACAGTACTTTAGAGAGAGGCAAGTAAACACTACAGAAATATGTGCTTTATTCAGATTTCATAGAACCAATTTAAGGTAAAAACAACTTCTACCTTTTACAACCACCTTAAAAAAGATCTTCCCACTGTAAAGCCTCGTACACACGCTTGGTTTTACTCGGCAATAACCAGCAAGAAAACGGCTGGCAGAGCTTTCTTGCCGAGTATACTGTGCGTGTGTACGAGGCTTTCAGGTTTCTCATCAAGAAAACTGCCTAAAATCTCGACGAGAACAATTGAGAACCTGCTAGCTCTGTACACGTTGTTTTTCCTGATGAGATTCTTGGCATTATTCTCTTGCCGCCCGAGTGTACAGACACTCCTTTCAAAAGAACCGCGGTTCTTTTGAATGGCAAGAACAGGGTGACGTCATCGTGTATGACGAGCATGCACTCGTCACATTCGATGCCGTCGCCGCCATCTTGCTGCACCCTACCTATGCTTAGGAAGCTACTGCGCATACGTCAAAGTAATTTCGAGCATGCGCATGCGCGGGTTTCCACAGCGACAGGTAAGTATACACACTCTCAGGCAAGAAAGCTCTGCCAGCAGTTTTCTTGCTGGTTCTTGCTGAGTAAACCTTGCGTGTGTACGAGGCTGCTCTCTATTTTCTCATTGTGATTCTTGGCAGTGTTTTCCTGCCGAGAACCCTGAGAGTGTGTATACTTACTTGTCGCCGTGGAAACCCGCACATGCTCGAAATGACTTTGACACATTTGCGGTAGCTTTTGTAGGCATAGGTAGGGTGCAGCAAGATGGCAGCGACGGCATCGAATGTGACGAGTGCATGCTCGTCGTACGCAATGACGTCACCACATTCTTGCCATTCAAAAGAACCGCAGTTCTTTTAAATTAAGTGTCTGTACACTCGGGCGGCTAGAGAATCTTGCCAAGAATCTCGTCAGGAAAAAACAATGGGCCAGATTCACATACACTTAATATTGCGCTGCGTAATCGAAATACTCTACGCTGCCGTATTTTACCAGGCTCTACACCGAATTCTGGTCGATTTTTGCCCGTACGCTACGGCGGCGTAGTCTATTTCTCGCCGCGTAATTGAAATACGCGATTAGGTGGCGTGAAGCATTTAAATTAAGCGCGTCCCCGCGGCGATCGAACTGCGCATGCTCCGTTCAGAAATTTCCCGCCGTGCATTGCGCGAAATCATGTCGTTACGTCATTCGTTGTTTGAGTAGCGTCGTTTACGAACATTCCTATTTCCGGACGACTTACGTAAAAAATAATAAAAGACGTCGGAAAACTTAGAAATTCGACGCGGGAACGACGGCCATACTTAACATGGGCTGTCTAATATTAGAGCAGCAAAAAGCTGGTATAGTGTTACGCAAAAAAAAGATGACTAAAGGTGCCGTAAGAGATTGCGAATGAAGATCGTAATTTCGGGGAGCGCCGTCAAAAGCTCATTTGCAAACCCCGACGCTGAAAACGACGGGAAGTCCACCCAGTGGCCGCAATTTTATTGCAGCGTAGATCCGAAGGCGTACGAACACGTAATCCAGTCGAATTAAAGCCCGCAGCTGTCTATTCATGGTTTGAGGTTTTGGACTAGCTAAAAAACGCGCGTAATTTGAAATTACTCCAGTCTAACACCAGTTAGACAGGAGTAAGGGCTCTGTGAATCTGGCCCAATGTTTTTTCCTGACGAGATTCTGCCTCATGTGTACGGGGCTTAAGACTTGTTAAATCTCCCAAAACATTATATTCTTCTGAAAGCAGAGACTGTGGAGAATTAGTTGGTAGTTGCAATTTTTTATGCCACACAATCTTAACGCATCTGTTTATTAAACCCATATTTATAAAAAAAAAAAAAAAATACACTTTTATTATTATTACTATTATACAGGTTGTATATACCGCTAAGGCCGCGTCCGACGTACCGTTTCAGCAGACATCTCCGATCGCGTGTATGGGCTAGCGGACATGTTTTCCCAGCGGACAAATTTCAAAGCATGCTTTGAAATTTGTCTGCCGGATACATGTCCGTCGGATATGTCCGCTGGTAAGTACACTCACCAGCGGACAGAAATCTCCGCGCATGCGTCGAATGGCGTCACCGCGTCTTCAGCCCGAGGGGATTTTCGTCCGATGGTGTGTACACGCCATCGGACCAAAATCCGAGACAAATGTCCGCTGGAAACGGTCCATCGGACATGTTTGAGCGGACATGTCTCATCGTGTGTACGCGGCCTAACAGTTTATGCAGCACTTTACAACATGAGTTAAGATTGTGTTGAGTAGATACCAAACATGCAACCCTTAAAACTGTGCATGCCTGCTGTGAAATGGTGACAAATTATGGTACGTAAAGTTGTCATTAAGCGATGCATTAAAAGTCTTTAGGTTAGCATTTTAAAATGAAAGCGGTTGTAAACCCTGGCTAGTAAAAAACAAAAAAAATAAAAAACACCTGTAAATCAATTGTATAGTGTGCTAGTATGCATCTCATACTAGCCACTTATGGAATACTTACCTTAGAACAAAGCCCTTCCATGCACGCTGTCACCGCTGAGAGGGCTGACATCTTCCCTCTGTCTTTCTCGGCTGTGTGATTGGCCGGAGCCGCGATGACGTCGCTCCCGCACATGGGTGCTGTTGCCCTCGGTTCTGGCATAAAGCTTTGAAGTTCCGCTGGACCTTCAGAGCACCTACGCCGGTGAGGTCATTGGCTGCATACGGACACAAAGTAGACTTTACTATGCTTTAATTGTTAATAGTGTCTTTAGAATTATTGCTTTCACATATTTTCCTATGCAGACACACTTAACGTGTATGCTTACATGTGTGTGTTTCATCCAGTGCCATGAACCCCCATGCCAAAATGTCACTGTGTCTGCACAGGATCCTCAGAATGTGCAAAAAGATAATGTCAATATTATATGAGTCATTGACCGTGTTCTTTACGGCAATAGCTTATTGTAAAGGCAGAGTAGTGAGGTTTCAACTATTATATATAAAGTTATCACTCATAAAGACACATTCCTAACAAATAATACAGATTGTGGTTTAAACAAATCACCACTAGATGGAAGTGTTGTCTTCTAAGATATTTGGAATTCATTGCAATGCTGTTTCTCCAGTAAAAATTGTAAAATGGGTTATTGTGTGCTTTTTTTGTCTTATGGAATTTTAGTTTCCATGTATAAATAACAGCTACTCCATGACAGTATCATCCTTGATTAACATTTGAGAACTTTTAGGTGTCCCAATGGCTTGATTTTCAGATATGTGTTTGATTGGGGAGTCTTATATTTCAACCTGGATCCAGAATTTAAGGATCCTGTGTCACATAACAGAGAAAGATGTCAGAAAAAGGTAAGCGTATTAAAAAAAATTGCATTACATACAGCATGAAGGAGCCTCCAGTGTGGAAGGGGGACACCACTTATGGGAGCACAGAGTTGGGCTTTAACCTCCCTGGCGGTATGATTCTGTCTGGAATTACGTACCAAAAGCTGTACAATTATTTTGCATGAAAATTTGTCATTTTATACTGTAGGCTTGTAATTCTTAGGAATAACTCACTCAAATCTGACCAAACCAGAGTCTAGTAGACAGTTTGAAACACAAAATCATAAAATTATAATATAATAAATAACTATAAATAATTATAACAAATGATAATGTAATTATAATAAAAATTATTCAATAATGTAATCAAATCAAAATCACTGAAATTTGCTCAGTTGCAGAATTGTCGCTGTCATTACTTTTATTTTTTTATGACAGATTTCCCCACAAAACGCTATCGCTCAATTCTGCAAGTGATTATCATTTATTATCGCTGTTTTCTAGCTGCTCTAAAATCACTTTTGACATAAAGGGGCTCTTTTGGTTGCTATGGGCAATCTACAGTTTGCAGGCACAAAAAAAATGTTTTTATTATGTAAAAGTACATGTAGGACACTGGGCAGACCACTAGGGACAAGGGGTGTGTGTATATTTTTTACATACAGTACTGTAATCTTTAAGATTACAATATACTGTATGTAACGTGTTTGTTTACATTTTTGAATTTGCTGCCGGTCTCCGCCCCCGTGCATTGTAACGTTGCAGGGAACGGAGATCGCGGCGCGCGGGCACTGTGTGAATCGAATGGAGGACCCCACTCGCTCACACAGCGCAGATGCATCGCTGGATCCAGGGACAAGGTAAGTACAGTAGTACCCTGCCTGGAAAAGGTAAGCCAGCGTGCTGCAGGCTCTGCACATCCACCCCGAGCGTGACTCGGGGTTACCGATTTTTACATAGAAAATCCACCCCGAGTCACGCTCGGGTTTACCGCTAAGGGGGTTAACAATGCTTCCTGTGCTGATAAAACCGTTAAAGGGTAACTCCACTTTCATTGGGGGGAGCAAATAAAGAAAAATGTATATAGCGTATACAATTGCTATACAAGTCATTTTGTAATTGAATGTTATTAAAAATTACCTTTCCTTTTCAATTTGCAGCCGCTGTAATTTTCTATAAATTCAAAGCAATATGGCTACCTGGAGTTGTTCTGTACACAGAATTTGTACTGACCACTCCACGGAAACATCATTTCCTACTTGCGTGATTGTCTCACCAATTTCCCCAGAAGTCTGCCTAAGATACAAGTCAGATTTCAGGCATCCCCTGCAACAAAATGTTTATTTTTGGTGAGATATTCCCAATAGGAACACGCCTATAGGGATGCAGGACCATCAGATTTCCTCATTAGTGTCCTGCAGCTGCCACAGCTGACTGATAATTAGTAAATTACTCCCAAGAGACACAGACAACACACACATGGATTTCTTCAGAAAAGCAAAAGATAGAAATCTGCAGCAAATATTGTTACAATCCTTGCAATGTACATAGATCACCCAGAATTACAAGAATAGGCCCATATATGACCAAAAACTCAGGTTCTCACATCAATAAAGATGTTAGAAGATACAAGTAAATATTTCTCTCATTAGTGACAAGAATGGCAAATAAAAGTCCTGACAAGTAATTTTTCTCTGATAAATAGACTACAAGCTTGAGTAGCTACAATTTGATATAAAACCTATTTTGCATTACCATTCTCTTAATTCAAAAAACGATTTTTGCAATATACCCAAAGGCTGGCTTAGTCAGGTCCAGCAATTACTTTGTGAAAAAATGATTAAAATATGATTAGGGTGTGATTATTGAGCATGACAGCAAAAACTACCTTTCAACATTACACAGAACTGTTCTAATTAGGACTAATTTGCCTCAGGAATTAGAATTTTACAACCATGTATAATTGTTGAAAAATATTGTATCATGGCAGCATTTTAAAGTTTTGTTTACACGAGTGTCAGACACAAAAGGGTGTAGAAAAGATACTAAGGCTTCTTTCACACGTCCGTTCAGTTTTTTAGATCATTTTTTTTCCCCTTCAGTTGTTCCGTTTTTTCATCCGTTTTTCGTCCGATTACATCCGTTTCCGTTCCGTTTTCCGTCCGTTTTCCATCCGTTTTCCCGTCCGTTTTTCGATCCGTTTTTTGATCCGTTTTTTTTTTTAACTTTATATAATCAGCTTTTCAAGAATTTTCCCATGATTCTTTGTTTCCCCCAGCGTGCATTGTGCTTTCTTCTTGCTGTATGTTAACAGCCAGCTGTTTGGTTCCTGATTCATTGTTGTACTTTACAGCTTATTAAGATGGATTTGGGGAGTTATTATGAGAATGTGACTTCATTTGTCATGCTCTACTATCTGTGGAGAAAAAAAAGCATGACCACGAAGATGTCTGCGAGGAGACGCTGTTACTGGGCACATCCCATGCTCCTCAAGAGGCCAACTGAGGGTTTTTTTGCTCTGCACTACGCAGATTTGCGACGTTACCCTCCAAAATTTTTTAATTTTACCAGAATGACGATTCCAACATTTGATTATTTGCTGGAAAAGTTGCATCCATGATTATACCGGACAAACACAGACATGAGACGTCCTGTGCCTCCAGAGGAGCGACTTCTCATTACCCTCAGGTAAGCCAGCCAACCATTTAGCTTGATTATGTCCAGTGTAATGTTGGATTCCTTTCATAATTTCTTCTACTCTCCTACTCTTCCTAGGTTTCTTGCATCTGGAGTTTCTTATACGTCACTAGACCATTTTTTTTTTGGTGGGAATCTCAACTATATCAGGAATAGTACGTGAGACCTGTGAAGCAATATGGGAGGAGCTTCGGTCGTCTGTTCCAGATGCCACCATGTGGCATGAAATAGCGAATGGCTTTTGGAAAAAAACACAATTCCCTAATTGTGTTGGAGCCCTGGATGGGAAACACATCAGAATTCAGATGCCACCTGGATCTGGCTCGCAATTTTTCAACTATAAAAAATACTTTTCCCTTGTGCTAATGGCAATCTGCGACAGTAACTACAGGTTTGTAGCTGTTGATATAGGGGCCTATGGATCTAATGCAGACTCAAGAGTCTTTTCAGCATCACAAATGGGGAGAAGACTACTGGAGGGAAACTTTAATTTCCCATTAGATAAACCACTACCATCAACTGTAGGACCAGATTTGCCACATGTTCTTGTAGCTGATGAGGCATTTGGACTTTCCCAGCATCTTTTAAGGCCTTATGCCAGGAATAATTTAACGACCCCCAAAACATTTTTCAACTATCGCTTGAGTCGTGCAAGGCACCTTATTGAATGCACCTTTGGCATTTTGAGTAGCAAATGGCGCATATTTCATACTGCAATACAACTCAACACAATGTCATCCGTGAGAAGGAAGGGATTTCTGTTGAGGAAGAGGACGAGATAGACTTACCTTCTGTAAGTTTTTCCGGACTGCGACCCAACAATTCTGCCATTACCATGCGTGACAATTTTACAATTTTTTTTATGTCCCCAGAAGGAGAGGTTCCGTGGCAGTATCAGTATGTGTAAAAACAGTCACGAGGCACTTTATGATGTGCACCTTGCTAGTAACATGTTTCACCCCTTTTAGTTAACTTGCATGATCTTTGTTGTCCCAATGAAAATGGCCATTCATTTCTACTTTTCTGATTTCTAGAAGTGTATGCTTTCATGCTTCAATTGTCATTACCGTTGTCCCTATGATATATCAGTTTGTTTCTTTTCACATAAAATACCAAAAAACAAACATTTTCATGCAGTCAAGTATATTTAATTGAACTTCATGACCGCAACATGTAGAATGTAACTTATAGTAAAATCATTAAAATAAGAAATAGACATAAAAAAAAAAAGGGGCAAAAAACTATTTATTAAACTGGTCTCAAAACTTTGCAAATAACATAATTAAAGGTCTTGGTAATAAGAGGTGGGGAAAAGGGAAGAACCTGTGTGTGAAGTGCCCTGGGAAGGAGAGTGATCATAGCTGGGTATCTGGGGTGGGGCTTGAAAATTTTGGGCAATGGAGGCTGGGGCACGATGATGAAGGGAGATAGGGCTGGGTTGGTAATGTTGACTGTAGGGAGCTGGTGGTGCGTGATCGGGGTACAATTGGTGTTGGGGAGGGGGGATAACTGGGGGCACAGGGTCTCCAGACATAGACGCCCTTACACAATTTCCAATGTACTGACCGATTGCCAAGTGCATGTCTAATTTTCTTTGGGCAGAAATTTTTTGAAGCTGGTGATATTGGCTTCTTAAGAAGCACGCGTCCTCATTATTTGGATCCAAAAATGGATCGTTTGTTTCTGGTCTCCTGACTCCCATTTCCTCCATGAAACTGAGCACGGTGT
This sequence comes from Rana kukunoris, assembly GCA_029574335.1. Classification (NCBI taxonomy): domain Eukaryota; kingdom Metazoa; phylum Chordata; class Amphibia; order Anura; family Ranidae; genus Rana; species Rana kukunoris. Next base: position 135,513,574 of record CM056049.1, on the reverse strand, counting down.
CATCTAGGGTACTCTTTTACTGACGCTTTTTGGATGTGGAAGGAAAAGAACGAATGTGAGTGGTAGAACATATACAGTATATATATTAGCACATTATCTTTTGCCAATATTTCAACAGGAGGCATTTTATATTTGATACTTACAGGCACATTTGGGGTTGGTCGCATGCGTCTTGCAGCCGCTAGTGGATCTTCAAGTGGTGCAGTTTCAGTGACTCCCCTTTCTCCATCTGTATCTGGCTGTGAAGCTTCGACATCGGTCTCCTCCTCGCTGTCAGTAATGTTACTGACAGTACTGTAAAATATTCGTCGGTAGATGGGTTAAAGGTCAATACAGAATAGTTATTTCTATTTTTATGTGTGGAGGAAGTTTAATATTTGGAGTTTAGTAGGTCAAATAATGTAATAAAGTGGCTAAGTACCTTCTTACGCTCATTACATCTCTGAGAAATTCCAGCATCTCATAAAATGCTCCCTTCTTATATTTGGAGGGTCCAGCTCCACTGCGGGACTTTGTCTCCTCTATAAGGTCCCGCCGAAAACCTGTCTCGCAGTGAGCGCCATCGTGAAACGATACTCTCTCCTATGAAGAAACAGAAAAAAAATAAACCCATAGAAATCCAAAATGTACGTATACTATTTAAAACAACACATAGTTGGATAACAGTTGTGCCGTGATAGCAGTGGTGTATTTAGATTTTGTGCTGCCCTGGGTCTTGAGGCAGGTGACGTGGCAGGTGACGTGGACAATCCACAACTTGTGGCAGGTGACGTGGCAGGTGACATGGCCAGTGGACAATTCACAACTTGTGGCAGGTGACGTGGCAGGTGACGTGGCAGGTGACGTGGCAGTTGACGTGGCCAGTGGACAATCCACAACTTGTGACAGGTGACGTGGCAGGTGACGTTGCAGGTGATGTGGCAGGTGACGTGGCAGTTGACGTGGCCAGTGGACAATCCACAACTTGTGGCAGGTGACGTGGCAGGTGACGTGGCAGGTGACGTGGCAGTTGACGTGGCCAGTTTACAATCCACAAATTGTGGCAGGTGACAGGGCAGGTGACGTGGCATGTGACGTGGCCAGTGGACAATCCACAACTTGTGGCAGGTGATGTGGCAGGTGACGTGGCCAGTGGACAATTCACAACTTGTGGCAGGTGACGTGGCAGGTGACGTGGCAGGTGACGTGGCAGTTGACGTGGCCAGTGGACAATCCATAAATTGTGGCAGGTGACGTGGCAGGTGACGTGGCAGTTGACGTGGCCAGTGGACAATCCACAACTTGTGGCAGGTGACGTGGCAGGTGACGTTGCAGGTGACGTGGCAGGTGACGTGGCAGTTGATGTGGCCAGTGGACAATCCACAACTTGTGGCAGGTGACGTGGCAGTTGACGTGGCCAGTTTACAATCCACAAATTGTGGCAGGTGACAGGGCAGGTGACGTGGCATGTGATGTGGCCAGTGGACAATCCACAACTTGTGGCAGGTGATGTGGCAGGTGACGTGGCCAGTGGACAATTCACAACTTGTGGCAGGTGACGTGGCAGGTGACGTGGCAGTTGACGTGGCCAGTGGACAATCCATAAATTGTGGCAGGTGACAGGGCAGGTGACGTGGCATGTGACGTGGCCAGTGGACAATCCACAACTTGTGGCAGGTGACGTGGAATGTGACGTGGCAGTTGACGTGGCCAGTGGACAATCCACAACTTGTGGCAGGTGATATTTTTACATATTTTGATGAAAAAAGGACGTTAGCGGATCGGATGGTAAACGGATCATCCACTAACGTCCGTTTTTCGTCCGTTCCGTTTTTTTGACGGAAGAAAAATAGGGTATTCTTCCGTCCAAAAAAAGGAGGTTACCGCAGACGGATGTTAACGGACGTTAGCGGATGCTCATCCGCTAACGGACGCTAACCCATAGGGAAGCATTGAGGTCCGTTAACGGACGTCCAAAAAACGGACGAACGGAACGGACGTGTGAAAAGGCCCTAAATCATTTAGCACATGTATGTATGAAATACACTTACCCTTTTGTTCACACTAACTCATATACAGGAATATAAGGAAAAAAAGTCATGTATATACACAGCAAATGTAATAAATCGAAGTGAACACTGTTCTAGAAAATCTGAGAGTTTAATTTAATTTTAATGCTGAAGCAATTTTTTTTAAATTGTTCACACAAATACAAAAATTCTAATGCACAAATGCACCTAAAACGTAAAACACGTTTTCTTTTCTGAAGGCAGACAATCCATAAACAATGCAGTTCTTTGTCACACAATATTAGCAAAACTGTTTAGTAAAAAAAAAAAAATTGTTGCAATAATATTTTTATTTATTTTTTAACCCTTTTTTTTAATGTTTGTCCATGATAGCACGTAAGGAGTTGCAGATACTCTTAAAATTACGATACCACTTTTTTAGGACCGAGTACAAGTACCGATACTTTTTTTCATGTACTCGCCGATACCGAATACCGATACTTTTTTTTAAATGCAGCCACGTGTCCCCAAATGCAGCCTTGTGTCCCCAAATGCAGCCATGTCCCAAAGTTCAGCCATGTCCCTCTGATTAGCCATGTCCCTCTGTTCAGCCATGTCCCTCTGTTCAGCCACGTCCCTCTGTTTAGCCACGTCCCTCTGTTCAGCCATGTCCCAAAGTTCAGCCATGTCCCTCTGATTAGCCATGTCCCTCTGATTAGCCACGTCCCTCTAAGTTCAGCCATGGTCCCTCTAAGTTCAGCCATGGTCCCTCTAAGTTCAGCCATGGTCCCTCTGATTAGCCATGTCCCTCTGATTAGCCATGTCCCTCTGATTAGCCATGTCCCTCTAAGTTCAGCCATGTCCTTCTAAGTTCAGCCATGTCCCAAATTTCAGCCATGTCCCAAATTTCAGCCATGTCCCTCTGATTAGCCATGTCCCTCTGATTAGCCATGTCCCTCTAAGTTCAGCCATGTCCCTCTTAGTTCAGCCATGTCCCATAAGTTCAGCCATGGCCCCTCTAAGTTCAGCCATGGTCCCCTAAGTTTAGCCATGGTCCCCTAAGTTCAGCCATGGTCCCTCTAAGTTCAGCCATGTCCCTCTGTTCAGCCATGTCCCTCTGTTCAGCCATGTCCCTCTAAGTTCAGCCATGTCCCTCTGTTCAGCCATGTCCCTCTAAGTTCAGCCATGTCCCTCTGTTCAGCCATGTCTCTCTGTTCAGCCATGGTCCTCCTGAGTTTAGCCATGGTCCCCTAAGACAAAACAAAGTCAACCCCCCCTCCTCCTGCCGCTGCTGACATCTACTTACTATGCGCTGGGGGAACACAACAGCTGTCATTTGCATTTGAATAGCTGTGTTTCCCCGCCGTGCTGACAAGTATAGCCCCTCCCCCTTGCCCGGGCACTTTGATGGCAGATCACCCGTCCAAATGACAGCTGTTGTGTTCCCCAGCGCATAGTAAGTAGATGTCAGCAGCGGCAGGAGGAGGGGGGGATTGACTTGTTTTTGTCTAAGGCGGCAGCACATCTCCTCTCCCCCATACGAGGACTGCTCTGCTCCACTCTCCGCCCCCTCTCCACCCGCACTCCACTCCCTCTCCACCCCCTCTCCACCCGCACTCCAAAAAAAAGTATTCTATTCAGGCATCAGGAGTATTTGCGCGAGTACAAGTACTAGCGTAAATACTCGGTATCGGTCCCGATACCGATACTAGTATCGGTGTCGGGACAACCCTACTTAAAATAATACATTTTTATTAAGTTTACCAACAGCACAATGATGATAAAACACAGCAAGATTTGTAGACATAAAAGAGAATGCACTTATGTGTTCCGATAAACAGACATCAATCATGATAAAAAAAAGAGCATCAAGCCCCCTTTTTTATTAAATGCAGATCCACTGCTTCCTCTTTACATTAATAAAGAATATACAGTATATCAATGTGAAAAATATAACAATGTGGAATATCTTAGTACATAAATATAAATCCCAACACAAGTGCCCAATTCAGGAAATGTGTCAATGCAGATCTAACGGTTCTATTTGGCACCAATAAACCAATTTGAAAAAATTAATAAAAATAAGAATGTATGATTTGTGTGACAGTCCTAAATGTCCAAAAACAAGTACTAAAGTTGGTGTAAAGTGCTCTATGCTCCTACGCAGATCCATCGCCTACTCTTTGCACCAATAGTGTGTTTGTGCATTCCCCACAGATGTGCCCACACTCTCCACAAGGGATGGACTCTGCACTATAATGCTAGAGAAGCCAAATAAGCATGTTAGGGCCCTTTCACACTAACGGACGAACGGTCCGCTAATTACAAGTCCGTTAACGGACTTGTAATGGGCCCCTATGGGAGCGGATCCGTTAGCGGATGATGCACCCGCTAACGTCCGCAAGATCCGCATCTGTTTTTTCGGGCGGAAGAATGTCCTATTTTTCTTCCGTCCGGTGGAACGGATCGGATGCAAACGGACAGACGGTCCGTTTCCATCCGATTCCCCATACGGGATAGCGGAGGAGAGACAGGGCGGTCCCTGCATAGTGTGCGGGGACTGCCCTGTCCGCTGAGCCGACGGACACACGGAGTGGACCGCAAAACGGACCGCTCCGTGTGAAAGGGCCCTAAGATATTTTACAAGGCTGTGGATAAGCTCCTAAATGTATACTCCTCTCATTATCTTTATACACAGTGCTCTAGACACCAGTGGGTTCACCTTGCCTTCAAAGTCTACACACATTATACACATTATCAACTGCTTGCCGCCCGCCGCATGCAGATGGCACGGGTAGGCAAAAGGGCGTACCTGTACGTCCCCTTTAACCACTTAACGCTCGCCGCACGACTATACACGTCCACAGAATGGCACGTACAGGCAGATGGGCGTATATATACGTCCCAGCCTTCTAGCGGGTTTTGGGGGTCCGATCGGTACCCCCTCCGCTGCGTGCGGCGGGCAGCTTACCTGCGGGAGCGATCGGTCTTGAGGGGGTGGCTGTTTGTTTCTGTCCGCTCCCTCGTGATCGCTCTCAGCCAATCCCGTGAGCCTCCGCCGTGTCACTTCCTCTGCCTGTGTAATGTAAACACTGGCAGAGGAAGTGATGCAGCTCTCCTCTCGGCGGTATTTTCAATTCACCGAGAGGAGAGAACACTCACAGTAAGTCACACCTAACACTACACTGACACCAGTACACATAGGCACATTTAACCCCTTGCGATCACCCCCCCAACCGCCTGTCACAGTGTCACTGAATGCAATGACCATATATTTACTGATCACTGCATTTAGTGTCAGTGTGACAATTAGTGTGACAGGCAGTTCGTTTTAGGTCCAGGGTAGCCCCGTACCCCCCCCTAATAAAGTTTTACCCCTTGATCACCGCCCTAGTTAACCCTTTCACCCCCTATTACCAGCGTCACTAAGCGATAATTTTTCTGATCGCTGTATTAGTGTCGCTGTTGCCGCTAGGTAGCTAATTTTTTTTTTATTGCGATTTTTTTTTTACTAAAAACATGTGGCTGAATACATTTTGGCCTAAATGTTTGACTAAAACTTTGTTTATTCGATTTTTCTTATAACAAAAAGTAAAAAATATTGATTACATATATTCTGGGGTTGCCCATTAATAAGACAATTCTAGCAAACAGATAAGAGAATTACCCAATCACTTACGGAATATCAGATTCCAGAAGATCCTGCTTTTTTTCTGTTACATCATATACAAATTACACCGAAAAGATATATGAAGTCAGTGATATGTCATTTCATAAATGCGGAAAAAAGCTGTATTGCAATAAATTGGAAAGACTCTAAAGCACCTAAGTCTCAAAATTTTCCCTTATTAAACAAAAATGCGAGTATTTGGTCGTTTGTACAACAAACGACCAAAGAGATTGGTAAATTAGAATAAACAGCAGATGCCAAAGTAAATAACCTTACTTTCAATCAGCGTCAAGCTCTTAAAAACCATCAAAATAATCATTCAATCATAATCAAACCCTCGAATAAAGGAGGAAACGTTGTGGTTATGAATATATCGGATTACGAAAATATGTGTAGAAAAAACTTGGACAATACTGATTGGTATTTACCCATCTCACAGCCCTTGCTTTCCATCTTTAACAAAGAATTGTTATCAATTATTACCCAGGCGTATCATAAGGGCACTATCAATAAAGATACTTGGAATTTTTTGAACGTACAGGCACCTAAGGTTCCAACTATGTATGCCTTACCTAAAATTCATAAATCACTGACTTGCCCGCCCGGTAGACCCATTGTCTCCGGTTGTGCAAGTCTAACTGAGAATGCCAGTGCTTGGTCGATAATTATCTTCGTCCACATGTAACATCTCTGACTTCCTACATAAAAGACACTATCGATTTGTTGCAAACGATAGAGGGAATTACAGTACCCCCTAATACGTGGCTGGTTGCCATAGACATTGAAAGCTTGTATAATGCCATACCACACAAAAAGGGCCTTGAAACCATCGGAGCTATCCTTAGAGATAGAGGTGATCAAGCTCAGATGTATAATCTCTTTATTTTGGATTTATTAAGATTTATCCTGACAAGAAACGTTTTTCTTTTTGGACTCTCCCACTACCTCCAGGTGCAGGGGGTTGCGATGGGGACAAAATGTGCCCCATCGTATGCCAACCTGTACCTGGGGGGGGTGGGAGAAGGAACTTTTTTGTAGTGAGGATCCATCGATGTGCATGCACCATGTGATTTCATGGTATAGATATATCGATGACGTCCTGTTATTATGGTCAGGCACCCGATCTGAACTTGATCAATTTATGAAGGGTCTGTCGGTGAACGCATACAACTTAAAATTCACCATGGAATGTAGTCAGGAAAGTATTAACTTCCTTGATTTAAAAATCTCTATTAGTTCAGATGGAACAGTTTTTTCGTCCCTCTATCGTAAACCCTCATCGGGGAACACAATTATTCACGCCTCTAGTGGTCACCCTCTTTCTCTGGTAAAGAGCATACCATACAGCCAGTACATAAGACTTAAACGAAACTGTGCCCTAAAGGCGGATTATGAAGCGGCGGCTGATGATCTGTATCTTCGCCTGAGAAAGAGGGGATACAGTCATAAGAATCTCAAAAAAGCATATAACAGAGCAGCTCAAACTGAGCGTAGAGATTTAATCTTTCCTAACAGAAAAAGAAGTACCCTTCAACCGATACGCATTCTTACGCAATATTCCACTGACCATTGGAAATTTAGAACCATTCTGGGACAATTTTGGCCCCTATTGCTAGCGGACAACACAGTACGAAAATTCATTAAGGAATCTCCGGAAATTACTTACCGACGGGCACCCTCATTGAGGGATAAGTTGGTCCAAAGTCATTTTGACTCCAAAGGTGACTTACCAAGAAAAACTACTGGCACATATCCGTGCAAAAAATGTAGAATGTGCCCATATATATTATATGGCCCTACCACCTTACTACCCAATGGACACACTCATAACATCAGGCATCGGGTTACATGCCAAACGATTGGGGTAGTATATCTGGCTAAATGCCTCTGTGGGTGTTTCTATGTAGGGAAGACCAAAAGGCCCTTTCATGTAAGAATTTGCGACCACATAGGACCCATTTGTAAGAAGCTGATGACCACTGCCATCAGCCGGCACATGGGCAAGGAACATAATTTTGAATTATCAATGATCCAATTCGCAGCCCTTGAGCATGTACCCCAACACGTTAGGGGCGGCGATATTGATCGCACGCTACTCCAACTAGAAACACGGTGGATTCAGTCCCTGAATGCGACTCAGTACCCAGGACTAAATGAATATATTAGCTACAAGTCATTTCTTTAAGTATGTCCACTATTTGATTAAATATGTGAGTCTATATATATATATATTTTTTGAACGCTTTTTGAATTTTTCTTAAAAATGTATTAGATTACTTAATTGATGTATGAGCCAGCAGCTCACCCACCTCGGGCACTCTCTGTTTGTCTTGTGTGTCTCCTCCTCTTGTGTTTAGTGTTCCACTTCCCCCCCCCCCCTTTTAATATATAGGCCTTCCAACAATTCCCTCTCCCTTCCCCCCCCCCCCCCCCCCCCCTTTTTGTCTTTAAAACTTCTTAAGATATTTCGATGTTCATTTGTATATTCATTTATCCAAATAGATAATATTGTTATAAATGTACAATCATCAATACGTATACTTTTCTGGCACTATTGTGCTGGTTTGTTCCTTTTCATCATTTGGTAAATGTTTTTGTGCAGCTATGTATGTGTATGGCTTTTAATCATCTTTCCTCTTCATGCCACTTGCTTGGTTTGAGAGGATATATACCTTGCGTGTCTTAAGTAATGGACACAATGACCTGTTTATGTTTTCCTGAGTATTTTCAATCAGGCTTTATTTCACACTTGCATCCGATCCAGTGTCAACACTCCCGTCTCTTGTTACCCTGTGCGCCGTTTTGCTGGGCGAATATGCCTCTCTGTATGGACACCCAAGGGCTTTTTTACACTCTTAGCCCGCTTGTCACTGTGCTGCAGTCGTACGGGATCTTTCCACGCCCCTCTCATCTGTGCATCGGGCCAGTGGATATTATCCATTGGCTCTGATGCTAACTCCACCTTGCAGGTGTGGCTTCTCTGCCCCCGTGCCTGCCGGTGATCGTAGGTGTGTAAGGGGAAATACCTTCCCTCTCTGCGCATCAAATTGCGGGGCATCATGGGCATTGTAGGCGCGCGTGGACGTTCCCCAGGCTGCAGTGCGCTGACGTTTTTTGTCCTCTCATGCCCGATGACGTCATACGCTCGGACGTGTGGGAGAGGAGGCTTATTTAAACTGGCTTCAGTTTCCTTTCTTTCTCCACGTTGAATGCACCTGCTAGGAGCGTTACGGTGTGACATCTTCACCACAGGTAAATCGTTCACACTCCTATATGCCTCTTGGACTGTGCTTGGTCATTCTATGGATATGTGCTCAGTTGAACTAATGGTCGTTGCTAAGTTTTATTTAGAAAGTCACATTGACTGATTTAACATCACACCTTCCTGGATGTTGTTGGTAATGTTTGGACGCTCTCTTGTGGCTGTTCCTGGCATTGCATCATTTTTCTAAAGAATTATGTAAGTTCAAGTGGATTTAGCTAATTTTTTAATTTTTATTTTTTATTTGAATATACAATTGAAAATAATTTTGTGTGATGTATGTAGGTAGGTCACAATTCTTATTACGTTTTTTATGTTTTTTTTCAGCCAGTTTTCTTTCTCCTCTCCTATGGAGACGCATCTCTGGCCCTATTTTGGTGCATTGGACCACTAGACGAGTCGGTTGTCCGTTTGGATTGCAAGTGTCTAGCCGCTCTCTCCTTCTTTTATCCCTATCCTTTTCTTTGTTGACAATCCCTTCCTCCATTGTGTTCTCTGCCCCAATCCCCCTCCCCCCCCCCTCCAGGTCTGCACAGTATACACATATACCTGTATGAATATATGGTTATGTTTTTTATACATGCCCTTTTGTAATATGCAATTATTTTATTAATAGAGCTGTTTTCAAATTATCGTTCTCAACCTAGCCCCTGACGAAGCCGGAATCTAGGCGAAATATATCGGGCGTAACAACTTTTTGGTTGCGATCATCTGCAATACGCTCTGCTTGTGTAATCAGGATCCACAGCTGCCTGGTTTTATGTTTTTCCTACCCTATTGTTCTGAAATATGTGTTCTTTGTATTATACTTTGTGATAATTTTCTCTTTCCCTTTTAAAAAAAAAAAAAATATTAAAAAATCACTATTGTATGTTGTGAATTAGCACCGGTATAGTCCCCCATTGTCCATACTATAGAATCTAAAGCACCTTCAATTTCAATGTGGCTTTAAAAAGTCAGGAAAATAATGGAGAAACTTTTGCCAATGACAATAGATAAGAAAGAACAAATTAAAATGATATGGGCACCCTGGGAGTCATTTGCAGAATCAGAGGAAGGTAAAAACTTATTAGGGGTGTAAGAATAAGAATGAATCTCATAGGAAGCTTGTTTGGATATCGTACGTCGGAGAAGACAGCTGACGGGGGTTATTTTTTTCCTCTCTCCTCTCAGCACTGGTGCTCAGCACGGTGTGGAGAGGGGAAGATGAGGAGATGGGGGTCTTGAGGAGGGGATAAGGGGGGAGGGAATGAGGGAAAGAAATGGGGAAGGAAGAGAGACGGAGTTAAAGAGGGAATCAGCTTAAAAAGGAAGATTAATTAAAAGGAATGGGAAGGGAAAGGGAGTAGCCAATTAGGCTCTCCTTTCCTTATGGGACCATGGCATGGACAGCTAGCATTAGGTAGTTTAAGGTGAGGTTGGGGTCAGTTTCAGGTCAGGGAAGGTATGGAAAGTTCAGGTAGCAGGGATTAGTCAGCCAAATCAGCTGTGCTAGAGGGTTCTGGAAGACAGTGAGGATAAGGCAGCAATTGGTCGTACTGAGGTCAGGGGACCGGCAGAGGGTTCTGTTAGCCGGCCCAAGCCCTATATAGAGTCCAGTTCTGTGAGGACCGCTGGCCGTCTCACAAGAAGATCCCAGCTGGAGGAGCTCCCCACCCTACCCCGCCCCCCGTCGGGGCTGATTCACGTGGTGGCTCTCTCAGGTATGTAGCCTGAGGGGAGAGTTAAGGTTTCAAGCATGATGGTGAATCAGCTCGAGTCTCAGTGGCTGGGTTGAGGATGGTTATGAAAAAAATTAATTGGTGGAATTGTTTACAGTTATGATCTACGAGTTTTGATATTTTAAATTTGATTTATTAAACCAGTGAATCAGGCTGTGGCCAAATTATTTCCAAGAGAAGATGGATGTGTTATAAGATGTTTTTGTATTACTAATAAAATGTTGGAAAGAGATCCTTGTTTGTTGCGTTATTCCTCTCTGCATGTTTGGGGGTTTTCTTGCATAATGCCTGTGGTCCCACGGAATATATGGATTAATTAGGGTAGGAGAGGAAATAACAGGGGAAGAATGGACTTACCTTAATAGAAGGAATAGCATTTTGTGTTAGTCACTTTTCCCCCGTTATATTGGATCTTATGTTACTGTGGATATATTATTATTTCCCTTTGAGGTAATATATGAAACGTAATATAGTTGAAGATGAAGAGGTAATGTAATATTCATATACAATATCTGTAAAGTTATTGGATTTTGTCTATTCCTTTTGTTTTTTGTTTTTGTCTTTTTGTTTTTTCCTTCTCTTTGTAGTACTTTCTTTCTTAAAATAAACATATATAATAATAATAATAAAAAAATAATTAAACTATTCATAGGAAGTGCTTACCTATATTGCTTTGCATAATGATGCATATACCAAACACCCTGAAAAATCTTGATCGTACTTTAATTATAACTGCACTATATGTTTATGCTTTCTTTTCTGTGTGTTCCAGTTTTCTCACAAGTTACATATAGTCAGTCTTAGGCCTCGTACACACGAGGGGATATGTCCGCTGAAAACGGTCCGATGGGCTAGCGGACAGATTTGTCCACCCGACAGATTTCAAAGCAAGCTTTGAAATCTATCCGGTGGGAATCTGTCCGCCCGACATGTCTGCTGGTTAGTACACTTACCAGCAGACATGTCGTCCCGCACCGCCGCCGCGCCGCCGCCGAATGTATTCGGCGCATGTGCGGAAGTGTTTTACTTCCTGGTGCGGTGACGTAGCGGTGACGTGGCTGCGTCAACGTCACCGCCGCGTCACCGCCACGTCACCGCGCCGTCCGGCGGCGGGGAATTTGATCCGATGGTGTGTACACGCCATCGGATCAAACTCCCGATCGGACATATCCGATGGAAATGGTCCGCGGACCGTTTTCATCGGATATGTCCGAACGTGTGTACGAGGCCTTAGGTGTGAGTCTTTTTAAAGTGTATTAATTCTTGTGGCTCAATTTATCATGTTAAAGAGAGCATAGCATGTAAAATAATAGCAGCTTTCTGGGAAATGAGCCAAGGACACAGGGTACAGTATATAAACCAGGTAAGGAGTTATTTTTATTGCCTTCTATGATATCACTAGTATTTAAGGCTTTTGTTGGGTTGAAGTTAAAAAATGCTCTAAAGGAAAATGTTCATCGCTCTGTTCTTCTGAATACCATAACTCAAGCTTTGTTAGTGAACTTGTGATAATTTGGTTAAAGAAATATGGAGGCTACTTTTGCTGACCTCTTTCTAAAAATGCTAGTTGCCTGGCTGATCCAAAGACATCTGTATTTCCTAAATCACTGATTGGGATGAAATATGCAGAATAATAGTTCCAACAATACTTTTTGAGTCACTGCCCTGGAACAAATATGAATCCAGAGATCATATTCTGCATTGGATCAGCATGGTAGCCAGGAAACTAGTATTTTTTGGAAGAAGATAATAGTAATGGCAGCCTTCATGCATCCCCAGTACAAATTTCCTTTAAAGTGGGAGCTAACGTTAATGGATGATTACTACCTAAAGGTAAGCCTATAGTAAGGCTTACCTATAGATACAGTAAATATCTCTTAAACGTGCATCGTTTGGGAGATATTTACTGGTGAAGCCATCCGTGACATCACTAGCCTATGCACTCTGAAGGAACGGCATACCTGTGCTATTCCTTCAGAACCCTATGCCATGAACAGCGGCTCCCATTCGCATGCACAAGAGTGACATCATTGTGGCTTATCCAATCAAAGACACAGAGCCCGCCAACCTGGAAGGAAGACCTGGTGAAAATGAAAGCCCTGTCAGCGGTGGAGTGCTTTGTTTAAAGATAAGTTTCAAATAATGAATAGGATACATTTGTGGAGCAGAGCTGAATGTGGTAGGTGAGGGAGCCAGAGAAGAATCCTCTATAAGCAAAGAGTGAGTTGGGTGATAAGGATGTTCTGTGACACGGGAGGGGAGGTGGCTAGATTGGGATGCTCTGAAACCAAAAAAGTGTGTCGGTTAGGTGTCTGGGTAAGAATGATCTGTGACCCTCCATTGCTCGTACAGGTTGTGCGCACACACTCTTCTGGAAATAGAGAATATTCATATGTCAAGTACAGGGCAATTCTGGGGCAATGCATGCATCTGGGCCAAGGCTCTTTGTGACAGCCATGTCAGAGTTTCAATTTACAGAAAAAGAGAAAAAGATGGAGCTGTTTCCCTCAGCATACAGTGGAGCTCCAGTTTTCCTAATGAAGATTAGAGTTTAGATTCTACAACACATATAATTGCTGAAAACTTTTTTCTTTTGCTCTTTATTTAAAGTGTTTAATAATAATTTTGGATAGAGCAAGATAACATTGTGTATGTTTAACCAGCCTTGGACACTGGACATATAATAATGGCATGAGCAATTAAAGGGTGATAGTTATAGGATATGTGATGTGAAGACATTGTGAAGAGGAGAAATATGCCACACAAGGGAGCTTTTTTTATAAAATTAGATGAAAATTAGATTTAGCATTCCCATGAAATTTGCAGTAAAGAGCCATTTGACATTTCTAATTATACACATCTTCTGTACAGCACACAGCTTTGCAGCATGGTTAGTTACATTCTATAAAATAAAAGATCGGCCCTAGTTATTGTAGACTAGAGAATGGCATGAGGCTGACAGGTTCACGTAGCACGAGACCTGAACTACATGTTACTGTCTTCTTTTGGTATGCATTGTGGAAGCTCTGTGACTGCTGTCTTTAAAAGGATCAAGTATTAAAACGACAATGTGTGCAAAGTAAAATAACTGACAAAATCTATCACACAGGGCCAACCTAAAATATTATTGATCTTAGGGACAAGGTCACCCTGACTCCCCATTGTTACGTTTTACTTTCGAAATGTGCACCTTATGAGGCTTCCTAACATTGTACTTATTTTGATATAGTCCTATTGGGACTCATTAAAAAGTTATCAATGTTACATATAGGCTTATAGGCAGATTGAAAATATAGGCCCAGATTCAGAGAGCGATTACGCCTGTCTAACTGGTGTTAGACAGGAGTAATTTCAAATTTCGCGCGCCGTATCACTAGTTTGAATCCTCAAACCATGATACGGCGGCTTCGGGCTTCGATCCGAGAGGCTTACGTCTTCGTAAGCCTTCGGATCTACGCTGCAAACTTTTTGCGGCCGCTGGGAGGAGTCCGCGTCGTTTTCAGCGTCGGTATATGCAAATGACTTTTTACGGCGATCCACGAAGATACGAGCGGCCTTTGCAATCGCTTACTTCATTTTTTTGCTACGTACTGTTAGACCAGCTATTTGCTGGTCTAACGGTGCGTAGCCCATGTTAAGTATGGCCGTCGTTCCCGCGTCAATTTTAATTATTTTTTTTTTTTTTACGTAACTCGTTCGGGAATAGGAATGTCCGTAAACGACGCTACTCAAAAAAAAATGACGTAACGACGTAATTTCGCGCAATGCACGGCGGGAAATTTCTGAACGGAGCATGCGCAGTTCGATCGCAGCGGGAACGCGCCTATTTTAAATGCTTCACGCCCCCTACTCGAGATGGCTTGCGCCGGGAGAAACACCCCCCACCCCTGAAGAGCACCTTCATCTCCCGGCTATCCAGTCCTCCCCAGCAGCAACGATTGGCTACAAAGGTGTGAATGAATGAATGAATGAAAAACTTATATAGCGCAGCACATGCAAAGTAAATCGCCTCTGGGCGCTTTGTTGTTCCTGTCTCCTTTGAGATCAAAAGAGATGAGTCTTAATCTTTCTCCTGAAGACTAAGTAGTTCTCCTCCAGCCGAATGCTGGCTGGTAAGGCGTTCCATAGTCTGGGACCTTGGACAGCGAATCTCCTGTCTCCTTTGGACTTGTATCTGGCTTTCGGTATCTGAAGCCGATTTTGATTGGTGGATCGTAGAATACGATTGGGATTGTGAACTTTTAATTTTTCGCATAGATAATGGGGAGCATTCCCATGGATACATCTATGCGTTAGACAGAGAGCTTTAAAGGTGATTCTGTCTTTAACTGGTAGCCAGTGAAGGGATCTCAGTGAAGGTGAGATTGATTCCCAGGGTTTTTTCCCAGTCACAAGTCTGGCGGCCGTATTTTGAACGACCTGAAGACGAGCGATTTGGTACTTGGGGAGTCCGAGGTAAAGGGCATTTGCATAGTCCAGTCTGGAGTTTACAATCGCTCCCACCACGACCGCTATGTCTTTCTTGGGAATAAAAGGCGTGAGTCTGCGTAGTAGGCGCAGCAGATGGTGAGATCCGCTGACTACTGACCCTATTTGTGCGTTCATTGTCATGTCGGAGTCAAAGATGACCCCAAGACTTTTGACTTTGGCGCTAGGGGTGATGATTTTGCCCAGAATGGGCGGGGGGATCCAGGTTGTTGCCGATTGATTCCTACGCTTGGCGTGAAACAGAAGAAGTTCTGTTTTCGCTCCGTTGAGTTTGAGATAACTCTTTGTCATCCAGTCCTCTATCAAAGAGAGACAAGTCTCTAGATTGAGGTGGTGATCCTTTTTATTGCAAATGCGGAAGTACAGTTGCGTGTCGTCTGCATATGAATGATAAAGCAGTTTTTGGCTGCTGATGATTTCGAAAAGAGGACGCACATAGATGTTGAATAACATTGGCGATAGGGGAGATCCTTGAGGGACCCCGCACGATAATGTGCGTTGTTCAGAAGTGAAGGGTCCAAGCTTCACTATTTGCGATCGGTTTTCCAAAAAAGAGGAGAACCAAGATAGATCGCTTTCTGCGACTTTGGCTATTTTGGCCAGTCGAGTCAATAACAGCTTGTGATCTACTGTATCAAAGGCTGCGCTTAGGTCCAGCAGAACCAGAAGAGAAGATTCTCCTTCGTCTGCGGCCTCGAGAACGTCGTCCCATATCTTAAGCAATGCTGTTTCCGCCCCGTGTCTGGGACGGAATCCTGATTGAAATGGGTCGAGTAAGTTGTGGGTATCTAGATGCTGTTGCAGCTGCTGTACCACTGCTTTCTCCATTACCTTGGAGAGAACATTTAGGCCTGTTATGGGGCGCCAGTTGAGTGGATCCTTAGGATCCAGGGTGGCTTTCTTCAAGATGGGTTGAATGAAGCCCTCCTTCAGCTGGGAGGGCATTATGCCCTCCCTGAAGGATTGGTTGATAAGCTGCGTGACAGGAGGTGCCAGGATGTCGGCGCATTCCTTCAGCAGTTTGGTGGGGATAATATCATTTGGCGCAGTGCTGTTGCGCAGAGTGCCGATGATATTTTTTGTGGTCTGAATGGAGATGGGTTCCAGCGTGAACTCACCTAACTGTGGTGAATTACTGCCGGTGCTGTGTAAATAACTACGGGGGGGGGGGGGCTGGGAGAGCAATTGTTTTGCTGAATGCTTTGCCGGATTGCCTCAATTTTGTTAATGAAGCAATCCGATAACTCATCGCAAAATTCTTGTGTATCCAAGTTGGGGGCTTCAAGACATCCTGGATTCATGGTCTAAGTGACCAGCTTGAAGAGTTCGCGGGGGCGGTTTAGGGCACCGTTGATAGCCTCAGAAAAATAGTTTTTCTTGGCTTCGAAGATTTGCTTGTAGTATTTTCTGGTTATTGCCTTGTAGATCGAGAGGTTCTCATCTGAAGAGCTTCTTTTCCAGGCTGCTTCTGCCCTTCTGCGCTCTTGCTTCAGTAACGCCAGCTGGTTGTTGAACCAGCCGGAGTTATTTTTCCTGATCTGGGTCTTTCGTTTCGGCGCTATCAAGTCAGCTGACTGCAATAGTGCTGTGTTTATGGCCTCCAGTGTTTCTTCCGCTGTTTGGTGCGGCTGGATTGTGTTTATTGTTTCCCCTAACGTGGCTTTGAAGAGTTCCGAGTGGAGCTTCTTCTGACATCTGGTCCAGTGTGTTGTCACTGGATTTGATGTTTTTGTTAAGGGGGGGAATTCGGAAATAATTAATTTAATTGCATGGTGATCTGTCCATGGCAATGGTTCATTTTCCAAGATTTTTATTTCCAGATCTTGTCTGAAAATAAGATCGAGCGTATGACCTGAAGCATGTGTGGGCCCACATACTAGTTGCTGAAGCCCTAATCCTTCCAGGTGGTCGATGCAGGCATCGGCAATGGGGTCTTGCGGGGAGTTGGCCCAGAGGTTGAAGTCCCCGAGCAGCAAAAGGTGTTTGCTGTTCAGGGTATAAGTGGAGACAAAGTCCGTTAAAGATGGGAGCAGCTGCGACTTGGGGCCAGGTGGCCTATAGCAGAGTAGAATCCGGACGGTCTCCTGGCCGTTTACTTGCAGTTGAAGAGTAAGGGTTTCCATGAATGGAAGAGGGTTTTGGAGGCTTGGTTTTGTGATCGCAAGACGCGTCTTATGGATCACCACCAGTCCTCCTCCTCTTTGCCCTATTCTGTTTTCCGTTATAATACGGTAGTTTTCTGGCACCAATTCTCCTAGAATGGTGTTACAGTCGGCTGTGAGCCAGCTCTCTGTAATAAAGAGGCAGTCTAAGTCATGTTGCAATAAGAAATCATGGATTTCTAATCGGTGTTTTACTGCCGATCTAGTGTTGATCAAAGCACATGATATGTGCTTAGGCTGGGGTAAATGGCTGCGATTTCTGGCAGTCGATCGTCGATCGATCCTCAAAAGTCGCAGATTTCTTAGGGCTTTTTTGGTGGCGGCCGGCAGAATTGCGGCAAATCGACCCAGATCCCAAATGTTCTCCGCCGAGTATTGCCGATTAACCATGGCCGCCGTGGAACCAAGGGCGGGGGGGGTGGATTCACAAGGATAACTGAATCCTCTGATCCTGGCTTGGTCCAGAGGAAGGCAAAAAAGCCCTGACCACGCTGCGCCAATATGCTGTGGTAGGGAAAAAAAATCCTTCCTGACCCCTAAAGAGGCGATCGGGTTAAGCCCTGGATCAAGTATAATGAATTTGAGAGGGATAGGGCAGGGTGGAGCAAGATGGCCGCCGACCTGGCAGCAGGATCCAGGCTGGGGGGTACCAGGCTGAGTGGCGCCTGGGGGGCTAAGAGAGATGATCGGAGGGCAAGGGGGCTCTACTGGGGTAGGGGGGGGGGGCTTTGTGGCCCGATTAATGAAGTAGTGCCGACTGTTAGGGGGTGGAGAGCGGCGCGCCGCTAGGCCGCGGATGAAGCCGCGGCCTTTCCTGAGTCGCGGCTGCCGCGAATCTCCACCGATCGGCGCGGAGGAAAGAAACACCGCGCCCGAGGGTAGCGGCGGTTTGTGGGGATGGCTGGCGGAAAGGACGCCCGAGCGGGGGTAGGGGTATGGGGGTGAGGAGAGGGCAAAAGCCGTGGGGATTGGGGGAAGCTACTGTGGCTTGTCCTGAGAAGGACGGCCGCCTGCAGCTCCCAAGGAGTGGCTTAACAGGTCAGGTGCACCGGGGGAAAGCCATGGAAGTCCTGGAGGGGGGAGAGGAGCTTGTCCGAGTGGCCAGTGGCAGGTGGATAGATGACAGGGAGGTGGAAATCCTGCCTGCTTGTCTGTGAGGCCTGGAACCGCACAGTGGGAGGACCCTGCACTATCCCTGAGAGAGTGACTCGTTTGAGAGCGTCCTGCTCTCTCGGTGTCTGACTGCACACTCTGTGTGCTTTGATCATTTCAGTCGTTTCCTTGTATAGTAGTAATGCTTTTCAACTGCACATAGAATGAATTCAGAAGCACATCTCAGGCTTCAGGCTAAATTATTCATCCTTGCCCAAATTGCTTATCCTTCACATTTTTTTAATAATTGTAAAAACACTCCTCAGGGTCATTTGTATTTTAGTGTATATCGTCTCTTTATCACTTATAATCTATTTAACATTAGGGATGAGCTCCGGCGTGTTCGCACAGTCCACGTGCAGAGCCCGCCAGGAAGTCTGCACGGCACTGCACTAATCACAGGCAGGGAGACATTGTCTTGATGCTCGGCTGCAGAGATCGGGAAATGTCTCCCTGCCTGAAGTTAGCGCAGCGCCATGCAGACTTCCTGGTGGGCTCTGCACGTGGACTGTGCGAACACACTGGAGCTCATACCTACTTAACAGCACAATATAATATTATATTGTGGCTTTGCCTGGGTTCACACTGATACTACACGACAGTCATACGACGTTCATCCTACTTTGCTCTGCGAAATCAGTCCTACATCGGCCCTACATTGGTCCTACATCCATCCAACTTGAAAAAACAGGATACTACTTTGATCCGACTTTGTGATAGTCTGACTTGTCCTTTGACCAATCAAAACAATCCCAGTGTGAGATAATTTCCTTTTACTGCTGCTGTAAAGGACAAGGATCCTACATTGATACAACTTTAATGATATTCAATGGGCTGAAGTAGAATCAAAGTCGGACCAAAGTAGTGCAGGGAACATTTTCAAAATCGGACCGAATTGTGTCGGACCAGTTAAAGCGGAGGTTCACCCTAAATATAAGATCTCCCATGCGATCCAGCATACTGGCGTCAGCGCCAGTATGCTGGTTTTTTTTTTTTTTAATAGCACACTTACTGTATTATTGTGGAATTCCTTTTTTGTCCCCCGCGGTGGACGGCTGTAGTATAGCGCGTCACATCTTCCTAAAATACCCGATATGGACTCGGGTAATCTCGGCGAAAATGCGGCGCCTGCGCACAGACCTAGGAGCTGACTGCGCAGGCGCCGTATTTCTCCGAGTCCTATTTCGGAGGGCGTGACGCGCCATAGCCGTAGGACTCGGAGAAATACGGCGCCTGCGCAGTCAGCTCCTAGGTCTGTGCGCAGGCGCCGCATTTTCGCCGAGATTACCCGAGTCCATATCGGGTATTTTAGGAAGATGTGACACGCTATACTGGCGCCGTCCACCACGGGGGACAGAAAAGGAATTCTACAATAATACAGTAAGTGTGCTATTAAAAAAAAAAAAAACCAGCATACTGGCGCTGACGCCAGTATGCTGGATCGCATGGGAGATCTTATGTTTAGGGTGAAATACCGCTTTAAGATGGCTCTCATAGGGAAACATTGATTTTCACACGTCATGCGACATAAGCTCCCAATGACGGAGCGTTTGTCGGACAAGTGTGAACCCGGCCTTAAGTATCTTATCACAGGTTGTGCTGTCAGTTACTCGATTAGTAAGTTCATATTATTCATTAATATTGTTATTATTATTTTGCATTTTAAAGCTGTGTCAGGGGATGAAGGAAAAAATCCTGGATTGCCGCACTCCTCGGAAAACGATGTCTTTATTTAAGCATAAGCAAACAATAAAATTTCAATAGAAAAAAACAGCCAAAATGCATGCAGTCAAAAACGGTGAGTGGACAAGGAGAAAAGGGCTGACATGTTTCGCATCATGTGATGCTTACTGTTTCACATGATGCGAAACATGTCAGCCCTTTTCTCCTTGTCCACTGACCGTTTTTGACTGCATGCATTTTGGCTGTTTTTTTCTATTGAAATTTTATTGTTTGCTTATGCTTAACTAAAGACATAGTTTTCCGAGGAGTGCGGCGATCCAGAATTTTTTCCTTCATCCCATGCTAATTGTGCACAGCCAGCACCCTCTTGGTTTGATTGGGACGGAAGCAACAGGGATTATTTGTTTTATGGAGCGGTACACTTCTCTTCACTGCTGTGTCAGTCAGAACAATTTACAAATTCTG
This sequence comes from Rana kukunoris, assembly GCA_029574335.1. Taxonomy (NCBI): domain Eukaryota; kingdom Metazoa; phylum Chordata; class Amphibia; order Anura; family Ranidae; genus Rana; species Rana kukunoris. The sequence goes on along the minus strand of CM056049.1, from coordinate 135,492,983 downwards.
ATGTATGTTTATTATTTTCTGTGGTTCATCTATGCTGGGACCTGCCATTTACTACACAATTTACAATCTACAGCTGAACTGCAGGTAATAGATCAATATGGTACATGCACAACCATTTAAATATTATTTAACGTAGGCAGAAAAAACTGCAACTGGTAGAAGTTTGTGTGCTAGAACAAAATAGCGTTTCCTCAGAGTACCCCCAGCTACCGGTATATGGTAAGTAAAAAGGTCATCATGGCAAACAGCTTAGATTTTTAACTATGCATACATTTTGTGATATAGGAGATGTTTAGGTCAGCGGTGGTGAGCAGTTTAATGAGTCATTCCAGTCCAAACTGTGGTTCAAAGCCTTCTAGCCCACGTGTATTAAGCTAACATAAAGAAAAGTCCAACCAAACGGTTGCTCATGCAGGGGTGTTAGCTTCACACAGTAAAAAAAAAACAGTCAGCAGAAAATTATTAAACACCTGACTCTTGTCAGCAGCACTGCTGCTGTTGGTACTTGCCCCTCAGACCCAGCTCTCTGGCTCTCCTGGCTCACTCATCCTTAGTTACAGCACCTCACAACCCAGGCTTACTTTTGGCCTTTAGATAGAGCTCTCCAAGCAACTCAGGCTTTATCACTCTTCCAAGACTTGCAGATCCCCTCCAGCCCCCTAGCTGCCTCCGCTCCCTCAGCCCTGTAGACTTGCTCAACTATCACAACTTTCCCAGTCCTGCAGATAAGGAATCTCTCTTACATGGAATTTTGCCTCTTGAGTAGATCACCACTTATAGCTGGAGCACATACCTCTTCAAACAGGGGTACTGAGCTATGGCCAGCTCCTGGCTTATAATAAGTGTTTACACCTGAACACACACACCCTGCAGGTCTCCACGAAGACCTGGAGACAGGATTGAAGGCTTTGTCTCATCCTAGACACGTTTGGGTGGGAGGAAGCCCTTCCTGGAGGCAGGGGAGCAAGAGAGGACAGAGTGAGTAAATCAATACTGTTGGGGACCAACAAGAGGAGAGACTGCCACATGTAACCAGTCACCCTGAAGACAGCACTGTGCTTAAGTCTCCTGAGAGTCAGTGAGGTGGGCTGGTGAAGAGTCAGTCAGGTGGACTGGCATGGAGAGTTAGCCAATAGGGCAAGTGAAAGGGGCAGCTGCAGCCAGGTGGGGTTGCAATGCCTAAATAGGTGGTGCTGGGATCAATGGCCACAGAGGAAAAGTTACAAGCTGTTTCACTACACCGTGCTACACAAAAAGGGACTAGGAGCTTTTATTTTTCTGCAACAGAGATACATAAATGGTATATTGGTACATAGGGAAGTTGGAATTTAAATGTACAATTTAAATTCAAGGTTAATAGCCCTGCAACTCACAAGATAATGTTGAGGAAAGAAATACAAAGCTGCAATTTATGATGTAGCACCCTCTAGTGTGCTAGGAGTAATAGTACAGTTTGTAAGAGTAGGTACATTTCCAGGCTTGGCTTGACTCAGGGTAGTGCTAGGTGACTCACAGGTAGCATCACCAGGACCTCCCACTTTTCAGAATGTTCTGGTGTTTTCTGGAAAGCGAGGTGGAGAGGGGAGGTGGAGCTGCCTGGGGTGTTCTGAGGAGCCCCGACCAATCCCCAATCTGGATTGGCAAGGGGAAGGCCTCCTTAAATACCCAGGATCAGCCCAGCTGAGGAGGAGTTGATCGCATGGAGATGGAGTGTTAGGCTGTTGGGGCCTTTGACGGAGCTCCCCAGTCTGGGGGCAGTGACCTTGGGCATGGGCTTGGGTGCAGACAGGATCCTCTTACAACCCACAGAGGTGTCCTGACTAGGAGGCACATGAGGAGTGAGAGAACACAGCGGGAGAACACTACCAGGCAAGTCTCCGGGATTTCCATAGAGTCAGCCAAGTTAGTGTTCACACAGTCAGGAGGACTGGGAGGCACGTCTGAAAGGACTGAGATGCAGCAGTCTGAGATGGGTCCAGAGCCAGTCTGGAGGGTTGTGGTGGCACAGGCAGTGGAAAGGGGAAGCTGCAGCCAGGAGGGCTGGCAGTGCCTAAAGAGGTCTTACTGGGAGCAGTAGCCATAGGGACAGCTAGCACTGGGACTTTCTATTTTTTGCTACACCATAGGGGCCTGTGGTCCCTGCCTGCAAAGGGCATCTGCTTTAGGCCTGGCTAAACCAGTGTCAGGCCTACAAATCAGTGCTGGTTGGTCCGGGAAATGCAAGCAAGTGATGTGCTGGAAGTGTTGGATTACAAATATGTCCAGCGATCTGCCATTGCTGGACATCTCGAGATGGAATACAAATATGTCCAGCGATCTACTAATGCTGGACATCTTGAACTTTTGCTTCAAACTCCTGCATATTACAGTAAAGTGTGCCTAGAGGTGTCTACTGTTGCCCAGGGTGATCGGGGTCAGCCTGCGGGTTCCTGCGGATGGGACTATGCTAGAAGTGTTTCCTTCAGTGAGGCATGGGCTACAAACTTTATTATCGCCGGAAAAGTCAGTGGTCATTTGCTCTCACTTGCTCAGGCACAGTCCGTGCCGAGCGACATGCCTAGACAAGTCCTGCTAGTTTCAGAATGCCAGCAAACTTCAATTCCTGTAACACGAGGTTACATCGGCACGCCAGGGGAGGGGCCTGCTTATCAGTTTCACAGACGCCAGCCTGTCTGGAAGCGAGGGGGCCGTGCTACACCTTAGAGGAGACCCAGTGTTCCCTGCTACCAGACATCACGAGGTGGGTTTCATCCATGAAGAGAACACCTCTCCAAAGTGCCAGGCACCATGGAATGTGAGCATTTGCCCACTCAAGTCGGTTACGATGAACTGCAGTCAGGTCAAGACCTCGATGAGGACGACGAGCATGCATATGAGATTCCCTGAGATGGTTTCTGACAGTTTGTGCAGAAATTCTTTGGTTGTGCAAACCGATTGTTGCAGCAGCAGTCCGGGTGGCTGGTCTCAGACGATCTTGGAGGTGAAGATGTTGGATGTGGAGGTCCTGGGCTGGTGTGGTTATATGTGGTCTGCGATTGTGAGGCCGGTTGGATGTACTGCCATATTCTCTTAAACATCTTTGGAGACGGCTTATAGTAGAGAAATGAACATTCAATTTAAGGGCAACAGCTTTGGAGAACATTCCTGCAGTCAGCATGCCAATTGCACGCTCCCTCAAAACTTGCAACATCTGTGACATTGTGCTGTGTGATAAAACTGCACATTTTAGAGTGACCTTTGATTGTGGCCAGCCTAAGGCACACCTGTGCAATAATCATGCTGTCTAATCAGCACCTTGATGTGCCACACCTGTGAGGTAGATGGATTATCTTGGCAAAGGAGAAGTGCTCACTAACACAGATTTAGCCCTGGTTCACACTGGGCTGCGGGAGTGAAATCGCGCGATTTCAGCAGAACTCGCGCGATTTCACTCCCTCTGGCAGTCCCGATTTCGGCGCGATTTAGGAGACATCTGTGCAGGTTTCTGCACAGATGTCAATGTAAATCGCGTCCTGAAATCGCAAAAAGTAGTACAGGAACTACTTTTTGAAATCGGTGCAGCGCTGCAGATGCGGCGTCGCACCGATTAGGACAGTGCCATTGCCGGAAATTATCGCCGATTTGAGATGCGATTTCACATGTGAAATCGCATCTCAAATCGAACTAAATCGTACCCAGTGTGAACCTGGGCTTAGACAGATTTCTGAACAATATTTGAGAGAAATAGCACTTTTGTGTCCATAGAAAAAGTCACAGATCTTTAAGTTCAGCTCATAATAAATAGGGGCAAACACAAAAGTGTTGCGTTTATAATTTTGCTCAGTGTATATATATATATATATATGTAGCGCCCCCTTACTTTCAGAAGGGACGCTATTGTAAATTTAGTGGGGTGAGAGACTTACCTGCTCTCACCTAGGTTGATTTGTGGTAAATTTGGACTGCTGTCAGCCCTGAATTGTCCTGTGGGTCATCCTGTGCTCCAGAGATGCGGTCTCATCCCTGGGCAGCAGGTGGCGCCAGAGGGGTTCAGGCAGAGCCGCTTTTCCCCAGCAGCCAATTAGAGGAGTGTTTCCCTCGTGGGGCATGCTGGGGAGGGGTATATCTGTGACAGATGCAATTTTCCAGGGTTCTTCGCGTGTTCCTGGTTCCAGGTGCGTCACCCATCCTCAGGGTGTGCGCACATCACATCACCACTATGGCCTACCTGGCCGGGGCCCATGCTACGCGGAGTTCCAAACTCTGGGCCCTCATGGCTCAGTGCAACTGAAATTGCCAAGGGGCCGCAGTGACTTACTGGGTCCCTCACTTCAAGAGAAAAGGATCCCAAGCTGGGTGCTGTTCAGTGAGGAGTCGGTCTGAGGTGAACCCGGAGGCAGGTGAACCAATAGAGCGCAGACAAAAGCATCAGGGATCTGAGTGACTGGACACTGACAGGTTCTATGCAGCAAACTGTCAGTCGGTGGCTCCTTAATTATTGACTAAGAGGATTCGCTCTACGTTCATGTTCCTGAGTACTGGGCCTGTGGCAGAGACCCGAGCCAAGTCGGTGGCAGAGACTTGTTCCTTCTCAACATTCACAGTGACTTTCTGGCTGCCAGGCCTGTGAGAGGGAACTGTCCAAGGGCGCTGTACCCACTCCGGTTAAAGTGGCGACGAGACAAATACATTCGTTGGAGGCAGGACTGCTTCTATTATCCACAGCCTGTATCTATAAGGTTATTCTTCTTTTTCACCAATCTACTCTATCTACCTCGAGTTGACTGTTGGTCGTGTTGGACCAGAAATAAAGCATTGAAAACGTCAACCAACGGTCTGGACATTCTATTACTGCTCTCATCACTATCATCACCCCTAGACATCATCACAAAGGTAACTTAAATACCCCTATCCAAAATCTAACCAGCGGCTCCTTCGGGGGTGAGCGCTACATATATATATATATATATATATATATATATATATATATATATATATATACATATATATATATACACTGTATATATGAATTACATCTAGGTATCAAACTATGACATTTTACAAGATTATTAAAATGATGGTTCTTATAGAAAAGGAATATTTGCAACTGCATCAAGGGAATTGCTTTCCTGTGAGCATTTGCCCCTGTTTTAGATGCCTTAAAAGCAAGTGTGTTTATTGTATTAATTCAATCTTTACACTCTACTAATTAGCTGACTGAGACATCAAGAATCCATTTAAATCATACAGTCTAATTTATATAATCAAAGTTAACAGATGTACAATTATATATAAATTGTATAAATAATTTGACCTTCATCCTTAATTATGAAGTAAATTAAAAGAATAGGAACTGATGAAAAAAAATAAACAAACAAATATACAGTATAAAATATTTAATGCATAGTATGTCAGTTTGAGAAATTGTTAGGAAATCACAGTGACCTCCATTCTATACATTTGATCAAACTGTTTTTTTTAGTTTGCATAGACCTAATTGGAAACTGTGTTGTACCATACACAAATTACTTTGAATATTTGAAAGTATAGAGAACAATGCAGAATTAAATGAATGAATTATTATTCATACATTTGCCTGGTAAATATAATGCAGAGGGTTTAGCAAACAGCATTTATTATTAATGGCATGTCCCAGCAAAATTTGCTATACAGTCGTACAGTGCAGTTTATTGTGATTTCATAACTGTGGAAATACTATACAAATATTTTTTATAGGATCAGTTTACTTGGTGATGAAACTATGGGTGCAGCAGAAGGCTTCTTATGGATTTTAGACCAAAGCTTTAAAACCCAAATCTAACATGGGGGAAAAAATATTAAATGGATCCTCAGCTTTGACACCTCCTCTACAGGACTATCCCCAGCCCAGGATGCTTCTTGTTCAGCAATGCAATGCCAGTCCTCTTCCAGGATGAATGGTGCTTGGCATTATTCAACCCACTTCCTGTGAGCCCAGGACGTTAAAGTATAACTAAAGGCAAACATTTTTTAGTTTTGTACAGATTAAAATACCTGTCAGTTATTATTGCTGTCCATGCCACCGTTATGGAGATCTCTGTATTTGTTCTTGTGACGAACCCTCTGTTCTCAAACAGATCCAGGATCCGTCATCAATGTTTCCTCTGTTCAGATCCAGCACCTTCCAAGCTTCTTTAGCCCCCCAGTCCACAGACAACACACCTCAGAGTAGGCCAAAACAAACTTATTTTATTATCACACATGGACACACAGTTATCTCTCTTTAAAACACATCCCTCCCACCCTTGGAAAACGGGACGGGTCAAACTGTCCAATGAAAATGGCCACACAGGTCAGGTGTGTTCAAACTTCTCAAAACACAGTCTTATCAGCAGGGGGTTTGGAGGAATTCCCCCTCAATTTTTCCTCACAGCAGCCACAATAGAACAATAGAATAGTCACACCCTGCCCAATCACAGCAAATAGTCCAACAGCATGGGACAGCACACATTATATATACATATACTGTATACAACATTGAATCTGACTAGCTCAGATCATAGCGGGGGTTCTGATTCATCCTGTGCCCTTATTAGAGACACAGGGTGATTTACACATAAGAGGCGTCTGGGAAGCTGGACAAGGCGCCTTCAGAACTCTCCAGGGCAAGCTGAGCCACACAAACCCCCGACCCAAAGTCACTCCTGTCACAGTTCTGTTTACAGTTATCTTCAAAAGTGAAAGAATATCCCACATTTTGGGTAGACATCAGAAAAGTAACAATGGGGACACTAGTTCTGGTGACCTGGGTGACATCCCAGGGTTTCCTCAATTAAGAGGGATTTCCTTTCACTTCCTGTTTGGGACAGGAAGTAAAAGGGAAATCTCCCTAATGGGACACAGATGGCAAAGAAAACAGGCACACAATGTTTGCCTTTAATTCAACTTTAAGGACTCAACCCTGCCCTGGACTCACATGAGAATACTGCAGAGTGCAGTGTTATGTTATTATCCGGAAGTGCTCCCTACAAAACTAGGGCTAATGCTGACAGGTACACAATAAGCTGCATTAAAACTTGTTTTCTATTTCATTGAAAATCCTTTGACTCTACAATAGAGTAGAGAAGGACAATACAAAGTATACGCCAATTATAAGAAACAGTGCTTAGACAAATCAGCACACATTTAGGCAATATAGATTCTATGGGTTATTCAAAGGAAAACATCTTCAAAACCAAGTACACCTGGCACTGTGGAATGAGCGATCAATGCCAAAGATAGTGAGTCAGGCTTCTCAAATGGACCACCCGGTCAACTAGTGCCACTAGAAACATGAGAAACATTAAGCTGACAGTATTAGTAGTAGAATTTAGTTGAGATGAAAGCATAACAGGAGGAGTAAGGGCAGAAAAAAAAAAAAAAAAATTTCAATACAAAAGTAGGTATGGGAGGATACCCCTAAATATGTCACAGTTTCCAAACTTCATTGTATTTATCAGAGTCACTTAAAGCAGACCTTCAGTCATTTTTCAACTTTCCATCTACTAAATCTTCTGCCCTTGTTGCTTTAACTTTGGATAATACATTTTTTTTTTCCACCAGTAAAAACCTTCTACAGCCCACTTCCTTTTCCTTGTCTGGTCATTAGCCTAGGCTTATGACATCATGCACAGCTCTTTCTCTCTCACTCTTGTAAGAGTTTGTCAGGAAGGGAAGGGGTGAGTTATAGGAGTGCCAATGAGAGCTGCAGAGCTGGATGTGTGCCTGTGTAAATCCAGGAAGTGAACATGCAGCAGCTTCAACTTAGTGGAGGGAGATTTCTGCAGCATATTTGGCAAGTACAGAATCACAGTATATATAAAAAAATATATACAAAGTGGTTGGAGGGAAGCTTTAGAATGGCAAAGATTTTTTTATTACAAATTATGTGAGCAGACTGCAGTTCCTCTTTAAAGTAGCTGTAAGATACTCCATCCTTTTTATGTCTCTAATCTAGCCATCAGAGAGGAAGATTTATATTATTTCCAATAAAGGGCAACTAAACATTGGGCTGCTGTGAAAACATGCAACAGCAATTGTTTTCATAGCTTTAGGCCGGATTCACACCTACAGTATGCGCATATGTGCGATGCATTCGCACTGCGCATTGCAGAAAAAACGCGTGCGTATTTTATGACTTGCGGTGCGGCTCAAGTGCGAATTCAGGCCCATTATCTTATATGGGTACGCAGCTGATTCGCAGATGTGTTCATTTTTCTTCAGGAATTTCTCTCATTCAGCTCAATACACTTCCCCCCACTCTCATCTCCCCTGTAACTTCTTCCAGGTCTCCAAATTCGCAGCTAAAATGGAGCTAATCTGCTGAACACTTCTGTAATCTCTCTGCAGAGATAAGAGAGCTGAAATTTGCAACATACAAGTGTGATTCCGGCCTTAGAGAAAGCCGGAGGAAGGAAACCTAAAAGGAACATTTTAAGTGTAAAAGGTATGCAAGCGTCAACTAGGCAGTGGGTTAGAGTATGAGCTGCTTGCCATAAGGTTTAGTAAGAAGGCAATACTAATATATACTGAATCGTTGCAACAGCCTTCTTGAATCTCCTGCATCTATCAGCAGCTAAAAGGTATACAGCATGAAGCCTGTCCGGAGTGTAGTACCATTGGAAGGGTGTTTTATATTGATTCTCTTTGTATATTGTACATATGGAACTCTTAGGCCGCGCACATATGATCAGTCCATGCGATGAGAACAGTCCGAAGGACCGTTTTGATCGGTTAACCGATAAAGCTGACTGATGCCTACACATTGTTAGAATGCGGTGACGTAAAACACAACGACGCGCTGAAAAAAATGAAGTTCAATGCTTCCAACCATGAGGGTTCTTTTTTAAAGAAATGTTTTAGAGGGTTTACTTCCTCTTTAATGTGAAGGGTGAGTAGGGAGGAACACCTCTGCTGATGACAAACCGACAGACTCAATGCCACACTCCAGCTTCCCCACATACCGTGCAAACTCACCAGACCACATATATATATATACACACCAAATAATCATTCAATGTGCCCAATAAGGAGTATCCGGATCAATCACAGCATTTTCACCAATCTCCAACAATACTCAGGATCTCAACAATAAATGTTAGGGGACATTCAGTTGCTTGACCACCACATTATACCATATAAATGAAACAGGGCATCATAGTGCATCATAGTTTAGTACTGTTGATTAAAATATATAAAAAAATCATGATACATGAAATGAAAATCGCAATAAAGCCACTCACATGCAAACGCCACCATGATCGACAATCGTGGTGGGGTGACATGATGCAAGTAGCACTGCCTAAAGCATTTCTAGCCAATGCTCATCCTCAGGGGCCTCTAGTGTCTGATATGACTGGCCCTATATATGTAGCCTAAAAATGGAGTGTCATACGACATCACTTCCACCCAAAACACAATTTTTCCGTGGACGTATACGTCACTTCTGGTTTTGGCACTATTTTGCCAGAGGCTTCCAAAAGTAAAGGCAAAACAGGGTCATGTTGTTGTAGATAAGAAACAGAAACAAACACAAAAACAAATGGGAAAAGGAACTACAAATGTCACTTAACGACAACCAGTGGAGGAAGATGTGTGTGTTTGCACATAAATGTTCTCCAAGCTCGAAGTTTCAGGAAATTTCATTTAAAATCCTTACCCACTGGTATATCACCCCCTGAAGATCAAAGCCTGGTCACCAACCGCATCAGACAGGTGCTGGCGCTGCAAGACAGAGGTAGGCTCCTTTATGCACATCTGGTGGTCCTGCCCCATGATATCGGACTTCTGGTCTTAAATCATACACTACATCAAACTTATCACAGACACGAATATTCAACTAGATGCGGCCGCTTGTCTCTTGCACATCAACCACCTGTCTATCGGCAAATATAAAAAGACACTGACCAGGCACCTATTAACCGCGGCCAAAACATTAATTCCACTATTCTGGAGGTCCACCAAATGTCCTTCTCTCAAAGGATTGGCTGGATAGAATACAATATATACACAAACTGGACGAGATGATTGCAATGAGAAGTGACTGCTTGGATAACCTTCATGAAACTTGGCAACCATGGGTACTGTTCAAATATTCCACTGTTTATCAACTACTAATGACTTGAATCGTTCCGCTTTATCTCTGTTTGTACATAAATATACATCCATATGTTCTTTCCTTCTATTATCAATCCCAGCATACCCCCCCCTTAGCCTCAGATAAGAGATCTGTGATGAGTACTAATCCTTAGGCCTCGTACACACGAGGGGATATGTCCGCTGAAAACGGTCCGATGGACCGTTTCAGCAGACATCTCCGCTCGTGTGTATGGGCTAGCGGACAGATTTCTCCACCCGACAGATTTCAAAGCATGCTTTGAAATATATCCGGTGGGAATCTGTCCGCCCGACATGTCTGCTGGTTAGTACACTTACCAGCAGACATGTCGTCCCCCACCGCCGCCGCGCCGCCGCCGAATGGATTCGGCGCATGCGCGGAAGTGTTTAACTTCCTGGTGCGGTGACGTGGCGGTGACGTGGCGACGTCAACGTCACCGCCGCGTCACCGCGCCGTCCGGCGGCGGGGAATTTGATCCGATGGTGTGTACACGCCATCGGATCAAACTCCCGATCGGACATATCCGATGGAAATGGTCCGCGGACCGTTTTCATCGGATATGTCCAATAGTGTGTACGAGGCCTTAGTGTTACATGAGTATCTGCCACACTTCGGAAGCCTATCACAACCTAGCCACTCTCACACTCCCTTTTTCGCCTATTCCCCTATTCTCCCTTCTTATTATAAAATGTAACAATGTTTAATTGCATCCATTTAAGCCAGATTTTGATAACGACTGTTGTGTTTGACTTTAAGAGTATCGTTTCATTGTCTTCGCTTATTCTGTTCTCAGTTTATTCATGTTGTAAATGTACTATTTCCTGTACTTTGCTACCTTTGCATAAATAAACTTGGATTGTGAAAAAAAAAAAAGAAACAGAAAAGTGAAAAAATAGGCTGCAAAGTCAACAACAACCAAAAATGTACTACAACAGTACACACGCTATAATTGCAATTAGCAAAAAATTATTATGTCAAATATTTAAAAACTATGACCCAGACTCATAGAGAGTGGACGCACATTTACGCCGGCATAGAGCACACATAGTACGCTATGCCGGCGCAGCTCGGAGAGGCAAGCACTGCATTCAGCAAGCCATTGCTCACCAAGATGCGCCAGCGAAGCATATTTTCGAAGGCGCAGGCCAGCGTAAGTAGAAGTGGGCGTGATCCATGCAAATGAGGCGTGACCCCATGCAAATGATGGGCCGAGCGTCAGACAAGTACGTATAATGAACTGTGCATGCGCCGCGCATGCTCACAACCACGTCGGAACAACTGCGTAAGATACACCGGATCACTGTGTACGCCGGTAACGTAACCTACGCCCAACCAGACAAACGTCCAACATAAAATACGCGGCTTGTGTTCCCTGGTGCAGATCTGAGCATGTCTGTTGCTGAGTTACACCTCCTTTATGGGGAATAACTTTACGCCAGACGTACAACTTACACGCACCGTGCATAGCCTGCGTCGGGCACACGTACGTTTGTGAATCGCTGTTTACCTCATTTGCATGTTTGGATGGCTAATTAATGGGAGCAGCGCCATGCACCCAGCCTAAATGTACGCCCACCCTACGCCGTCGTAAGCAAGTTACGTCGGTGGGGTGTAGACTGGTTTTAGGTGTATCTCTGTTTGTGGGTCTAGCGCACAGATACGCACATTTTCACTTACGTCGGCGTAACTTGTTATATGTCGGCGTAAGTGCTCTGTGAATCTGGGCCAATATGTATAACGAACAACCAATATTCCCAAAAAATAATACATAATAAATGAAGATAAATTCATACATTAAAGAGGATCTCCACCCTAAAGTGGAGTCGCGCTGATCGGAACCCTCCCCCCCTTAGGTATCATATTTGACACCTTTCAGAGGGGAGGGGGGTGCAGATACCTGTCTAAAGACAGGTATTTGCACCCACTTCCGGCCACAGCAGAGTCGGGCAAAAGACGGGTTTTCCTAGCTTCCCGTCGCACCCCCGTTGTGTGCTGGGAACTCTTGGCTCCCAGCACACAGCGGGAGCCAATCGGAGGGCGCAGCGTGTCTCGCGCATGCTCTGCAGGGAACCGGGCAGTGAAGCCGGAGCGCTTCACTTCCTGGTTCCCTCACCGTGGATGGAGACGGGAGCAGCAGAGACGAGCGAACGCTCGTCTCTTTGCTGCAGATGGTGCTGGACTCTAGGACAGGTAAGTGTCCTAATATTAAAAGTCAGCAGCTGCAGTATTTGTAGCTGCTGGCTTTTAATATTTTTTTTTAATGGGCCAATCCGCTTTAATCTCATGAAATCCTTTCATATACATTACATTACACAATACAATTGCAGAGATAAAAATGTAAAACTGAAAATGAACTAAATCTAACCACAGATGAAGAGATAAAATATTATGGCCAAAGAAAAAGTAACTTTTAAGTTCATATAACCAGTACATTTCCATATTAGTTAAACCCACAAGTGCTTTTTTTTACCACTATTATTCCTTCATACTGGCTTTTAAAATTTACAAATGCAGCACTGAGAACAACTTTTTAAAAGATAACCAGTGCATTTTTTTTTATACAGATCCGACAAAATGAGGGACAAATGAGGAGGAAAGATGGATTTCAGGGACAGTTCCCTTGAAATCAGGAAAAGTTGGGAGCTATAAAAAAATATAAACGTTTCACATTAAGGCCTTGTCCAAAAAGATCGAAAGAATTATTGAAAGCTAAATAAATAATTATAATACTTAACATTGTAAGCCCATTTAGAGGGCAAACCATGCTCAATGTTTTAAAATCCTAAGGAAACTATTCACCACAGACTTTCCTTTACTTCTGAATAATCAGATGCAGCTTTCATGGCCTTTTATGCACAAGAAAAAGCCTAAAATATAGCTGACTTTCATCACAAAAGGCATAATCTCAAGTAACAGTTATTCAAACTAAAGTGTTAACAATTGGTATTCAGTTTTGCATGATAGACCCACTCTAAACAATCTACCAGGCCATTGAGCTTGCACTTTTTGTTACTTTTTGCATTTTATCTTACTTATGCTCAGTCTGCAAGTTTCCACTCAGCGATTTGTAATGGAGTCAATGTCGTGTAAAAGGGGTATTAGGAATATAAATAAGCTACATTCAAGGACTAGGCCTCAATTAATCAATCACTTAATGTGAACAAGTATGCCTAGCGCTGCTGCTTAATGGCTCAGTGATAACATTTAGTACTGCTGTATAATTTTTGTTCAGTTTGTGCTTCATCTTTTAATAGACGGCATTAGAACATTTATTTTTTTCTTTATTTGTGATGTTTCTGTCACCTTGAAAAATGTACATCTTCAGAAATCACTCTTATCTGAGCTATGATGTATTTACCCTGGCATTGCCTGTTTCTTTGGAAATTGAAATTGATGACACTAAACTGTAAGCTTATAAACTTATATTTTACGTCAAATGTATCTGTAATGTTTGCTTTGTCTGTGGACTTGTGTCTGTGCTGTCTACACGTGTAAAAGCTTAAAAGGCTTTATTACAGACAGCAAGGCAATTAAAGTAATTAGTGATATTGCTGGGGTATTAATTTACCTAGGGGTTCCTTGGTGAAAACGGTAATTCCCTTGGGGTACATCCAGATGAGGGTGCACATAATTGTAGGCATTCCCGCTATGCAGGTGCCCTTGGTGCCCTTGCAAAGCTGCAACACACTTTGCCTGCAGCGGTGCAGGAGCACCAGCATAGTGGTAATGTACCCGGCAGACCTCCGATCAGAGTGGTGGTAGAGAATCAAGGAACGTTCTAGGGTATGATGTTTCACATGACACAGCTGAGAAGAACCCTTAAGGCCCACATACACGATCTGACTTTTTGACAACAATTGTCCGACTGACCTGTTTTAGCGGACAATCCGACAGTGGGTACGCTCCATCGGACAAACTTTTTGCTTATCATCAGACAAATGTACGCTGTGGGAACAAACTTTCCGGCAACAAATGTCCTACAAATGTCCTACGTTGGCTAATCCGATCATGTGTACACAAGTCCATCGGATTAAAGTCCAAAGTACAAACACGTATGCTCCAGAACCAATGCTAAAAATCAGACAACAATAGCAGAAGTTGCTCAAAGGGTGGCGGTAAAGAGCAGAAAAACCACATAGTACGTCTATTACGTCACTACGTTCATGTTTGTTGGCTGAAAAAGTCCTGCCATGTGTATGCATACCAAGTTCACGTCCAACTCCCATTTGGAGCAAAATCCACGGAAAAGTCAGTTGGAAGTCCGATCATGTGTATGAGGCTTTAGAGAACTTCCATCCAGTCTGGGTGCTGCTCTAAGGCCCTGTACACACGATCGGACCAGTTCGATGGTGTGTACGGCCCATCAGACCATTGTCCGTCGGACCAAAGTTTTAAAACATGCTTTAAAACCTGTCTGATGGACACCTGTCCGTCGGACAAATTCGATGGTTAGTACACAAAAGCATCAGACCAAAAACCTGTGCATGCTCAGAATCAAGTTGATGCATGCTTGGAAGCATTGAACTTTGTTTTTTCAGCATGTTGTTGTGTTCTACGTCACCGCGTTCTGGTCTGATCGGATTTTGGTCCGATGGTGTGTACGCACATCAGACCATCAGACAAGTTCAGAGTTGTCTGATGAAAACGGTTCATCAGACCAGTCTCATCAGACCGGTCTGATCGTGTGTACAGGGCCTAAGGTTTACGTAGTAGATTGTGGGGAGTGGCCTACAGTATATTTGGCAGGGAAGTTTTAGTTGTTGCCTGCTATAGTTAAAATTGCCCATTTGCTACCTGCATTTTGTAACAATTGCATGTTTGTTACCTGTGTAATTTACAGTATATACTTATCCATTTGGGACACATGCATTGTCAGGATTTATATATTTTTTTGTATTGTCAAGTCATGTATTATCAAGTGATCACTGTTTAGAAATTAATATTATTAAAATGAAGTTCCCTATAGGACTATTGTGATCAAAGCATGCTACTATTTCACCTATGATTTGCCACTGTGCACTATGTGCGTTGTTATTAAAGTGTTTGTTACCCCAACATTTCATATTCCTGATATGTGCCTGCTGTACTATGCACTTGTATGAGAAAGTATTCTGTTCTCTTTGTATTGCTTCATTTATGTGAAATCCCTGGTGTTCCTGCCAATCCCCTTGCTCTCCTATTAAAAACTAACCACACTAAGCAGGAGAGCACACCAGGGTCACTCCTCTAGCTGTGCTGGAAACCCAGTCTGCTCTACTCCAGTGATCAGACTTCTCCTGACAACCCCCCCTCCCCGCGCTGCACAGCCATTCACTGGGAAGCTCAGTGTGCTGCTGCTTCTCCTCTAGAGTTGCCACCTCATCCCTTTAAAACCGAACACATATTAATTACACAGGTTCTGTGGCTAATTAAGGTGGTAATTAAACTCACTTGGTGCTTTACCTGCATTAAATTAGCCTCAGAACCTGTGTAATTCATATGTGTTCAGGTTTAAAGGGATGAGGTGGCAACCCTATTCTCCTCCCCCAGCGCTTATGCAGCTGAGAACAGAGGGAATGTTATAACTTAAAAAGTAAGGAAAGGGTATCTTTTATTGTTTTTTTTATACCTATTACACAAATGTTTTGCCTTTAAATTCTATTTTACACTGAATGGGTTGTTTTACAAGGAGATCATTTACAAGCACTTTAAGCCTTTAGATTTATATTATTTAACATGCTGTTACTATCTCTATGCATATAACCCTTGTATTTTTTATCAACATTATTGTATAAAACATTTGCCCATTATTAACCAGTTCAGTTTCATAGCTGTGTACTCCCTATGAAACAATTTTTTAACATTGTCTTAAGACTTAGTCAATAAAACAGATAATATATATTTCCTTTCTATATATTGTCTTGCAAAAAATATTTGATATGTTTTCACTTTGATCAGTGTTAGTTAAAAGACATTACTATTCTATAATTTGTCCTGTGTAAAAATTACACTAACATTGATGATTCTGGTCAAAGCATTGCAAAAGTGTAATGGTTGACTGGTTGCTTACCAATTTTAACTCATGTCTCTAGGGAACCAAACACAGCGGACACGGGGGGACAGCGAGCGCACATCTCAGCGCACTGCCCTTAAAGTAGAACTATAGGCAAAAAAAAAGAAATGTTTTTATTTTGGATAGAGCAAGGAAGTTTTTTTTTTCACCATCTGTGAATTGAGAAAATACCTGCAAATTAGGGGAATCCTTGGAGACCCCAGGTCACCAGAACAAGTGTCGTCATTGTGTGCGGGAGATCGGGGAGCCAGAGCTAGATGATCGGTGGTGAAAAGCTGAAACAATCCCAGAGGAACACACACTGAGATATACATCAGGAATCCAGGAAAAGGGGCTACGGCATGAAGGAGCAGCTGTTCGTCCGATACGCATTCTACCCCAGCAGGGGTGAGTGCCTCTGGTGAGTGGGCACCCATAAGGGGGAGCACCGGATCCACTGTGAGTAACACCTGATGTATTTTTAAGATCACCTACCCACAAAGGTGAACCCTGAACCTCTCACCACCTAAACCTACCTGCTTGTATCTATGTTACATGGACTCCTGCATTTATTAGTTTATTATTATATTATTTTCTGCATCTATGATCACGGTGCCTGCATGTATATAGAGGTTTTTGTATAAGGCTTTAACTGCATTATTTACATTGTGTTATGTGTGGTGCGGTCAGTGGACCTGATTCATTGTAGAATATAACCTATCCATATGCCATATAGCACAAGTGGTATCACTATTTCTGGTGGTCCATAGTGGATATTATTACCCTCTTATACACAGACTTACTTTTTTCACTTATTAGGCAGACACTGCCACCCTTATACTATTATTCAACACAGGGAATGTTGCCCTAATAGAGCCTACTCACAAATCGGTCAGGGTTAATCACTGGCTCAGTAATACAACATATTAGTGACAGCACCATGACCCCCAACATCTTGTCTATCGCCATTGGAAGATTCCCCTTCTATTACTTTTGTGGGGACAACCCAAAATTAGCTTTTTTCTTTTACTGTCACTTTCAATGATAATGATAAACAGGACAAAAAGAGAGTGTGAATCTCCCTAACGGGGACACAGACAGCAGTGGAGGCCCATCCATTAGGGGAGCAGGGGCACCCCCCTCCCCTAATCCATGCAGGGCACTGGACACATAGATTTCAATGTTTTTTTTTTGAAGCACATGAATAAAGCCGAGGCTCTAATTGGCTTAAAAAAAGGGTGGGCTCAGGGCAGAGCACAGAGCTATGTGCCCCAACCCCACCCACTTGTGTGACATTAGTGAATTAATATTTGCTAATGTCTTTCTACTTCTCCTCCTGGCCAATCGAGTCTTAGGACTCCCAGCCAATTGGGTCTCAGGAACCACTTCCTGTTCTGCTGGGAGGAGAAGCAACACCTGTTCAGCTGGGAGGAGAAGCAACAGCCCCTGGCTCTTCCCTCGGCAAGCTGTAAAGAGAAGCAGCATTGGCCTCCTAAGGTAAGGCCACTGATCACTGCTGTATGTCTCCTGTGGGAGGGGGAGAATACACTGATCACTGCCCTCCGTCTCCCGTGGGGGGGGGGGGGGTGCACTGAACAGCGCCATCTATCTCCTGCACAGGGGGGGGGGGGACAAAAACAATTAGAAATTGTCTTTTACTTTCACTTTCAATGATCATGGTAAACAGGGCAAAAAGAGAGTGTGAATCTCCCTAACAGGGACACAGACAGCAGTGGATCCCCCCAATCCATGCGCCTGGCCTCTTATCAACATGCAGGGCGCTAAACACATGGATTTCAATGTTTACAAATACAAACTGACAAGCGTTAAAATCCCTCTACACTCTATCCAAATGTAGGGGGGGAAGAAATAAAAGGACATGCTGATAAAGATGCCAGGGGGTACTCAGGATTGGTACATGTGGACACCATTCAAAGCTTAGGATTAAAGCTTTTGCTTTTAAGTCGCTTAGGAAGGAGAGGTGGAGTGTCTCCTGCTGTCCATAACCTGCATGTCCAAGCAGCTGTTGATCCAAATTTCAGGTGAGAGTTGGCTTTTATTCTGCAGTGTGATCTTTGTTGTGGGTGTTTAGAGGATAATATGTCACTCTCTGGGAAGGCCACCAGAGCACCCCCCCCCCCCCCACTGCATTCATTGGGGACTTAATATTTGATCTTTTGACCTTAGTTTGTATATACCCTTTTGTCCCACTCATAGCTTTGGGACTAATGCAGGAACATTGTTGCCAGTATACTTGCTTCATTATTATTGTGTATATCATTGATACTCTTAAATCATCAGTAATGTATAGGTAGTGATACCACCCAGAGGAGCCCGCAGGAGTGGAGGATTGGGTAAGTAAATACACTTTTACAAATCACAGAAACAAGCAGTTAATCCCTGCAGTGGGGTGCAGTCCCATTGCAACGCATATTTTTCATGTTTCCTGGAGTTCAGCTTTAGGGAATTTAAGCTCATGAAACTTAAAAACACTGCATATGCAGGCTTTTTTTATGGCTGTAAAGCGCCTCAATATAAGCCTATGTGGCCAAGCATGTTGGCATGGTTGCTAATAAACTGACAATACTGTATGCGTTAAACCTTAAACCAAAATGTAAGCAGCAGGTGGCACTGCAGTATTACAGTGTGTATTCTATGGTAGTGTACCTTCGAGGAAGTACCTTTGTTCCTAAGTGTGTGCAGTTTCCTTGTACTTGCATACACACGGTCACACAAATGCTGTCGTAACTTCCAAGCGTCAAGAACGCGGTCACGTACAACACTACGATGAGCTGAGAAAAATTAAGTTCAATGATTCCGAGAATGCGTCAAATTGATTCTGAGCATGCGTAGGATTTTTGTGCATCAGAATTGGCTACAGATGATCGGAATCTCCAACAAGAACTTTTGTTGTTGGAAAAATTGAGAACCAGCTCTCAGACATTTGTTGTTGAAAATTCCAACAGCAAATGTCCGATGAAGCATACACACGGTCGGAATATCCAACCAAAAGCTCACATCGAACATTTGTTGTCGGAAATTCCGACCGTGTGTATGCGGAATAAATGGACCATTGGTGTGCTCAGCCTTTTGCATTAGGCCGCGTACACACGATCGAATATAGAAAAAATAAATTTGTGGCGCACAATCAGTTTGAGCAAGCAACCTAGTCTAAAAATAAAAGTTGAAATAAACATCAATCAGTATAAGTCCATATGGTAACAAAATACTCCGGACAGTCCAGTTTCAGCAGTTAGATAGATGTGGGAACTTAGCGGCAGCACCTGAAGCAAGCCTCTAGAAGAGCCAAAAAAATACAAGAGAGAGATGCGCCAAACTAAGTGCAGTATGTCGTTTTTAATCAGTAGTAAATTGGTACAATAAAGTAACTACTCACAAACATGGAGTAATATAGGCATTGGTGTGGCTATGAGGCCGGGGTCATCATAAGAGGTTCCTCCGGAAAAGGTTTCTTCGTCCCAGGCTTGTGAGCCGCAAGTGTGGTATAGTGGACACAGGAAACCAGGAAGAGCCGTCTGATGTGGCGTGCGTTCCACCGTGGAGCGCGGCGTATCGTCGTCGCCCCGGAAGTGACGCGAGGGACCCGGCCAGCCAATCGGATTACGCGTTTCACAGCGTCAGCTGTTTCGTCAGATCCATGGCGTCCGTATGGAACGGACGTGAGTTATACGAGCAGGATAAACGTGATTGGTTGGAAATGGCACACTAAACAAAAACAAACAAATTGACAACAAATAACAGCTACAGACCATGGAGAGACATTACTATTAATTAATTTTGTTTAGAACATAATTATTTTCAATTCGATAATGACTTTTATTTACAAAAGAAAGGCACAGCTATGGGCGCTAATTTTGCACCTAGCTATGCAAACCTCACCATGGGCCTTTGGGAAGCCACTTTCATTAATCAAAATAACCCTTTTTCAGCTAATCTGGTCTTTTATGGTCGTTATATCGATGACATCGTTATAATATGGGATGGGCCTCTTGACTCCATCATCAATTTTGTGACTTATTGTAATAATAACAACTTTGGGCTCAGTTTTACTTCCGTCCAGGATCCGGAGTCCTTAAGCTTTCTAGATTTGGAATTATTCCATAGTAATGGCACTATTAGTGCAAGAAATTTTACTAAACCAACAGCGGTCAATTCATACTTGCATTATTCCAGCTGTCACCATCCTAGGTGGATTAATAATGTCCCAAAGAGCCAATTCCATCGACTTCGACGAAATTGTACAAAAATTGATGACTACAAAGCCCAAGGTACTGATCTTAAAAATAAGTTCATTTCCAAAGGCTATCCTTCTAACATTGTTCAAGAAGCCCATGATTTATATGTACAAGATCAGCTTCCGCAGTCCAAAAAGGGTGACTCAGTCCCCACTACTCGGTTTATTACCCAATACCACATTAAACATAAGAAAATGGAGAAGATTTTTGAAAAACATTGGCCTATATTGATTCAGGACCCTCACCTTGCCTCTTCTTTAACTAAGTCACCAAAATTTGCTTACCGAAGGGCTCCAAATATTAAAAGCAAAATTGCTCCAAGCAAAATTAAACCATCAAACAATTTTAAGGGAAAAATGCTTAAACAACTCACCCTCATTCCATTGGTGGGTATGTTCCAGTGCAAAAAAACAAAATGCCTAGCCTGTGTTAATGTCCCTCACGGTAAAAAGAACTTTGTAGCCAACAAAATGACATATAATCTGAATGCTTTCTATAATTGCTCCACTACGTACGTTATTTATTGCATTTCCTGTCCCTGTGGCCTGTTATACATTGGCCGAACTATTAGAGCCCTTCGCACAAGATTTGGCGAACACAGACGGGCTGTACAAGCAGCCAACCCAAAGTATAGTGTAGCACGTCATTTTGTTACACATCATCATCAGGATACGTCCCTATTGCAGGTATGGGTAATTGAAGCCATACCGGAGACTCCTACTGCTGTGGAAAGGTTTCAACGGTTATGCAAACAAGAAACCTACTGGATCTATTCTTTAAATACGATGTCACCCCATGGATTGAATGAAGAAATTGAGACCAATAATATAATATAATATAATACAATATAATTTAATTTAGTTATCCAAAAATCCTAGTCCTGACCTATCTTGTCCTTTTGTAATGACCGTTTGATAGATATTTATGTACACATATATATATATATACATGTGTTGCTGTGTTGTCAAACACTGGCTGTTTATTAGTTTTTATTATTATTATTATTATTAGCATTAGTTGTTATTCTAATTTCTGTATAGTATCTAGGTCTCTCTCTCTATATATATACACATAGTTGTGGGTATGTGTGTGCATGTATGCACACTCATGCTCTAAACTAAACAATTCTGTGTGTATAATTAGTCCTTATATATATGCACATATATTTTATATGTGTTTGTATATTTGATTCCTGGTGTATTATATCATTTTTAATATATACACATGTTTGTAATATATACACAGTTGTTTTTATGAATGGCCATAATAGTTTACATTTTTTACATTTTTAATAGTATTTTCAATATATTTTTAAATATTCCAACATATCTAGTTTTAAATAATTTTTAGTGTTATGACAGACGGAGATTTTACATTTTTTCTATTTCCAGTACTGTCAGGATTTATATATTTGTTTATTTATTCCCTTTCAAATGTCTCCGGATTGCCATCTCTTTTCTGTTATTTGTTAATTGCGATCGAATCTTTTTATTAATAGTAATGTCTCTCCATGGCCTGTAGCTGTTATTTGTTGTCAATTTGTTTGTTTTTGTTTAGTGTGCCATTTCCAACCAATCACGTTTATCCTGCTCGTATAACTCACGTCCGTTCCATACGGACGCCATGGATCTGACGAAACAGCTGACGCTGTGAAACGCGTAATCCGATTGGCTGGCCGGGTCCCTCGCGTCACTTCCGGGGCGACGACGATACGCCGCGCTCCACGGTGGAACGCACGCCACATCAGACGGCTCTTCCTGGTTTCCTGTGTCCACTATACCACACTTGCGGCTCACAAGCCTGGGACGAAGAAACCTTTTCCGGAGGAACCTCTTATGATGACCCCGGCCTCATAGCCACACCAATGCCTATATTACTCCATGTTTGTGAGTAGTTACTTTATTGTACCAATTTACTACTGATTAAAAACGACATACTGCACTTAGTTTGGCGCATCTCTCTCTTGTATTTTTTTGACACGATCGAATATATCTGCTGAAACTGGTCCGATGGACCGTTTCAGCGGACATATCCGATCGTGTGTACGGGCTAGTGGACATGTTTTCCCAGCGGACAAATTTTAAAGCATGCTTTGAAATTTATCCGCCGGAGACATGTCCGTCGGATATGTCCGCTGGTTAGTACACTAACCAGCGGACAGAAATCTCCGCGCATGCGTCGAATGGATTCGACGCATGCGTGGAAGTATTTTACTTCCTGGAGTGGTGACGTGGCGGAGTCAACGTCACCGCCACGTCACCGCATCCTCAGCCCGAGGGGATTTTCGTCCGATGAGACATGTCTGCTGGAAACGGTCCGTCGGACATGTTTGAGCGGACATGTCTCATTGTGTGTACGCGGCCTTAGGGTGTGCACCCCAGAGCACAAACACACATGCATGTATAACAGCAGAGCAGTGGACAGTGTCAGTTGAGCAGAGATTGGAGTCAGCAGTTTTTATTTGTATTACTTTCTCGCTTTTGAGACAGAGAACAGCCTCAGCTGCACAGTGAACTTATGGGAAGGGCTCTGTGCTGAACCGGCTTCCTGTTTATTCACAAACCGAAGTGAAGAATTAACTCAGGAGTGGCTGGTACAGATCACTCACTGTGTTCATTCAGAAAAGCAAGGGTCGGTAAAATAAATATTTACAAACCCCTTACCCTGCTATCCATCCTGAAACATCCCCTGCAGCAGCCAGTGGGAGAGGAGAGGAGGGAAGCTGGCAGCACTACAGGGGGGAGAAGGGGTGCCAGAAGACTGGGGAAATCAGCACTACACAGGGTGATTAAGGTGAGCCCTCGAACCCCCCAGCACACCCTATGAAATAGACATACACAAACTTATGTGCAAGCAAATGTATTGGCAAGAACTAATTATTACATCTTGCCCATAAAAATAGGAATTTTTAATACAGCTTACCTGTAAAATCCTTTTCTTGGGAATACATCACGGGACACAGAGCCTTAAATACTTAATGGGTTATGTAGTCACCACAGGTGATTGGACACTGGCAAACCCAATTCAAATTGAGTTCCTCCCCTATATAACCCCTCCCAAAAAAGGATTTTACAGGTAAGCTGTATAAAAAAATTCTATTTTCTTGATCATACATCACGGGACACAGAGCCTTAATTACTTAATGGGATGTCCCATAGCAATGCTAAAATTTGAGGGGAGAGAGGCACAGATCAGAATAAGACTGCCATCAAGCCAGTGGATTTATACTGCTGCCTGCAGCACACTATGCCCGAAGGCAGCATCCTCATAACCTCTCACATCTACCTGGTAGAATTTAGTAAATGTATGGACCGAAGACCAAGTAGCAGCCTTACAGATCTGAGCCATTAAGGCCAGGTGATGCACTGCGCATGAAGCACCAACTGCTCTGGTCGAGTGCACTTTCACCTAAAAAGGAGGGATCTTCTTTTCTAAACCATAGGCCTGAATAATGACTTGTCGAATCCATCTTGCAATAGTGGATTTTGACGCTACCTGGCCCTTCCTTAGCCCTTTCGGCAGAATAAACAGACAATCAGTCTTCCTTATCTGAGCCGTAGCTTGCAGATAAACCTTTACCAGTCTTACAACATCTAGAGATGTAGACTCTCTTCCCCTGCAGACTGCAGATCTGGAAAAAAAGATTGTAGGACTATATCTTAATTCAGATGAAAACCTGAAACCACCTTAGGTAAGAACATAGGCGTGTACAGCCTATTGCATTATGGTATGCACCCCAAAGCCCAAACACACATTACCGATCACTCATGGTGTTCATTCAGAAAGGGAAGGGGCCAGTAAATTACATATTTACTGGCCCCTTCCCCACTCCTAAAACATCCCAGCAGCAACAGCTGATAGGAGAGGAGGGAAGCTGACAGCGCTGTGGGGGGTAGATGGGAGCCAGGGCAGTAGGGGGATTCTGTGCTGCACAGGGTGATTAGGGTGTGCCTGGGCACACCTGGCACACCCTGTGCGCACGCCATTGGGTAAGAAAGTTGGGTGAGGATGCAGAACCACCCTGTCATCATGAATGATCATATACGGTTCTTTACAAAAAAAAGCCGCCAATTCTGATAACCTCCTTGCTGAGGATATGGCTACGAGAAAAAACAGTCAACAGACTTAGAGAAACCTGATGTAAAGTTTCAAAAGATAGTTTCTGTAAAACAGATAATACCAAATTCAAATCCCATGGGCACACAGGAGACTTAACCGGCAGATTTAAACGCAGTGCACCCTGAATAAAGGCCCTGACTAGGGAATAGGAGGCAGGCGGTTTTCGGAAAAATACCAACAAGGCCGAGATTTGGCACTTGACACTGCTCAAAGCCAACTTCATATTTAAGCCCAACTGAAGAAAGGTAAGAATCCTACTAATGGCATACTTCCTAAGACGCCATCTTCTGGGTTCACACCAGGAAACATATGCCTTCCAGATTCTGTAATAGATGAGCCTGGAGGCCAGCTTCCTAGCATTAACCAGAGTGGATAGGACTGGCCCTAAGAGCTTACGTTTTCTCAGAATGTGGGTCTCAACAGCCAAACCATCAGATTTAGACTTTGTAAGGCAGGATAGAATATTGAACCCTGCGACAGTAGGTCTGAGCGTAGAGGGAGAGACCAGGGTCTTCCTACTGCCATCCTTACAATTTTTGCATACCAGGGTCTCCTGGGCCAAGCCAAGGGGACCAAAATCACAGACTTTCCTTCCTTCTTGACTCTCTGAAGGAATCGTGGGAGAAGCGGAACTGGAGGGAACGCATAAATCGGGGAATACTGATCCCATGAGATTGCCAGGGCATCTGGCCCTTAAGCACAGGGATCTCTTGTTCTTGACACAAAGCTGTCCAGCTTTGCGTTGAACCTGGAAGCCAATAGGTCCACATCTGGGGTTCCCCAATTCTGACATATGATTTGAAACATGTCGGGCTGTAGAGACCATTCTCCTGGACTCAGCTGCTGGCGGCTTAAAAAATCGCCTGTCAATTTTCTACCCCTGGAATGAAGACCGCAGATAGGCGAGGAATATGCCTTTCTGCCCAAGCCAGGATGTGATTTATCTCTCTTTAGGCATCCAGACTTCTGGTGCCTCCTTGATGATTGATAGGCAATGACTGTAGCATTGTCGGACTGAATCCAAACAGGTCAATCTTGCAGTCTGTAAGACCAAACTTTGAGGCCCAGATGAAGTGCCCGAATCTCCAGAATGTTGATGGGTAGGAGCTTTTCGGCCCCGGACTACTTCCCCTGGTCAGATGCTTCTTTTAGAACTGCCTCCCAGCCAAGAAGGCTGGCGTCTGTGGTCACCACAGTAAAGGCCTTCTTTTCTCTGGATCCTTGGCAACTCTTGATCTCAGAAAAAGGGGTGCTGGAAGTTCTATGAATTCTAGCTTGTAGCCTGAGGACACTGTGGAGATGACCCACTTGTCCTAAACTTCGTACCGCCAGGCACTTGCAAACTGCAGCAGCCTTTCCCCCACTCGGCTGAGTGGGGGCATCCCTTCATAGGGATGTTTTGGGGGTCTGTTTAGACTTTGAACCCCAAGTTCTTTTCTGCCCTTGGGCTTGGCTCTGGGATTTTCCCCTAATGTTAGACTGGTTAGGCCGTCGCCACTGCCTGGAGAATGAAGTTCCAGGGGCTGGAGAAAGAGTACATTTAAATGAGGGACTCTTACTCCTCTTCTTAACCAGCAACAGAGTAGACTTGCCCCCAGTAATCTTTTGGATGTATTTATCCAGGTCATCCCCAAACAGGCGTTCTCCCCCAAAGGGAGAATTTCTTGCAAGCAACCTTGGCCTCCCAATGTTTTAACCAAAAGGGACCTGCGCATGTCTACCTGCAGGAGATTCAGGTGGAATGCTTGTTGAACAGTCCATACTTGGAGTCCATAATCGCATCAATCGCAAAACACAAGGCCTTAGGAAGGTCCTCATAAACCTCAATCTCCTCTGTAGGGAGGAGGTTAATCATCTGCTTCATTTGTTCCTTGAGGAACTGACATACACCAATGGCAGCCATGGAAGAGGAGGCTTTTAATAGGGACTCCAGCTTTTTATCAGTTGGATCGTTAAAACCCTGTGCATTGTCTATAGGACAGGTCAGGTTTTTGTTTGCACAATAAATGGCTGCATCAATAACAGGTACCCCCCATTTCTTAGTGAAACCTTCCTCCATAGGATAAAGGAGATACAACTGCTAGGAGGAGAAAACAGGGTGAAACCAGTCATCTGGGACTTGTAGTGCACTCTGGGGGGGCTGAGATATGGCATCCTCCTATGCTGGGACTTGTAGTGCACTCTGGGGGGGCTGAGATATGGCATCCTCCTATGCTGGGACTTGTAGTGCACTCTGGGGGGGCTGAGATATGGCATCCTCCTATGCTTGGACTTGTAGTGCACTCTGGGGGAGGGGCTGAGATATGGCATCCTCCTATGCTGGGACTTGTAGTGCACTCTGGGGGAGGGGCTGAGATATGGCATCCTCCTATGCTGGGACTTGTAGTTCACTCTGGGGGGCTGAGATATGGCATCCTCCTATGCTGGGACTTGTAGTACCCTCTGTGGGGGCTGAGATATGGCATCCTCCTATGCTGGGACTTGTAGTGCACTCTGGAGGGGCTGAGATATGGCATCCTCCTATGCTGGGACTTGTAGTGCACTCTGGGGGGGGGGCTGAGATATGGCATTCTCCTATGCTGGGACTTGTAGTGCACTCTGGAGGGGCTGAGATATGGCATCCTCCTATGCTGGGACTTGTAGTGCACTCTGGGGGGGGGGGCTGAGATATGGCATTCTCCTATGCTGGGACTTGTAGTGCACTCTGGAGGGGCTGAGATATGGCATCCTCCTATGCTGGGACTTGTAGTGCACTCTGGGGGAGGGGCTGAGATATGGCATCCTCCTATGCTTGGACTTGTAGTGCACTCTGGGGGAGGGGCTGATATATGACATCCTCCTATGCTGGGACTTGTAGTGCACTCTGGGGGGGCTGAGATATGGCATTCTCCTATGCTGGGACTTGTAGTGCACTCTGGGGGGGCTGAGATATGGCATCCTCCTATGCTGGGACTTGTAGTGCACTCTGGGGGGGCTGAGATATGGCATCCTCCTATGCTGGGAATTGTAGTACCCTAGACTACAGGGCATTGAAGAATGGCAGCCCACTCTGCTGGGACTTGTAGTGCCCTCAGTGGCAGAATGAGGATTCCTCAGTCCCCCCCACAGTCTAAGGCACTACAAGTCCCAGCAAAAACCAGGCTTCCATATTTCAGCGCCCACGGGGCACTACAAGTCCCAGCAAAAACAGGCTGCCACCAGTCCTCCAAACACAGCACAATGAGACTGCACAGCCTTCCATACCCTCGGGCTCCACACTCTCCCCTTACAAGGTGTCCTCCTACCTGGACTGGATGTCACGCTGCACGGTAAAGTAGCAGGCGGGATTTCCCGATGCCTGAAAAAGGCGCAGCACATAAGGCTGCAAATAACTCCACCACTGGTCAGGCACCTCCAGTTGCTGTGGGCGGCTGATTGGCTGAGGCTGTATATGAGCGGGGGAATGCTATGGGAGCCGAGACTCGGGAGGACGGGTCGGGGGGATGTTTTTGGTGCAGGGGGGGCACCCGCCCCCCGCAAAGTGCCGCCCTAGGCCTGGGCCTTGTCGGCCCAGGCCAAGATACAGCCCTGCTTGACCCTCTTCTCGGGGACATAGTATAGTACCTTTGCTTTGCAGTAAGGAAGGACTATCTACAAAAATAAATGCAATCGCTGTTGTGCTATAGTCTTACAATACAAAAAATATCAGCTCACTGCACAACCTGATGCTGAGTAGGAGTCTTTGGCTTGCCTGGTTCAATCCACAGGGATGCTTACAGCCCACAGCTCTGTGTCCATGCCGCTTACAGAAGGCTATGGCTTGCTGGGCTTTTTAACCACTTGCATACTGGGCACTTACACCCCCCTCCTGCCCAGGTAAAATTTCAGCTTCTGGCAATGCGTCGCTTTAACTGACAATTGCGCGGTCGTGCGACGTGGCTCCCAAACAAAATTTACGTCCTTTTTTCCCCACAAGTAGAGCTTTCTTTTGGTGGTATTTGATCGCCTGTGCGATTTTTATTTTTTGCGCTATAAACAAAAAAGAGCGACAATTTTGAAGAAAAATACAATATTTTTTACTTGTTGCTATAATAAATATCCCAATTAAAAATAAAAACACATTTTTTTTTTCTCAGTTTAGGGCGATACATAATCTTCTACATATTTTTGGTAAAAAAAATAAAAAAAAATCGCAATAAGTGACTGGTTTGCGCAAAAGTTATAGCGCTTACAAAATAGGGGAGAGAATTATTATTTTTTATTATTTTTTTTTTACTAGAAATGGTGGCGATCTGCGATTTTTATTGGTACTGCGACGTTATGGCGGACACATCGGACACTTTTGACACATTTTTGGCGCCATTTACATTTATACTGCGATCAGTGCTATAAATATGCACTAATTACAGTATAAATGTGACTGGCATTGAAGGGGTTAACACTAGGGGGTGAGGAAGGGGTTAAATGTGTATGCTAGGTGTGTTCTAACTGTAGGGGGAGGGGGGGGGTGACCGATCTGTGTCCCTATGTAAGAAGGAACACAGATCGGGCTCCTCCCCTCCAGAGACAGGACATTGTCTCTGTGTGAGCCGGCAATGAGAGATGATCTATGAGAGATCATCTCTCATTGGCCCACAGATCGCATCGCAAACGGCCGCTCTGATTGGCCGTTTGCCACGATCTGTGATTGGCCGTGTCCAAGGGACACGGACAACACAGGGCTTCCCCGCAGCGCGCACTACAGCGCGCGCTGGGAACGCCAGAAAGACATGCCGTCAAATGACGGCATGTTGGCTATTCAGGCCTGCGCTGTTGCCGTCATCCGACGGTAGCGCGGGCCTCAAGTGGTTAAACCAGCCTCTTGGCACCAGCACACAGGTGTTCAGCACTAGCAACCTGGGCCCTCTCCCTATCCATGTCTCACTAGACAGCTAAAAGCGCACGTGCTGCTGTCATTTTTCTTCTTAGAACATGTTGAACCAAACACCTTAAACACTGGCGAAAAAAACGAGGTACTCTCCATTTGGGAGGGGTTATATAGGGGAGGAACTCAATTTTAATTGTGCTTGCCAGTGTCCAATCACCTGTGGTGACTACATAACCCATTAAGTAATTAATGCTCTGTGTCCCGTGATGTATGATCCAGAAATACATAAATGCTCAAATGCCATACACACAAACGCAAGTACACACATGCATAAATGTGCATACATAATATGGACCATATCTACAACATTGTGCCATTTCCAGTACCTTGACAAGCCTTTTTATATTACTCAAATGTGAGTGTTTCTATTTTATGCTTTTACATACATTTTTTTAAACAATATCACGCTATGTGGTGTTCTTTTTCATTTCTGATCATTACGCATGAGCTTGTGGATATCTGCTGTTTGTCCTCCATATGAACCACGCTACACATTTCTTGTAACCCCATTGATGATTTGGTTTGCGGAGCTTTGATAATCGATTTGGATTATGCCCCTTTAAGTCTGTGACTTCCGGTAAGCCTCTTTTCAATTGGTGGTGGTTCTTCCTGCAACATTGTTTTTCACTTTAATGGCTGGCTGGATGGCACTATTTGTTTTGTTTGGACTATATTAGTAGCATATGATTCACGTTTGTGGTCACTTTAGTTTTTCACGTTATGATACATTCAGTTGTTTCAATGTATGATCATCTTATTAGTAGTGTTGAGCGGAATACGCCATATTCGATTTCGCGATATTGCGCGAATATATAGAAGAATATTCGCGAATATTCGCTAATATCGAATATTCGTGATATTTAATCCAAAAAAAATGTTGCGAAATTTCGCTAATGCGAAAATGATTGCGAAATTCTCATAAACGAAGATCATTTCCTGTATTACTAAACTAATATGCACTAAACACTAACTCTACACTAACTCTACTTAAAAGAAAGGAGAATAAGGGGGCAAAAGAAGGGCGGAGAAGATAATCGCGCAATATTCCTATTGCGCGATTATCTTCTCCGCCCTTCTTTTGCATCAGAGCCAATCAGAATAACTCGAATATTCGGCAAAAGGAATATCGCGCAATATTCCTTTTGCCGAATATTCAAGTTATTCTGATTGGCTCTGATGCAAAAGAAGGGCGGAGAAGATAATCGCGCAATATTCCTTTTGCCGAATATTCGAGTTATTCTGATTGGCTCTGATGCAAAAGAAGGGCGGAGAAGATAATCGCGCAATATTCCTTTTGCCGAATATTCGAGTTATTCTGATTGGCTCTGATGCAAAAGAAGGGCGGAGAAGATAATCGCGCAATATTCCGTTTGTCGAATATTCGAGTTATTCTGATTGGCTCTGATGCAAAAGAAGGGCCGAGTAGCTGATGCGATTCTTTTATGTTGCCGAAAATTCGCAATGCGAATTTTCGGCAACATAAAAGAATCGCATCAGCTACTCGGCCCAGGGTCTCTCTCTAATCATACCAGCAATGCTTTTAGACGTCGATGGAGATCACTAGGATGTGATCTGTTTTAAAAATAAATTAGAAAAAATATGAATATTCGCCTTAGCGAATATTCGCCGCAATATTCGAGTTATTCGCGAATACTCGAATATGCAATATTCGTAGCGAATATTCGCAATGCGAATATTCGTGAGCAACACTACTTATTTGCCATTTTGTATAATACATTCACATACAGGTTCATCAATATACTTGTATACATATAATTAGAGCTGCATTTTTTTCTATACATATTGTAACCAGACATTTTTTTCTGCAAGATTCTGGCAGATAGATTCTACTTATTTTCAGGCACAGCTATTTTATTTTCCTTTAAATCTTACAAGTAGAGAACAAAACATAGTCAAGTAATAAGGATAGTCTCACATATAGATCCAAATGCCAACAGGCCTAGCATACAGCTCCCCTTTTTGTCTAGAAACAGGTAAAAATATAAAATACTCACACAAAACATTTCGGGGCAGATTCACAAAGACGTAATATTCCGCTGCGTAATCGAAATACGGTACGCTGCCGTATTTCACCAGACTCTACACCGAATTCAGGTAGTTTTTTTGCGCGTACGCTATTGTGTCGTATTTTTTTTCCGCCGCGCAATCGAAATACGTGATTAGGGGGCGTGAAGCATTTAAATTAAGCGCGTCCCCGCGACGATCGAACTGCGCATGCTCTGTTCAGGAATTTCCCGCCGTGCATTGCGCGAAATCACGTCGTGACGTCATTCGTTGTTTGAGTAGCGGCGTTTACGAACATTCCTATTCCCGGACGACTTACGTTAAAAATAATAAAAGACATCGGAAAACGTTGAAATTCGACGCGGGAACGACGGCCATACTTAACATGGGCTGTCTAATATTAGACCAGCAAAAAGCAGGTATAGTGAAACGGAAAAAAAAGATGACTAAAGGTGCCGTAAGAGATTGCGTTGAAAGTGCGAAATTTTGTGGATTGCAGGCAAAAGCTCATTAGCATACCCTGACGGCGAAAAACAACAGGAAGTCCGCCCAGTGGCCGCAATTTTCTGGCAGCGTAGATCTGAAGGCGTACTAACACGTAATACAGTCGAAATGAAGCCCGCAGGTGTCTTTTCATGGTTTGAGGATTTCGACTAGCGTAAAAACGCCCGTAAGTCGAAATTACTCCAGTCTAACAACATTTACACAGGCGTAATCGCTTTGTGAATCTAGGCCTTCATATTTATCTGCCGAATTAGAAGAAATAAAGAAAGTATATTCAAAACAACATAAGAAAGCAGAAGCAGCACAAAGGTGAAGTAAAATACAGATGGCAACAACAAATCCCAAAGGAAACGCTATGGGGGAGGAAATAGAAAAGAATGTGGCAGACACATATTCCTGATTTTAAAAGTCTCCTTATAAGAACTGTTGGTGTTACTCACATCCTTTAATCACATTCAGATTTTCTGATCTCAGCTAACAGTAGGCAACAGACAGATGGCGTTTCAGGCATCTTTATAAATGAGGACATAGGTATGGGAAGATTTATATATGCTGTTTTAAATGTAAAAGGAAAAGAAAAGTAAAAAAAAAATTAAAAGCAGGTAAGTGTCCTCTTCTTCGTAAAAATTCTAAAAATGTCTCTATCATTTTGCTGTAGCTTTAGAGAGTGAAGGAGATAGGTATGCTGCCATTGTCTGCTGAAAATACCTTTTTCAAAACTTGGAGTAAAAATCTTGAAAAAATGTGGATCAGTGATTCTAACTTGTCTCTGGCACCAGGCACTCCCAGATCAGCACTGTCACTAATGCTACAGAGTGAAGAGGGGCATGTCCCCATGACTGCCTGTAATACAAAACAATTTTGGGCTGCCTTACTGGGTCTCTTCAATTCTCACATTGCATTGTGGGGTCAATTCACTAAGAGTTCAATAAAGGCTAAAAACATGCAGTAAAATACCACATAGAATAACAATTTAAGTGTTCAATTCATTGGGAATTTTTTGTTAAATACCGAATGTGGTATATGTTTGATTTAGCAGTAATTACCACATAATGTTAGAAAGGAGGAAATCACCGCTCCAGGTGGGTGCTGCAAACAATCAAGGAATCTTTGGAGCACCAGGGTGCCGGCAGTGCACGTAGCAGTAGAGGAAACAAAGCAAAAAATTGGATGTCCGCATTCCAGGGAACTTCCAAGAAAGTTGTCTTTATTCAGTAAAAATCAGCATAACACATCAACAGACAGCCACAGAACTGTACAACTGATGCGTTTCACACTATTACTCTAGTGCTTAGCCATGACTAAGCACTAAAGTAATAGTGTGAAACACGTTGGTTGTACAGTTCTGTGGCTGTCTGTCTGTTGGGTACTTCTTAAAGGGGGCTTCCATATTTCGATACGTCCCCTGCCCGCAGACCCCCTCAACCACTGGCCAGGTTTGTAGGGATGAGTCCCTTGTCTCCATCAACAAACCCCCCCCCCTATGTTGAGGGCATGTGACTTGATATGGACTGGGGGGACCCTACAAAGTTTGTTTTTTTTCATCATTTTTAATTGTCGCTATTTTTTTTACATTCAGCTGTCAGCAGAAACCTTCTCATGAGTCATCTGTTGTTAAGGACTCGACGGCCAGCTTCCTGGCCCACTCCTTAGCAACCAGCTATTTGTCAAAAAACAGCCTGGGGTCCCCAGACCCCAGGCTGTTTTTTGACAAATACCACATGTGATACTGCCAGCAAAACTCTGGTGGTTAATATCAGTTTTTTTTACTCTCTGGTCCATTTGTGAATTGGACTTAGGAGCTTTTCAATGATATTTACTGGCACATTTTTTTGTGGTAAATACTGCATAATATTTTTTTTTATGAATTGGACTTAATTTATAGCATGCAAAAATGTATGCAAATGAGTCACATGACTACGTTATCACATATGGTAAATGTTAGTGAATTAACCCCCACGTCACTCTGTCTGTTTCTGGGAGTGCTCAAAGATGATCAGGCACAGATGTACCAACATAAGTGTAGCACCCTCTAGAAGTGTGCTAGAGTTAATTTAGGTTTGCTAGTGTAGGTCTGCTAGGGCAGGCAAAACATAGTTAACTCAGGACTAAGCCTGAGCTGTGTAATCTGTGTCTGGGTTATTTTAGTTCAGGGCTGGGTGACTCATCCTAGTAGCTCCTCTGGTGCCTCTCCCTGTTTTCTGGGACATTGGAGAATGTTCTAGACACAGTGGGTGGAGGTTAGGAGGAGCTGTTTGGAATATTTATAAGGATCTCAGACAATCCCCAGTACAGGGCTGGCAGGGGGTAGGCCACCTCATAAATAGACATTATTCATGTCAGCAGGGGCAGTTGGGTGGAAGATGGACATGGAGTGCTAAGGAGGCTGTCAGTGGCGCTTGAAGGTTCCCCGCTAGTCTTGGGGCTGACCTCGGGCCTGAGGCTCAGGTGCTGGAAGCTTCCTACCAAAAGACATGGAGTAAACCTTTCCTGGAGGAACACAACCAAGAAAGAGGACAGCAGGAGCAGGTCGGCACATCTGGGAGATCTTTTGAGAGTCAGCCGGGAGGGCTGGTGAGTGTCAGTCTGGAGGATTGTGGGAAGAAGTTAGCCTGGAGGGCTGGCAAAAAGGGCAGCTGCAGTCAGGAGGGTTGGCAGTGCCTGAAGAGTTGATGCTGGGATCAGAAATCACATAAGTGATGCAAGCTGGACACTGAAATTCTGCTATAGACCTAAAGGGCCTCGATGTCAATTCTGGAAGTCCTGTGATAAGTCACTTGTTAACCAAAATGTGTTAGAACTGTAGGCTGACTGTGTGATATACTACTGTACATGCTCTATCTTAAATGTGCTGTAGAGGGAGGGGGGCTTGTGTGTAGATCAATGCCAAAAATTTAGTCTGGATAGACTGCCATGTGCTGTCAATCACAAGTAAAGAGGACCTGATGGGGAATTAGCATCTCAGTTCCCCTTCAGGCTCAGCCCACCCAGTTTTTACACACATGTAGCAATGCATTATTTGGGTAATGACATCACCACTATCCTCCAACCCCTTTGTTTACATTTAGCTTTCAGCTGGGGGATCTTCTGGTCCACAGCTGAATGGGACCAGGGATAGAGTTCTGTGTTGGATATTTCATTTCTTTCCACAGGCATATCCCACTTTCAGTACCAGCTCAGAACTGGTCTTAATTACTGACAGATTTCTAATCGGAGAACTGATAGTACTTTTTAAGAATCTGTCGATGCCATAGCAACAGGCAAGTACTTAAAGTGGCAGTAGTGAGAACAACCTGGTTTTCTCTGCACATGTCAGTAATTTTACTAACACTGACACACTTGCTTGCCTGAATTGGGCACAGGTATTTCTTAACCACTTTTCAATCGCAATAGGTATTTATACATTGAGGTTTGCAAGTGATTTACCAAGGTTGTGGCTGAAGCTGAAAGCCATATCCTCTGTAATTTTTTATTTATTTTTTAGCCTTGCTTTTCGCATCAATTGTAATTCTTCTTTACCTTTTCCTGGAAAAAAAGTCTGTTTTTACAAAGCTCATGCTTCACAAACACACAAGTGAATAAATTAGAGCAGTGACTTTTCTCACTTAAGCCTACTACACACTATCTGTTTTCTTTCGTTCAACCCAGCAGGCTGAAGGAAAAAAATACTGAAGAGCTTGGGAGGAGATCTTGTACTAACAATCAGATGTTAGTACATCGATCTCCCTCCACTGAGCTATTGTGTTCTGACAGTGCCCCCCACCAGAATGGGGCATGACCAGGGGCATGACTGAATCCTTTTTTCAGTCATGCCACTTTGACAAAAGCTGGACGTTCGGCTGGCTTCTGTCAGACCGGCTGCCATAGACACTGGCCGAATGTCAGAAATTTTGCCCATGTGTATGGCTTTTTACTCCCCCTTTTTCCATCCAAGGTTACAAAGGAAGCCTAGCAATACAGGAAGCTACTGTTGGTCTTTTTCTTTAGATATCCCATATAACCCACAAGATTCTACATTCATCCTTCATCATTTACTAAATTATTATTTTAAAGATTGTATACATATAGTATAAAATATAATTCAGGTTCAGAGCTGCTCTGTGCAAAACTATCTCACAGAGCAGGTAAGTATAACATGTTTGTTATTTATATATATAGAGAGAGAGATATATATCTCTCTCTCGATATATATAACTGTGTTTGTGATGTAAAAACTTGGATGGCCCATTATTTACTTAAACTGTGGCAAGACTGAAGTCATGCCTTTTGGTACCCCCCTTAAATTACGTAAGGCCAGTCCTAATGGCTTATCTATAGATGGCACTGTACTTGAGCTTCAGTCTAAATTGAAAAGTCTAGAGGTGATATTTGATGCTAATTTAACCTTTGATCCACATGTACAAAATGTTGTCAGAACATTCTTTTTAGCACTTGAGAAACATTGCTCCACTGCGTCCTATGCTATCATACACTGTAACTGAAAATCCGATCCATACATTTGTGTTCTCCCGACTTGACTACTGCAATGCTCTACTCGCTGGTGTACCTAAATCCACTATTAATTGACTTCAATTTGTTCAAAATTCTGCAGCCAGAATCCTGACTAGGTCTGGTACAAGTGATCATATTACCCCTTTCCTGCAGTCCTTTCGCTGGCTTCCCATCAGGTTTGCTTAGACTTTAACCACTTAAGGACCGGACCAATACGCTGCCTTTTGGTGGTATTTGATCGCATCTGCGATTTTTATTTTTTGCGCTATATACAAAAATAGAGCGACATTTTTAAAAAAAAACTATTTTTTACTTTTTGTTATAAGAAAAATCAATAAACTCAATTTTAGTCAAACATTTAGGCCAAAATGTAGCCACATGTCTTTAGTAAAAAAAAATGCAATAAAAAAAAAAATTAGCTACCTAGCGGGAACAGCGACACTAATACAGCGATCAGAAAAATGATCGCTTAGTGATGCTGGCAATAGGGAGTGAAAGGGTTAACTAGGGCGGTGATCAAGGGGTTAAAACTTTATTAGGGGGGGTACGGGGGCTACCCAGGACCTAACACTAACTGCCTGTCACACTAACTGTCACACTGACACTAAATACAGTAATCATACATGTATGATTACTGCATTCAGTGACACTGTGACAGGGGGAAGGGGGGGGGGGCGATCGCGGAGGTTAAATGTGCCTGTGTGTCTGTGTGTTAGTGTAGTGTTAGTGCAGACTTACTTGTGTTGTGATCTCTCCTCAGCGGTGGTTGAAAAAAACGCCGAGGGACAGATCACATCGCTTCCTCCTTCCTGTGTTTACACAGGAGGAGGAAGTGACAGGGCGGGGGGCGCGCGCATTGGCTGAGAGCGATCCGGAGGGGGTGGACAAGAACGAATAGCCGCCCCCTCTTGTCGGATCGCTCGTACAGCCGCGGGGACCGCCGCATGTACCGGGGGGGTCCCGATCGGACCCCAACCCACCACAAGGCACCAACGTATATATACGTTGATGTGCCTGTCGGTGCCATTCTGCCAACGTAAATGTACATGCGGCGGTCCTTAAGTGGTTAAGATCCTCTTGCTCACCTATAAGGTTTTTCATGGCTTTACATCCCATTATCTCTCTAAACTTTTATCAACTTACTCCCCTCCCCCCTCATGACCTCCGCTTCACAAATTCTTGCTTGCTGTGTGTACTGCTGTGTGGGGGTACTCACATACACTCAATGGGAGACAGAACCTTCTCCTGCAATGCTCCAAAACTTTGGAATTCACTTCCTAAGAACATCAGAGAGTAATATTCTCTAAATGCTTGCAAATCAAATTTAAAAAGGTTTTCTTTAGACAAGCTTTCATTTAATTTTCCCTTATTCCTTTATGTTATCCTGTGTATTTATTGTGCTTTCCTTGTAAAGTGCTTTGAGAAGCTACCTTTAAAGGCACTGTATAAAAGTTATATATATATATATCCCAGCAAAAGCTACTCATGTATGACTGGGAATGTGCTTTTAGCACCTTGCAAGGTGCTGTGGCAGTGTGATTGTTGTAGGCATGTCCCCACAAGAAGATGGTGCAGGATCCAACTGGTGGAAGATGGGCAGCATATCTTATTGCCACCTTAGCCTTAGATTCTCTGTATTGCCACCTTTCCAAGAGGTAAAGGATGTTTTAGAAACTTCACATTCATAATCCATCCTACTGGCCCAAGGAAGTGTCCAATTTTTTAGGCCATTTTTCCCCCGGCCTAAAGTTTCTCTATTAACTCAATATTCTTAGCACATGCTACAATTCCTAACCATGACCCTAATTACAACATTATTATGTAACAGAGATAAATGCTTATCTTAAAACATCTAAAACCATCTTCAGTCTGGTTTAACAAATAATAACCTCTACAGAGCAGATTATATGGCATTCTATTGATCATATATCAGCAGATGAGACTTGAGTGCAGTCCTGCCTGTTAGACAAGTCAATTCGTATGCATGAATTACTGTATTACTTTTTTGACTGACACATCAATGTTGCTCCAGGATAATAAAAATCCATCACAGGCACTCAATGTCAAAATTTTGAATCACCAACTATCACTCGGCATGGGATTATTCAGTGTAATATCTGTTTCATGTAAAAACGATAAAATGGCACGGCTGTTGAAACATTTTAATTCTGTCTGAAAGTGACAGTTTAATTCAGTATCTGATGGGTAAAAGATGTCTTTCCAGATAATACAAAGTCTGGCGTGTGCTAAATTCATCATAAAATAGAACTCGGTCTTAGTATAAACGTGAATGCAGACATTTACAAAAGCCAATGTAAACAAGCCTTTGTACAGTCGGCGCAGTAGTAATTATCTTATTGTTATTAAAATGACTGAAATAAAGCTAAGAGAAAAAGTAAGTAACAACTTCATGGGAAAACTAAATTACAGGCATACCCCACTTTTAAGTACACAATGGAGTTTATTTACTAAAGCTGGAAAGTGCAAAATCAGGCTCACTTCTGTATAGAAACCAATGAGCTTCCAGGTTTTATTACCAGGCTTAATAAACAAGCCGGGGATGGAAAGCTCATTGGTTTCTATGCAGAAGTGAGCCTGATTTCAAGCTTTCCAGCTTTAGTAAATAAACCCCATTGTGTACTTAAAAGTGGGGTATATCTGGGTGAAACTATAGTGCTATTTATTTACTTATTTACACAATGAAACTGCCTCTTCTTATAATGAAGTATGCCACTGAAAAAAATAAACTAGTTCTGAATAGATTCAAGTAAAAAAAAGAGAAGAGTGATTTGAGTTAGATATGATGCCTCCATGTTGCATCAATAGCTTAAGTTCTTCAAGAGCAGTGGGTGGATTATTTTTGAGCATAAAGCGACACTGTCATCAGGTAACAATTTCCAGATTGCTCAAATACTGTACATAAAATGCTTCATATTAGCACTTACTGAAGCTGCCCTTGCTCTTTGTCAGCATTAGCCCTGTAATCTCCATCACCCTCTGGCACCCAAAACTGTTAGGCCGCGTACACACGATCAGTCAAAACCAATGAAAACAGACTGAAGGTCCGTTTCATCGGTCCAAACCGATCGTGTGTGCACCCCATCGGTCAGTTATCCTTCGGTCAAAAAAAAGAGAACTTTCTTTAAAATTTAACCGATGGACGCCTAACCGATAGGTCAAAACCGATCGTTAGTATGCAAAAGCATTGTTTCAAAAGCCGCGCATGCTCAGAATCAAGTTGACGCATGCTTGGAAGCATTGAACTTCAATTTTTTCAGCATGTCGTTGTGTTTTACTTTACCGCGTTCTGATACGATCGATTTTTTAACCTCAGTCAGCTTCATCGGTTAACCGATGAAAACGGTCCTTCGGACCGTTCTCATCGGATGGACTGATCGTGTGTACACGGCCTTAGGCATATAAATTTTAGGTACCAACATGGGAAATATCTTCCGCATCCCCCTGCCCACTCACCTCTGTTGCAATCAGTGGGATTCTTTGGCAGATAATGCTCCAACACGTATGGGAAGTGTTGTAGCCTATCACTAAGACCCCTCGCCATACATTTCTATTGGTCCATCACTGTCATGGGCAGCCTCACTGGTCCATAGGAAGGTGCATGAGGCAGGATGAGGCTAATTAGTTTCTTCTTTGAGAAGTGCCAAAGCTTTGCCTAATAGAACGGCCCGATAGTCAACTGTGATAGCAAGCATACTAAAGGTAAACTTACCCTAAAGGTTTGATATAACATTCAACCAATAAAGCAAGTCTGTGGGTAGTAACATTTATCTAAACTGCTTGCCCTATTTATTACAGTAAATTTAAAGCATTTAAGCAAGAGTGACAATTCTATCCTTTCAATGAGATCCAGAAGAATGCTGAATAGCACAAATCTTACAAGAAGACAATTATGCAGTGTACT
Organism: Rana kukunoris; assembly: GCA_029574335.1. NCBI lineage: Eukaryota > Metazoa > Chordata > Amphibia > Anura > Ranidae > Rana > Rana kukunoris. Next base: position 135,452,615 of record CM056049.1, on the reverse strand, counting down.
TGAGCTTTAACCTGCAAGTTTTGGGCTACTCTGCATTCTCTGGGATCTTTTGTGAATGGTTTTTTTTTTTACGTGTACCAAAGCATTTAGGGGTTTGTAGTCACTCTGCAAGTGTGCAAAATCAACCAAAGGTGTCTAAACAACATGCAATAATGGCTGCAGCACCACTTTAAGTGGTTGCATTTGTGTGTACAGTATAGAAGAAGTAGACTCGCGTGAGTTAATTTACTAAAGGCAAAAATGCTGTGCAGTTGCACTCTGCAAGGGCAGTTGCTGCACAGCTTAGTAAATGAGCAGAAGCTCTGCTGACTTCTATCATCCAATTATATGCAAGCAAAAGTGCTGTTTTTTTTTTTCTTGCACTTGATTGGGTATTCTTTGCAAAGTGAAGCTTTACCTCCTTTACTATGTTCTAGAAAAACTGCCCTTGAAGAGTGCACAGTCTATTTACCTTTAGTAAATCAACGCCTTGTTTTTCCATGGATACTTTTTGTGCCCTAAAATAGCACATTAAATTGACAAAACATCCTTTATGCCAGTAAGGCCATGTAACAAATATGCCTCTACCCTTATATTCCCTTATCTTTAAATAGGAATATGTTAGAAAATAACATTACACATCTTTATAGAACTGTTTCCATCTAAGAAGCCATAAGAAGAAACAAAAAGCCAAAACAGACTAAAGAATAGAACAAAAAGCCACATAAATCTGTAAAAGCCATTTGCTGTATATATTCCACACCTCTCTGTGTTTCAGCTGACATAGACAACCTTCTTCAACACCTCAATAGCTCTTAAGATGTGCATATGGTATGCTCACATTAGCATTCTAATGAAATGTTTCTCAGCCTGCCTTGTGCATTCAGAACGGTTATGTTTCCTGGCATAAAAATAATGTAAATGGTTTTATATGTTCCTAAAGCCATTTTACCTGTGTTTGCTCATAAAGAGTACTCACTGGAAGGTTAGAGGAACAACCTCACATTTATGACAATTACGGTTTTTATGTAGTATAAACCCATGGCAATAAATGTCAAGTAATAATGATAATGGGCTTTGTTACTTCTCCGAATATGAACTAGCGGTTTTGTAATGAGTAAAATAAAACACATAGAAAGTTTATTTCTCTCATTGATTTTGTATGGATTTAAACCAGGGAGTAAAACATGGTGAAATAAACACATTTTTCAGCTTTCATTTTTTTTTCGTAAGGTCAACTTTAGAAATGTAAATTGTTTGATCTGCTGCTTTAAAGTAAACCTTTCACAAACCTGGAAAATTCAAACAGAGCGAATGATTAAAAGATGCATCAGCAGAGGTTACCTTCAGTGAGAACTGTGTGTTAAAACAGTAGATATATGTAGGCAGATTATATGCAGATCTCCTCTTTTTTGGGGTTTTGATTTGTACATTTAAAAAGGAATGGGTGACCCCAAATGCAATCCGCTCCCAATTTATTTCTTGTTATATGTGTCCCAAGATAGGAGGTCTGTTAGACTGGATCTATGGACCACTTTAGAGAGAAGCTTTGGAGTGGCAGAGTAGTTTTGTATGTATTAACAAATCTATGGAACAAAAACGTATATTCTTAATGCAAACTGGTTATACTTTTAGCTAGTTAGCAAATAATTGTGCTCTGATTACTGTATTTATTGGCGTATAACACTCACTTTTTTACCCTGAAAATAGAAGGTAAACTGTGCCTGCGTGTTATACGCAGGGGGGCGAGGAAAGTTTTTTTCCTGAAACTTCCCTCTTAACCACTTCAATACAGGGCTTTAAAACCCACCTCCTTCCCGGGCCTATTCTGGCACTTCTCTCCTACATGTACAAATCATCATTCTTTTGCTAGAAAAATTCTCAGAACCCCCAAACATTATATATGTTTTTTTAGCAGACACCCTAGGAAATAAAATGGCGGTCATTGCAAATTTTTATCTTGCACCGTATTTGCGCAATCATTTTTCAAAGGCTTTTTTTTGTAAAAAAAAAATGGTTTCATAAATTAAAAAAACAACAAAACAGTAACCTTAGCCCAATTTTGTGGTAAAATATGAAAGATGATGTTACGCAGAGTAAATAGATACCTAACATGTCATGCTTTTAAATTGCGTACACTCATGGAATGGCGCCAAACTTCGTTACTTAAAAATCTCCATAGGCGACACTTTAAATTTTTTACAGGTTACCAGTTTAGAGTTACAGAGGAGGTCTAGTGCTAGAATTGTTGTACTTGCTCTAACACACGCAGTGACACCTGACATACGTGTGCATACGCTTCTGAGCGCGAGCTACCCGGGACAGGGGCATTTACATTTTTTTATTATTATTATTTATTTTTTACACTTTTTTTTACAATTTTTTACATTTTTTTTACATTTTTCTTTCAATCGCTTTTATTCCTATTACAAGGAATGTAAACATCCCTTGTAATAGGAAATGTGTGTGACATGTCCTCTTTATGGAGAGAGGCAGGGTCAATAAGACCTCACATCTCTCCTCCAGGCTGTAAAGAATGAGATCGTGAATTTTTTTTTTACAGATCTCAATCAAACTAGCCGCAATTGCGGTTTGTTTACTTACGGGGACCCGGGCGTGACATCATCACATCGCGCCCGGGCCCCTGACGGTCATAGAGATGACTGGTGACCATCTGGTCACCAGTCATCTCTATGGCAAACATCCGGCGGACGGCGATCATCTCTCCGGGCTCCCGATGGGACAGGAGAGCCCGGAGAAGCACCGGATGGCGGCGGGAGGGGGGGATGTCCCCTCCCGCCGCCTGTAAGAATGATCTAGCGGCGAAACGCCGCTATGATCATTCTTACGGTGCGCACGATCACTACCGCTAAAAAATGATATCTCAATGATGCCTCTGGGTGCAGGCATCATTGAGATATCCCCCCCGCAAAGTCCAGGCCATCATATGACATCCACCCCGGATAACAGGTTACCGTTTTGGACGTCATATGATGGTGGGCGGGTATCAAGTGGTTAAAGTTAGGGTGCATGTTATATGCCTGTGCGTGTTATACGCCGATAAATACGGTAATTGTTTCTGTTGTTCAAAAACCAGGTCCCTCTTTTTCTCAGTGTTGTAACTAACGGCGTTTAAATAACCGCCGTTAGGTAACGGTACCCCTTTTGAGGGTAATGAGTAATCTTCCAGATTACTCTTCCCCTCTTGGCAACGCCGCTCTAATTACTGGAGCGGCATTACCGTAATTACTTACCTCCTGTGTCAGGCTGAACACTAAACAGAGGCTCTGCTGGGGAAATTAGTGTTCAGCCTATCACGGAACAGTCTGAGGAGGAGGCCCGGCTTTCAAATAATGGAGGATGGCAGCCGACGTCTGACATGTGGTGGAGAACAGGAGAAGGTAGGGAGATCATCGTCGAGGCATTTTACAGGCACAGTGAGGCATGTATGATGGCACAGTGACTCACTGTGCCTGTAACATGCCTCATGCCTCACTGTGCCTGTAACATGCCTCATGCCTCACTGTGCCTGTAACATGCCTCATGCCTCACTGTGCCTGTAACATGTCTCATGGTCATGCCTCACTGTGCCTGTAACATGCCTCATGCCTCACTGTGCCTGTAACATGCCTCATGCCTCACTGTGCCTGTAACATGCCTCATGCCTCACTGTGCCTGTAACACACCTCACTGTGCTATCATACATGCCTCATGCCTCACTGTGCCATCATACATGCCTCATGCCTCACTGTGCCATCGTACATGCCTCATTCCTCACTGTGCCATCATACATGCCTCATGCCTCACTGTGCCATTATACATGCCTCACTGTGCCTGTAACATGCCTCACATGCCTCACTGTGCCTGTAACATGCCTCATGCCTCACTGTGCCTGTAACACACCTCACTGTGCCATCATCCATGCCTCATTCCTCACTGTGCCATCATACATGCCTCATGCCTCACTGTGCCATCGTACATGCCTCATGCCACACTGTGCCATCATACATGCCTCATGCCTCACTGTGCCATCATACATGCCTCACTGTGCCTGTAACATGCCTCACATGCCTCACTGTGCCTGTAACATGCCTCACTGTGCCTGTAACATGCCTCAAATGCCTCACTGTTCCTGTAACATGCCTCAAAAAAAAAGTCAGTTACTTTGCTGAGTAACTAATTACTTTGCCAATGTAGTAACTGAGTCACTAACTCAATTACTTTTTCGGACAAGTAATTTGTACCTGTAACTAATTACTTTTTTAAAGGACGATGAGCAACACTGCATGTGACTCACTACCTTTTTCCCCCCAGCACTAGTGTGTGCTTCCCCTATAACCCCAAAGAGAAGTTTAATCACTTCCATACAGGGCACTTTCACCCCCTTCCTGCAATTTTCAACTTTCAGCTCTGTCGCACTTTGAATGACAATTGCGCGGTCATGCAACGCTGTACAAAAAAATAATTTTTATAATTTTCTTCCCACGCTTTCATTTGGTGGTATTTGATCACCACTGTTTATTTGTAATTAGTTGCTGAACAAATTGAAAAAAAATAAAAATTCTTAGCTTCTGTTAAACAATTGTGTTTTCTCATCACTGACAGGCACTGATGAGGCAGCACTGATGAGGCGGCACTAATAAGGTGGCACTGATGGGCACTGACGAGGAGGCACTAATATGCAGCACTGATAGGCGGCATTGATGGGCACTGATGGCACTGATAAATGACAATGATGGGCACTGATAGGCGACGCTGATGGATACTTATAGGTGGCACTGATGGGCACTAATAGATGCCACTGATGGGCACTGATTGGCATCTGTGATGGGCACTGATATGGGCACTGATAGACGTTACTGATGGGCACTGATTAGCATCTGTAGTGGGCAACTCTGATGGTGGCTGCGCTGATAGTCAATGCACTAATTATCAGCGGACCCCAATCAGGAAAGCCATCGATTGGCTCTCCTTGTCAGCGCGAACCGAGGAAATCAAAACCGATTAGCTGTGATTGGTCACAGTTGATTTTATGGAAGTTTATCTGGTAAACTATAGTCACCTTTCCAGTAACCTGGTTGGTTATATCATCCCATTTTTCCCGATGCCTTACTCCATAGAAATGATGGGGGTATATTAGCCTTTCGGAAATCAACCCCCTATGTGTCAGATATGGACACCGGGAGGTTGATTTACCAAGGGCAAGCATAGGGGTTGATTTAGTGAAGGTAAATCCACGTTGCACTACAAGTGCACTTGGAAGTGCAGTCACTTTAGATCTGAGGGGGAAATCTGAAACGAGGGGAAGCTCTGATGATTTTATCATCCAATCATGTACAAGCAAAAATGCTGTTTTTTATTGTCCTTGCATGTCCCCCTCAGATCTACAGCCACTGCACTTCTAAGTGCACTTTGACTTGTATTTGCTCTAAATTTGAGGGGAAGCTCTGCTGTTTTTTTTACCATCCAATCAGGTACAAACAAAAATGCTGTTTTTTATTTTCCTTGCATGTGATTGGGTATTCTTCGCAAAGTGAAGTTTTACCTCATTTACTAAACCCTGGAGCAGTATATTTGCATTTAGTAAATTAACCCCCATAATTTCTATGGAGTAAGGCATCGGGAAAAATGGGATGTTATAACCAGCTAGGTAAAGGTGACCAAAATTAACCAGATAAACTTCCATTAAAATACCGTGAAGTACAGTAGGTGCTGACATGTCATTACTTGCATCATAAATTCGGGAGACAGCTGTGCATCCAAATGTTGTACAGTATATGTTTGAAGTTAATTATGACAAATGAGACAACTGAGTGCATTGTTCTGTGATCCGCATTGCATCCCTCTTGTTTTTACTGTAACAGCAGCAAGTCATGTTATGCGACTATTTTTAGGTTTATGGATTGACAGTAATAAGTCTACGCTTTTCCATCAGAAGCATACCTCCGGAGAAAGGTCTCCCCTAACATTCTTGAATTTTCCTCATTTCTCATTATATAACTGCAATGATTGCTTAGTGAGAGGGAATGCATGTGCAATTTGTTGCTCACAGGAAATCTGTTTAACATAATTACATTTAGCAGTTTAATCCACTCTACTTTATCCATTCGTAATTATAAATATGGACATTTTTTTTATTACGAAATTAAAGCCAATCTTTCAGATATTAGCCAAGAAAAGTAGAATTCTACATAGATGAAGGAGGCAGATTTTTGCGTTCTGCTGCAATGTCACGGTTCATTTTTTGATTCTGGAATACTGGAAGAAAGACGTGAAGAAAGGGGCAGGGTCCCTAAGAGCTGGACTGTCTGCTTAACAACTGGACAGGTGGCCAACCTGGGCCAGATCCACATACAATTGCCCTGGCGCAGTGTATCAGAGATACACTACGCCGCCGTATTTTACCTGGCTCTAAGTCGAATCCAGGAAGATTTCGGCCCCTAAGGTACGGCGGCGTAGTGTATTTCTCGCGACGGAATCAAAATACATGATTAGGGGGGCGTGAATCATTTAAATTAGGCGCGTCCCCGCGGCGATAAAACTGCGTATGCCCGTTTAGAAATTTCCCGCCGTGCATTGCGCAAAATTACGTTGTAACGTAATTTTTTTTTTAGTAGAGTAATTTACGTACATTCCTATTCACGGACGACTTACGCAAAAAAAATTAAAAATTAAAAATTTGACGCGGGAACGACGGCCATACTTAACATGGCACGTCTAACTATAGACCGGATAATAGCAGCTTTAACTATACGCCGGAAAAAGCCGACTAGCGACAACGTTAGAGAATGCGACGGCCGATCGTAACTTCATGGATCGCCGTAAAAAGCAAACTCCACCCAGCGGGCGCAAAAAGATAGCAGTGTAGATCCGAAGGCGTACGAAGATGTAAGCCTGTCGGATCGAAGCCCGAAGCCGTCGTATCATGGTTTGAGGATTCAAACTAATGATACGACGTGGGTAATTTGAAAGTACGCCGGGGTATCAGGAGATACACCGGCGTACTGGCTCTGTGGATCTGGCCCTCTATTTTTATTGGTAGTCAGTAAAGTGGTTCTAAGGGCAGAATATTTATTTTTTTAGCTTAACCACTTGCCGACCAGCCACCGCCATTATACTGCGGCAGGTCGGCAAGTTCCCGCGAATGGCCGTAGCTGTACCTCGGTTCCTTTAAGCGGGATAGCAGGCACGCGCCCGCTGCATCACGGGGGGTACCGAACACACACACATCCCTTTTCTGTTCTGTGAGGAGAGACAGATTGTGAGTTCCTAATAGCTAGGAAACACGATCTGTCTTTTCCTCCAGTCAGTCCCTTCCCCCCACAGTTAGAAACACACGAGGGAACACAATTAACCCCTTGATCGCCCCCTAGTGTTAACCCCTTCCCTGCCAGTGACATTTTTTACAGTAATCAGTGCATTTTTATAGCACCGATCGCTGTAACAATGCCAATGGTCCCAAAAATGTCAATATCAAAAGCGTCCGATGTGTCCGTCATAATGTCGCAGTCCCGATAAAAATCGCAGATTGCCGCCATTACTAGGAGAAAAAAATAAATAATAAAAATGCTATAAATCTTTCCCCTATTTTGTAGACTCTATAACTTTTGCGCAAACCAATCAATATACAGTACGCTTATTGCGATTTTTATTACTAAAAATATGTAGAAGAATACATATCGGCCTAAACTGAGAAAAAAAAATATATATCAAAAAAAAGAAAAGAAAAATTGGGAATATTTATTATAGCAAAAAGTACAAAATGTGTTTTTTTTTTTTAAATTGCACTTTTTTTGTTTATAGTGTAAAAAACTAAAATCGCAGAGATGATCAATTAACAATAAAAGAAAGCTTTATTTGTGGGAAAAAAGACGTCAATTTGGTTTGGGTACAACGTTGCATGAGCACGCAATTGTCAGTTAAAGCGACGCAGTGCCGTATCGCAAAAAGTGGCCTGGTCATTGAGCAGCCAATTCTTCCAGGGCTGAAGTGGTTAATGCTTTCTCTTATGCAACTATTTTTAATCCTTATGCTGCTAGCTTTGGTAAATAGATAAAAATGTATATTATATTTACTTGCTTTAACCTCCCTGGCGGTATCCCCGAGCGTGACTCGGGGTGGGTTTTTCTGCTAAGAACGGTATCCCCGAGTCACGCTCGGGGTAGCCATGCAGAGCCTGCAGCGCGCGCTGGCTTACCTTTTTCCTGGATCCAGCGATGCATCCCCGCTGTGTGAGCGAGCGGGTGCTTCGCTTGATTCACACAGCGTCCCCGTGTGCCGCCGATCTCCGTTTCCTGCGACGTTACGACGCACGGAAGCGGAGAACGGCGCCAAATTCAAAAAAGTAAACAAACACTTTACATACAGTATACTGTAATCTTATAGATTACAGTACTGTATGTAAAAAATACACACCCCCCATGTCCCTAGTGGTCTGTCCAGTGTCCTACATGTTCTTTTATAAAATAAAAAGTGTTCTTTCTGCCTGGAAACTGTAAATTGCCCATAGCAACCAAAAGTGTCCCTTTATGTCAAAAATGGTTTTAGATCAGCTAGAAAACAGCGATAATAAATTTTAATCACTTGCAGAATTGAGCGATAGCGATTTGTGGGGAAATTCGTCATAAAAAAATAAAATAATGACAGCGACAATTCTGCAACTGAGCAAATTTCAGTGTTTTTGAGTTGATTACATTATTGAATATTTTTTATTATAATTACATTATAATTTGTTATAATTATTTATAGTTTTTTATTATATAAAAAATTATGATTTTGTTTTTCAAACTTTATCATACCCGGGATGTCTTGTTTGGACAGATTTAAGTGAGTTATTCCTAAGAATTGCATGCCTACAGTATAAAATGCCAAATTTCCATGCAAATAATTGTACCGCTTTTGGTACGTAATTCCAGACAGAATCATACCGCCAGGGAGGTTAAACTTTTTTTTTGGAGTATGGGTATGGTTATTTTTTTAAATTGCCAGCTTCTCTAGAACAATTTTCTCTGTACTCCACCTATCTTTAAGCGGAGCTCCAGCCTGAATTCAACTTTAGCTTAATATTCCTACTGCTCCTAAATAATGCATAATCGGCTATTTTTATATAAATCAGTGTTAGAATACCTTATTAAAAAGCCAGGCTTCCGGTCTGCACCACCTCGGGTTAAAGTCGGGTTTTCTCTAGCTTCCTGTCCCACGCTGTGTCTGCTGGGAGCCTGTGTCAGAGCTCCCTAATAATAATATTCCGCTCTGTTAGCACAAACATTGCGCGACTTCGTTTTGCAGGAAGTGACGCGGATGTAAACAAAGGAAAGGGCGGGCGTTTGAAAATTCTCCATTACAGCACAGATACTGATCCTGTAATTACTGCCGGTCACCATTGCCAGTGCGCATGCGCGAGATCGAGCGGTGGATGCATCCACCGCAAAGAGGAAGTGCCTGCGTGTGGGATTATAACGCCCAAAGCTAAGATGGCAACGGGAGGAAACCCAGAATATAACTATTTATTCGGGACAGAATCACAGCGGAGAGGCGGAAGGACACCGGAACCGTGAGTTTAGCACAGCAGTGCCATTACACATTTAAATAGCCCATAAAGAAAAAATAGATTTTGCGTGGGAGATCCGCTTTAAGTAAAATTGTGTTTCAACATACTCTATATACTCTAAGTATTGGGACACCTGCCTTTACATGCACATTAACTTTACTGGCATCCCAGTCTTAGGCCTCGTACACACGACCGAGGAAGTTCCTTGTTAGGCTTGTCGAGAAACTTGACAAGCTGTCTTTGCGTACACACAGTCAAGACCAAATCTCCTCGTTCTCAAACGCGGTGACGTACAACACATAGACGGCAGGGGAAGTTGGATTCCACTGGCACAACCCTTGGGGCTGCTTTTGCTAATCTCATGTTACTGCGTGTTAGGTAAAAGTTTGGTGAGAGACGATTTGCGCTTTTCAGTCTGTTACAGCGTGAAAAATTTGCTATTTCCATTACAAACGCTACTTTTACCGAAGGTGCACTCCCGTCTCATTCTTTATTCTGAGCATGCGCAGGTTTCTAAGCATACACACAAACACGTTTCTCGTCGAAAACCAGCCCGACGAGGAACACGACGAGGAAATTGAGACTCCTGACGAGGAAAAAGAGAACTTGTTCTCTTTTTTCCTCGTCAAGTTCCACGTCAGTTTTCTCGATGAAAAGCATACACATGACCGTTTTCCTCTGGAAAAAAGCTCTGCCACCAAGTTTCTTGATGGATTCTGTTGAGGAAAATGGTCGTGTGTGTCAGCAGCTATAAAAGCTTCAACTCTTCTTGGAAGGCTGTCCACAAGGTTTAGAAGTGTGCCTATGGGAATGTTGGACCATTCTTCCAGAAGCGTATCTGTGAGGTCGGGTGCTGATGTGGACGAGAAGGTCTGGCTCAAAGTCTGCTCTCTAATTCGTCCCAATGGTGTTCTTTTGGGTTGAGGTCAAGACTCTGTGCAGGCCAGTCAAGTCCCTCCACCCCAAACTCGCTCATCCATATCTTTATGGACCTTGCTTTGTGCACTGGTCCAAATCATTTGGTGGAGGGGGGATTATGGTGTGGGGTTGTTTTTCAGGGGTTGGGCTTGGGCCCTTAGTTCCAGTGAAGGCAACTTTTAAGGCATCAGCATACCAACACTTTGGAAAATGTCATGCTCCCAACTTTGGGGATGGTCCTTTCCTGTTCCAACATGACTCTGCACCAGTGCACAAACAAGATCCATAAAGACAAGGATAAGCGAGTTTGGGGTGGAAGACTTGACTGGCCTGATGAATTAGCGAGGACTGCAAGCCAGACCTTCTCGTTCACATCAGTGCGTGACCTCACAAATGCTCTTCTGAATGAATGGTCAAACACTCTCATAGACACACTCCAAAACCTTGTGCACAGCCTTCCCAGAAGAGTTGAAGCTTTTATAGCTGCAAAGGGTGGGCCAACTCAATATTGAACGCTATAGACTAAGACTGGGTTGCCATTAAAGTTCATAGTTACTTAGTAGGTGAGGTTAAACCTATGTGTGTGATTTATGTCAGTATTACATTGTATATCCCTGTATGTTGTGATCATTCAGGTGCTTATCTAATCGTTTTTTTAAACTATCGATGCTCCCCGCTGAAACCACCGCTCGTGGAAGGAAATTCCACATCCTTGCCGCTCTTACAGTAAAGAACAAATGTGTGTGTAAAGGTAGGCGTCCCAATACTTTTGGTAATATAGGGTATGTGCCTTATTAAAGAGTTAAGTCCAAACATACTGGGCCGAACAAGATACTATATGGCAGGGGTCTCAAACTGGGGGCCCTCCAGCTGTTACCAAACTACAAGTCCCATTATGCCTCTGCCTCTGGGAGTCATGCTTGTAATTGTCAGCCTTGCAATGCCTCATGGGACTTGTAGTTTCGCAACAGCTGAAGGGCTGCCAGTTTGAGACCCCTGCTGCATGTGCATGTTATTGTATATATTGGAACATCTTTACCATTGTAGTACGAGTTTCTGAATTGCATAATGCTCAAATAGTGGGCACTAACAATCTTTTAAACCATGTTTAAGACCACTTTCACACTGGGGTGGTGCAGGCATTAGCGGTAAAGCGCTGCTAGTTTTTGGCCACTAGAGGGGAGCTTTTAACCCCCGCTAGCAGCCAAAGAAAGGGTTAATGAAGACTGTGTTTTGTGCCCATTCATTTCAGTGGGCAGGGAGTTTTGGGAAGGGGTGTATACACCGCTCCCGCACCGCCCCAAAGATGCTGCTTGCAGGACTTTTTTCCCCATCCTGCAAGTGCACAGCCCCAGTGTGAAAGCGCTCAGGCTTTTACACGGGGTGGCTTGAGAGGCGCTTTACGGGCATTATTTTTAGCGCTAAAATGCCTGAAAAGCACCCGGTGTAAATGGGTCTAATGGAGATCTGTTACTTTGCCTATTCAGATTCTAATGCAAGTTAATTTCGTCCTTTGAAACCCAAGTTTGTCCTGCTCCCCCACTGCTCAGTACATCTGTCAAACTGTGAGTGCAAGTCCTGTGTAAGTTCTATGTAGGTCAGGTGTTAAGGGTTGAAGGTGTATGAATAAATCTACAAATGTATTGAAAAGTTGTAAACCACTAACCTTTAAAGGGTCACTAAAGGAAAACATTTTTTTTTGCTGAAATGACTGTTTACAGGGTATAGAGACATAAAAGTTAACTGATTCCTTTTTAAAATGATTAAAAATAGATACAAATCAATCATATAATGTGCCTGCAGGCTAGTTTCACTTTTAAACTGGCTTCATGTTTCTGTGAAGTAGAAAGAGACACACAGAACAAAAACAAACAAATCCAGGGCAGTGTTTTGTTTTTAAAATGAATCAGATTGGTTCTGGGAAGTTATGACAGCTTAGACCACCGTGAGAAAGCTCCCAGCACTGGGGTTATACGGAAACAGACAAGCAGGAAGTGTGGAGAACAGAGCAGGATTACAGCAACTTCAAAGCAAAAACGAACAATAAGGACATGAAATCAGTACTGCAGTAAGGTAAAGGAAGCTATTTAGCTAAAAAAAATAATTCCTTTAGTGATCCTTTAACCTATTGCCAGTCCCTATATTATTTCTTCTTGATGTTCTCTTTATAAATAAACTAATATTATTTTTATTTTTTATTTATTTTTTAATGCAGTGTGCCATATTATACATAACGCAATTCTCAGTGGACATGTTACATGGACAGGTTAACAGACTGAGTAGCCACTTTAACTACTTGCCGTCCGCCAATGACAGATTGACGGTGGCAAAGTGGTTACTAGTTCCTGACTGGACGTCATATGACATCATATTGAGCCTCTGCACGCCCCCGGGGGAACGCATCGCGGCGATCGGTGATGTGGGGTGTCAGTCTGACACCCTGCATCCCCGATCTCGGTAACGAGTCTCCGGCGGAGCCTCGTTACCACGTGATCAGCCGTGTCCAATCACGGCTGATCACGATGTAAACAGGAAGAGCCGTTGATGGCTCTTTCTCACTCGCGTCTGACAGACGCGAGTAGAGGAGAGCCGATCGGCGGCTCTCCTGACAGGGGGGGTTCGCGCTGATTGTTTATCAGCGCAGCCCCCCCCCCCTCGGATTGCCACACTGGACCACCAGGGAAGCCCACACTAGACCACCAGGGAATAAAAAAAAACGGGGGCAAGAAAAATAGTAAAAATAAATAAATAAATAAAAGACAGTAAAAAAAATGATGCCAATCAGTGCCCACAAATGGGCACTGATTGGCAACATGGATCCATCAGTGCCACCCCTCAGTGTTCATCAGTGCCACCCCACAGTGTCCATCAGTGCCATTCCACAGTGCCAATCCATGCCCAGTGCCCACCTATCAGTGCCCATCTGTGCCACCCATAAGTACCCATCAGTGCCACCCATAAGTACCTGTCAGTGCCACCCATATGTGCCGCCCATGAGTGCCCATATGTGCCACCTATGAGTGCCCAGTGCCGCCTATGAGTGCCCTTCAGTGCCGCCCATCAGTGCCCATCAGTGCCGTCCATCAGTGCCCATCAGTGCCGCATACCAGCGCCGCCCATCAGTGCCCATCAGTGCCGCCTATGAGTGCCCGTCAGTGCCGCCTATCAGGGCCACCTCACTGGTGCCCATCAGTACTACCTTATTGGTGCCCATCAGTGCCACCTCATCGGTGCCCATCAGTGCCGCCACATCAGTGCCCGTAATTGAAAGAGAAAACTTACTTATTTACAAAAAAAATAACAGAAAAAAGTAAAAACTTTTTTTTTCTCAACATTTTCAGTATTTTTTTTAGTTGTTGCGCAAAAAATAAAATCGCAGAGGTAATCAAATACCACCAAAAGAAAGCTCTATTTGTGGGGAAAAAAGGACGCCAATTTTGTTTGGGTACAGTGTAGCATGACCGCGCAATTGTCATTCAAAGTGCGACAGTGCTGAAAGCTGAAAATTGGCTTGGGCGGGAAGGTGCCCTGTATGGAAGTGGTTAAATGTGGCCTGATAGGATCCATGATTTTATACAGTACTAGAGACATTAGACATTGCTGGTTCAAAACAAGCAAGCTATTTCATGTCATTCTGAAATAAATGGCAATATGCTGCTAAACAGGACTACTCATAGGAGATGATGTCAACTGGAAAAGCTACTTAGCAGCTGCTAGTTTATTCTGTCTGTCAAACACAAACCTAAGACTCATGGTAATATTTTCTCCAGTATTGTAAATTGTTTGGGCAAATGCATCTGTTATTTACTCTGTCTATTGATTTCCATATCTCAGGCTAGCTATGCATTTGTGCAGGTAAAACAAACATATTAGCATCTGTTTTCTTACCATGTTGATGTTGATAGAGGACACGGAAGACATGCCTAGAAGGTCTCATGTACTAACAATTTGTAGAAATATTTGTAATAGTCTGCTCTTAAATGAAGCACAAGTACATGAAAGATTTTTAAGTGACTGGTATAAAATCTGACATAAATTACACCCCACGGTAAAAAGCCTTTGATTGTGTCACTATGACAGATATAGAGGGTGTCACTGCTCATAGGACCAAAAGGATCAGATTGTCACTCATACCTTTTGGAAAATCATCAACCAATTTGTAATGTTTGTTTATAAAAATATAAGCTTTCCTGTGCATATGGCTGGTCTGACATGCACTCAGGGCCGTTTGAAGGAATTTGGGGCCCCAAGCAAAATGGAGGCCCCAAGCAACCCCCCCGCATGCAAAGCCTATGTTAGCGCTACACTAATTTTTTTACACCCATGTTCTTACCCCCCCCCCCTCTAGTTCCTATGTTTTTCTATTCTCACCTCCCCTTCTTCCCTGTAGGCTGCCGCTGTAGTGTGGCCAAGCTCCTCTTCCTCCTGTTAGTCCGGTGTTCTATCATTATGGGTCCCCAATCCCCTATCAGATAGTGCCCGGGGGCTGTGCCGAGTACCGCGCGGTACAGGAGATTCATTTTCCTGTGTTACTGACAAGCAAGTGAGCACTCAGTGTGCACTTCCTGTCAGTCCGGCCGGGAACAGGACTCTCAATCCCCTGTACCACGCACGGTACCCATCCGGACTGACAGGACTCCAGGAGGAAGAGGAGCTTGGCCGCACTACAGCCTGGGAAAGGGAAGTTGGGGGCCCCAGGCCAGCTTGGGGCCCCAAGCATTTGTTTGTTTTGCCTGTCCTGTAGCGACAGGCCTGCACACAGTATACATACACACAGAATATACATACACACACTGAAAAGGTACTGGAGAGGCGGGGCAGCTATAATCTTGGGATTTTTTTTAGAACACAGATTTTTACATACTGTCCCTAGTTTTACTGAGGCTGGCAACCCTGATGGGACCCCCTAGTGGCAGGCATGAGGCCCTTGGGCAGTGCCCGAGTGCCCAAATGGTCAGTCTGCCCCATGGTGTGTACATCTACTAATGGTAAATCTTCCTGGGTTCTAAGATGCATTTTTTTGTTTAACAGGGGCCAATATATATTAGTGTGCTACCAGACGTTGGTGTTTTCAGAAGGTGGAACCTGTTTATGTCTGAAAGAGAACAGTGACCATAAAAAAGAAGTGATAAAAAGAAGTGATGTTTTCCACCAATACAGAAACCTGCTAATACTACCACTGCAGAAGCCTCTGGTGACACGTACATTGCTGAAAGAAAGCATTGGAAGTGAAAGCCTTCTTAATCAAACAACAGAAACGCTTCTATACAAACCACAGTCGCCCACCTACCTACCTAGCGTTCTTCAATGAAAACTACATTGGGACTTCAGATGACTCAAATCGGGAGAGCCTTGGATATAGACCCCAGATGGGATCCCTCCAGTTATATCAATCTTCTTGTGAGGA
The DNA here is from genome assembly GCA_029574335.1 of Rana kukunoris. Lineage (NCBI taxonomy): Eukaryota > Metazoa > Chordata > Amphibia > Anura > Ranidae > Rana > Rana kukunoris. Next base: position 135,436,761 of record CM056049.1, on the reverse strand, counting down.
TCCAAGTGGTGATTAGGGATGAGCTTTGCGTTCGAAACGAACGTATGTTCGACTCGAACATCGTCCGTTCGATCGTTCGGCGAATTTCGAACAAAAACGATCGTTCGCGGCAAATTCGCGTGAAACGAAACGACCGTTTTTAAGACTTTTTTCCATTGATACATGTTCCCTGGGACAAGACCCGGGTTCTGAAAGACGTTTTCCAACAATAACTTGAAAATTGGTCTTTAAAACAACCGTTTTTAAAACTTTTTTCCCATTGATATTACTATCAATAGAATTATTTTTTTTTTTAAACGGTCGTTTTTTTAGGAGTCCTGCTCCTGGAAAAAAACTACAGTTTTTAAGACTTTTTTCCATTGATACATGTTCCCTGGGGGCAAGACCCGGGTTCTGAAAGACGTTTTCCAACAATAACTTGAAAATTGGTCTTTAAAACTACCAAAAAAAAGTGTTGCCTAAAGTTCTACTCTAAGCAGATAATTTTATAGAGAGGACTAAGAAGATATAACCTTTCCAATGGTGCAGCAGAAAACATATAGTCCAGTGTGGAAGGTTTGTGGTCCAGGCTGATAAGACAGTCAATTAGAAGCAGCTTGCTTTCCACTAACAGTGTAGCACAAGCCAGCGGGACTCTTTTCATGCTGCCCCCTGCAAAGTGCTGCCCTAGGCCTGGGCCTTGTTGGCCTAGGCCAGGATACAGTGTTGGTCTGATTAATGTACAGTGCACACCACACTGCTCCCTACAGCTGGAACGGTGAGCTGTTTTCACACTAAACCACTGCGGTTTTGTGTATGGGCAATGTAAACTGGCCATAATACAGGGGAATTATTATTGGTCAGATCACCAGGTGAAAACAGAGGGAAAACAAACCTACAAAAAAGAAACAAATGCAGCCACCACCACTAATAATTGGTAATCTGCAATATAGTACATTTTTGGTTTAAATAAGCTTAAATGTCTCCTGAGAATTACGAAAGTTCCTTTAAAATATCCTGGGTGTGTTTTGTGCCAGATAATGGCCCCTTATAAGCTCCAACATGTTATTTATTTTTTTTATATTTTTTTTTATAATTTAACTCTTTGCCGTTAACTGTACATAGATGTGGCCTCAATGAAGTGAGTCATCTTCCATGGGATCGCATATATGCGTACAAATGTTTGTGCTGGGAGTGCGCCTCCAGCACAAAAATCGGGCTCCCACCAAGAGCCCTAGGTCTTGTACTAATGATAGGCAACCAGGAGACCTGGTTTACGATCACCTGATTAGTGTGTGATTAGTCACAACACTGTCCCTGTGTGTTTTCTCCTCTGAACAGAGAAAGATACATTGGATATCTATTTCTCAATGCTAGAGGAGAGATATGTTAACAAACAAAGGTGTGTGTAAAAAAAAACAGCAGCTAGATCAGGGTATGATCTAGTTAAAAAAAAAACACTCCTGCGCACAAGTGAGTATCGGATGGACTAAAGCTTGTAATGGATAATGTCATAGGCCTTGCTGCCCTCAAGGATAGGGGTATCCTCAGTGCTGTATCCTAGGCCAACAAGGCCCAGGCCTAGGGCAGCTTTTTGCAGAGGGGCAGCACAGAAAGTGTCCCCGCCGGCTTGTGCTACACTGTTAGACCCCTTTCACATTGAGGAGCTTTTCAGACTGTACAGCACTAAAAATAGCGCTGTAATACCGTCTGAAAAACTCCTTCACTGCATCCGCAATGTGAAAGCCCGAGGGCTTTCACACTGAGGCGTTGCGCTGGCGGGAGATAAAAAAATCTCCTGTCAGCAGCATCTTTGGAGTGGTGAGAGGAGCGGCATGAATACCGCTCCTTCACCGCTCCTTCCCATTGAAAAGAATGGGAAACTGCGGCAATACCGCCCGCAATGCGCCTCTATAGAGGCGCATTGCGGGGGGGTATTAACTATTTCACGGCCACTAGCGGGGGTTAATACCGCACCGCAAGCGGCCGCAACTCACGGCAATTCCGGCGGTATAGCGACGCTATTTTTAGCGGCGCTATACCGCCAGCGCAGCTCCAGCCCCAATGTGAAAGGGGCCTTAGTGTAGTGCCAGTCTTATGGGCCGGACTGGGCTGAGAGGCAAATTAGTCCAGCGCCCCCATAAAGCGGCCGCACTGCTTCCGGTATGTGGGTGGCCGGCATTCCGCAACTGTGTGTGGGAAAGGGGGAGCTGCTTCTAATTTTGACTGTCCTGTCATCCTGGACCACAAACCTTCCACACTGGTCTATATGTTTTCTGCTGCACCATTGGCATGGTTATATCTTCTTAGTCCTCTCCATAAAATTATCAGAAATTTGTGCTTGAAGTAGAACTATAGGCAACACTTTTTTTTTCATTTTGAATAGAGTAAGGGAGGGTTATAGCCCCTGTCAGTTTATTTTTTTACCATCCCTGTCCCATCCCAGAGATTTCCCTTCACTTCCTGGCCCATAGCCAAACAGAAAGTGAGAGGAAATATATGCAAATTAAGGGAATCCTTTGCCCACCCAGGCCCTCAGAACTAGTGTCCCCACTCAAAAAGTGGGGCGGATCTCATACAGAAAGGGGTGCGGACTTGACAGGAAGGGGTGGGTCATGTTTAAATTAAGGGGTCAGGCCTAGGGCAGCACAAAACCTAAATACACCACTGGGTATCCTAGCAGTCAAACGAAAAAAGAAAAGAAAGAGGACGCCACCACCCTTGTGCATTATCCTTGGGGTGTTTATTTAAAATAAATTTATATTGGAAAAAATATGAAGAACTACTTACAACCAAATAGTAAATGCTTGCGATACAGGTCATCTCCAGAAGACACAAATCTATCTTGAAAAAACAGACTGGGCATGAGGAAAAAGGTACTCCTACGAAACGCGTCAACTGGCAGTGGCCCTTGAATATCCTCCGTTCACGCCTGGAGTATGTTTTCTCAAGATAGATTTTTTGTCTTCTGGAGATCACCTGTAGCGCAAGCTTTTACTATTTTATTTATTTACTGTTTGTAAGTAGTTCTTCATATTTTATTCTAATAAAACAACCCATGGATAATGCACAAGGGTGGTGCGCCCTCTTTTTTTTCTTTTTTCATATGATCTAGTTCAGTGTTGTGGTCGAGGATCAGTGTATTTTAATTTAGAACTTTAAATAGTATTAGATTCAGTGTGTTTTAGGTAAGATGAAAAAAGCAGAATGCACACCATTTTTGTTTTTGGAGCCTACTACAGGTACACACACACACACATGTGGTATCGCTGCGATTGACAGGAGAATAATTTATTTTGGGTTGTTCTTTGGTGGTAGGTTATGGTAATAGGAAGAAACATACATCTAAAGTTAAAAATAAACAAATAAATTTACTATTTTGGGCCAGTTGTCCTTTGATAAAAAAAAAAAAAAATGTAGATATCCATTACCATTTACCACCAAATGAAAGCGTAATTTGTCCTAAAAAAGGAATAATCCACCAAGTAGTATAACAGATGTCAAAGTGGCAAAATTGTGTCAGATGTTAGGATTTGTTTTACCCACAGTCTTGAAGGGTTTAATCACTTAGCCGTGCAAGTTCAGCTGAATTCGCACGATTTTACTCCCGCTGGTAGTCCCGATTTCGGTCGCGATTTCAGAGACATCTGTGCAGGTTTCTGCGCAGATGTCAATGTAAATCGCGGCCCGAAATCGCAAAAAGTAGTACAGGAACTACTTTTTTAAAATCGGTGCAGCGCCGCAGATGCGGCATCGCACAGATTAGAACGGTGCCATTGCCGATAATTGCCGGAAAATGCAGCCAATTTGAGATGCGATTTGACATCTCAAATTGCATCTCAAATCGTACCAGTGTGAACCAGGCCTAAAACATTTTTTTTTGCTAGGAAATTACTTAAAACATTATATATTCTTTTCTAACACCCTAGAGAATAAAATGGCGGTCATTACAATACTTTTTGTCACACCGTATTTGCGCAGCGGTCTTACAAGCGCACTTTTTTGGAAAAAAATTCACTTTTTTTAATTAAAAAATACGACAACAGTAAAGTTAGCCCAATTTCTTTTTAAATCCGCCGCAGAGACCACCGTTATCGTTTAAAGGACCGCTCACAGGAAAAATTGATATCTTGGTTGTGGCAGCGGCTGCTGCCGTTACCTAGATATCCATCTTTAAAAAAATTACGTATATATACAGTGCGCGGTCCTTAAGTGGTTAACCACTTATAACTGACAATTGCGCGGTCGTGCGACGTGGCTCCCAAACAAAATTGATGTCCTTTTTCCCCACAAATAGAGCTTTATTTTGGTGGTATTTGATCACCTCTGCGGTTTTTATTTTTTGCGCTATTATCAAAAATGGAGTGACAATTTAAAAAAATTCTATATTTTTTACTTTTTGCTATAATAAATGTAGCACCCTGCTCCTGTTGAACAGGCGCTGCTTTAAATTTAGAGGGGTCTGAACTGTTATTTGGCTCAGACAAGAGTGATTAAGGACAATTTAGCCTCTGTTCCAGCCATGGCTGTGCTGAGAGTTCCACCATTATTCACCTGGGGGTGTCATTACCACCCCAGGCCAAGGGTGGCAGCAGCAAGGTCAAGGTGTATTGGGTATTCCCCCCATCAAAACTGCCCCTATTATAAATGATTAGTATGTCTGTCCCCTCCCCCGGGCTCTGAATGTAATCAGAACTGAGATGCTCCAGCCCTTCCCCCACTGCCCATCACTGTGAATAAGAAGCTTTGGTAACCATGGTTACTCTTTTTAAACATGGTGCTGGATATGCATTGCATCATATCCAGTTTGCAAATAACGCAATGTTACAGCCCAGCAATGCCCATTGATGGCACACATCTCTGAGGGAGGCATTGCAAACTGAGGAAGAAGGAAAAACAAATACTAGATTAACACAGTAAGTGCTGGGAAAAAAATTCAATAAAACACATATGCAATTTGTTTATATTGCACAGATTAGTGAGGGATGCTGAGGAGTTGTAAAAGTGGGTGGAACTCCACTCTAAAGATAATATGGGGAAAAAAATGCAAATATTTGATCTTCCGGGGAGGCTTTATATGAATGTGATAAGGCTCCATTCACAGTGTTATTATGAAAGGATAACACATTTTTATGTCAGCCATGGGACTGTAAGGGTTAAATCTCATTCACAATAACTGTCACTTCAAGAAAAACATGTTTTTCCAGGAGCCGTATCCCCTATTAGATCTGTATACTGAGCCTACAGACTGAATTCACAAAGCTCCCTAACAAGGACGTGACCCCTTTAAGAAAAATCGTCAGTTATTTTTTTTCGCTGAGTCATCATGAGCTGCACTGTGATGCAGAGGCGGCTCTCTAATTAGGCAAATTAGGCGGCTGCCTTAGGCTTCGCAAAGTCCGTGGACCCGCAAAGATAGGGGCCCTGTGCGGCCGCCTAATTTGCCCATGCCTCACCCTTTCCTGGCAAATCGGTAATGGGATTCCCACAGCTTGTGCGGGCTATTTTTGTTCCTGCACGTGGCCGCGTTTTATGGCACAGAGGGAGAGCCGAGTCAGCCGACATCTCTCCCTGCAGTCCCCGGCTATCAGTCTGCCTGGACCGGATACACACAGTGCAGAGTGCAGTAAGCTGAGCCCGCCCCCTCCATCTCCTGCTGTGTGATGTTTCCTGTATACACAGAGGAGGAGGGGGAGGAGAAGAAGGCTCATCACGCTGCTGCAGAGAAAAGCTGCTCGTCTGACAAAATGACACATGTCCTGAACTAATGCAAAGTAAGTGAGCCTTCTAGAGGGGGAGGGGACATGCCTACGGTTTACAGTTGGCTTTGAGTGATTTTGGGGAGAGGAAATGTTCTAGGGGGCACTTTATGACTTATGCTGCAAGGGGGCTTGGATATGAAATCCACCCCCTTAGCACATATCCCCACCCCCCTAAATTAAAGATGCTGTCTACCACAGAGGGGGTGGCCTTCGGCCCCCCACAAGAGATGTGAAAAATTGCTCCAGGTGCCCATACTAATGCCCCCTTTCCTGTCAAGTTAGCAACGTGTGGGTTCCAGGTCACAGGTCCAGGTTCACACTGAAAAACCCAGGAACACGCTGCGCATTCTGTGCAATGTCAGACCAATTATGTCTGCACACTCTCTGACCACCTCCTGTATCATGTCTGCAGTCTCTGACCACCTCCTGAAGTATGTCTGCAGTCTCTGACGTCTCCTGTACCATGTCTACAGTCTCTGACCATCTCCTGTGCCATGTCTGCGGTCTCTGACCATCTCCTGTACTATTTCTGCAGTCTCTGACTAAGGATGAGCTCCAGTGTTTTCGCACAGCCCACATGCAGAGCCAGCCAGGAAGTCAGCACTGCGCTAACCACAGGCAGTGAGACATTGTCCTGCTGCATGACTGCAGAGATCAGGAAATGTCTCACCGCCTGTGATTAGCGCAGCACAGTGCCAACTTCCTGGCATGCTCTGCACATGGGCTGTGCGAACACGTCAGTACTCATCCTTCTCTCTGACCATCTCCAGTACTATGTCTGCAGTCTCTGACCATCTCCTGTATTATGTCTGAAGTCTCTGACCATCTCCTGTATCATTTATGCAGTCTCTACCATCTCCTGTATCATGTATGAAGTCTCTGACCATCTCCTGTATCATGTATGCAGTCTCTGACCATCTCCTGTATCATGTATGCAGTCTCTGACCATCTCCTGTAGTATGTCTGCAGTCTCTGACCATCTTCTGTATCATATCCACACACTCTCTGACCATATCTTGTATCATGTATGCAGTCTCTGACCATCTCCTGTAGTATATCTGCAGTCTGACCACCATCCCCTGTAGTATGTCTGCAGTCTCTGACCACCTCTTGTATCATGTATGCAGTCTCTGACCATCTCCTGTATCATGTTTCGCACACTCTCTGACCGTCTCTTGCATCATGTATGCAGTCTCGAGATACGCCGCGTAAATTCTAGGATGCGCCGGCGTATCTATTTTCTGTATTCAGAAAGCAAGATATGCCGGAATTTTGCTTAGATCTGACCAGCTTAAGTCTCTTACGCCGTCGTATCTTAGTTGCATATTTACACTGGCCGCTAGGTGGCGCTTCCATCGATTTACGCGTCGAATATGCAAATGAGCTAGATACGCCGATTCATGAACATACTTGCGCCCGAAGATAAATGTGAAATAAAAAGTGATGAGCGCAAACACTAAACTAAACTAAAAGGCGCAGGTGATGAGCGCAAACACTAAACTAAACTAAAGGCAAAGAGTATATAAATATAATACAAACTACAACCACAAAACGTGAACAATAAATACTGAATAAACCAAAGTCCAGTGGTAGTGATAAATCCCAACTGCATAGTGATGGACGCAGAAACCAGTCCAAAAACGTGAATAATTGACAATGGATGTGTCAAACAATTCAATAGCTTCTATCCCTTTAAGCAATCGGAAAATCCAGAGACGTCTTTAAAGATAACTGTGCTCACAGAGCGCTTACCTCCCAACAGAGAGAAAAGGGCCTCAACTCAATCCTCAATAATGTTGTTGAATTCCGTCTTGGATAGATAATGCCGTCCACATCCAGGCGTCATCAGAGTCCGCTCACCGTAGATTAAGCACATGCATGGAATGGAAAAAATGAAGCTCTCATCGTGAATTATGAAACCAGTTTAATGGATAAATTCACTTACAAACAAAAACGGGTAAAAAACGCCAACAACGGCACTTCCGGTCGGACGGCCAGGGTGTCACGTCACTTCCGGTTGACCTTACGCGTTGCATCACGTCACGTGACTTCATCAGAGGTTCATCACTTGCGCCCGGTCGCATTTTTTTACGTCGTTTGCGTAAGTGTAAGTCCGGCGTAAAGTTAACCCTGCTATATGAGGCGTACGTAATGTTAAGTATGGATGACGGGACAGCGTAGAATTTTCCATCGTTTCCGTCGTTTGCGTAAAACGTTCGCGAAGAGGGCTTTGTGTAAGTTACGTTTACGTCGAAACCAATGAGTATTTGCGGAATAATTTTGAGCATGCGCACTGGGACACATCCATGGACGGCGCATGCGCCGTTCGGAAACAGCGTCAATTACGCGGGGTCACGATTCATGTACATGGATCACGCCTCCTACCTGCCTATTTTGAATTGAATTTTGAATTAGGCGTGGTTACGCCGGCCCATTTACGATACGTCGCTGTAACTTTGGGCGCAACATCTTTGTGAATACGGCACCTGCCTCTCAAAGTTATGGCGGCGTAGTGTAAATGAGATACGCTACGCCCGCACAAAGATACGCGTCTGTACGAGAATCTGGCCCCAGGTGTTTAGTTTAGCCACTTGCCTACAGGGCACTTTCCCCCTTCCTGCCCAGACCAATTTTCAGCTTTCAGCATTTTCACATTTTTGATTGACAATTGCTCGGTCATGCAACACTGGACAAGCCATCGGTCTCCTCTCCCTGACAGGACGTGGATCTGTGTGTTTACACACACAGATCCACTTTCCTGCTCAGTTACTGAGCAATCGGGGGTGCGCGGCGGCCATTGCGGCCACCGGGTATGCGCACCCGGTCCTTTTGACGGCGGGCGGTTGTCAAGTGGTTAAAAATAAGAAACAGAAGCACTTGTAGATTATTCCACCGGACCCAAAAATTAAGAATAAGTCCCCATTCTGACTCAATTCATTTTAGTGGATTGGCATAACTGCCAGGCAATCAGAATTTTTATATGAAGGCTAACATTTGTTATCCCTATGTTCCCTGTAATGTCAGGTTTATTTATTGTCCCTGGCACTTGAATTTGTTTTACTTTTCTCTCTATATGTTGATGTTGTATAAAAAAAATAATATAAAACGTAGGTGAAGGTGCTAAATCTGATTCTTCTTTATTATTGCAGATGTACCCAGTATTTACTGCAGACACAGCTCACAAGGCAGGACTGCCCCAGTGAGAGAGACAGAATTTGAAAGCTACATTAGGACTCCACCAGCATGTGCCCTTCACACGGAGACTCCACCAGCATGTGCCGTTCACACAGAGACTCAACAAGCATGTGCCATTCACTCGAAGACTCCACAAGCATGCAGCATTAACATGGAGATTCCAAAAGCATGCAGCGTTCACACAGAGACTCCACAAGCATGCAACATTCACATGGACCCTCCTCCAAAATGTCACGATCTGTTAGGAAAGAAAATAACCAAAAATGTGGAAAAAATATTAAATCAATCACGTGTCATTCACGTTGAGACTCTTCCAGCATGCAAAGTTTCTGTTGAGACTCTGGCAGAATGTGCCGTTCATTAGTGTTGCTCACAAATATTCGTATTGCAAATATTCGGCTCGAATATGGCATATTCGAGTATTCGCGATATATTGCGAATTTCGCGGTGAATATTCGCTATTTCGAATATTCGTATTTTTAAAAATTTTTTTTTAGAACAGATCACATCCTAGAGATCCCCATCGATGTCTAAAAGCATTGCTGGTATGATTAGAGACCTTGGGCCGAGTAGCTGCAGCGATCAATTTATATTGCCGAAAAATCGCAATGCGATTATTCGGCAATAGCGATATCGCGCGATTATTTTCGAGAAATTCGCAATATTGTTTTTAGCTAAAATAACACATATATTCGATTTCAGAGTGTTACTGTCGAAATTCCGCAATAAATTTCTCATTCGCATTTTTGCGAAATTACGATAAAATATCAAGAATATTCTGAGCCAATCAGAGTGCTCCATTCTGCATTTCTCGAATATTCGCAATTATTTTGTATTGTAATATATCAAGAATATTCTGAGCCAATCAGAGTGCTCCTTCCGCATTTGCCGAATATTCGCAATTATTTTGTATTGTAATATATCACGAATATTCTGAGCCAATCAGAGTGCTCCTTCCGCATTTGCCGAATATTCGCAATTATTTTGTATTGTAATATATCACGAATATTCTGAGCCAATCAGAGTGCTCCTTCCGCATTTGCCGAATATAAGCAATTATTTTGTATTGTAATATATCACGAATATTCTCAGCCAATCAGAGTGCTCCTTCCGCATTTGCCGAATATTCGCAATTATTTTGTATTGTAATATATCACGAATATTCTGAGCCAATCAGAGTGCTCCTTCCGCATTTGCCGAATATTTGCAATTATTTTGTATTGTAATATATCACGAATATTCTGAGCCAATCAGAGTGCTCCATTCCGCATTTCTCGAATATTCGCATTTATTTTGTATTATAAAATATCACGAATATTCTGAGCCAATCAGAGTGCTCCATTCCGCATTTCTCGAATATTCGCAATAGCGAAAAACCGCAATAGCGAAAAATCGCAATAGCGAAAATTCGCAATCATTTCATTTCCAAAAAATATCACGAATATTCGTATTTAGCGAATATATCTCGAATATTCGACTATATATTCGAGATATATTGCGAAATCGAATATGGCATATTATGCTCAACACTACCGTTCATGCAGAGACTATTGCAGAATGTGCCGTTCCGCAGAGACTATGGCAGAATGTGCCGTTCCTGCAGAGACAATGGCAGAATGTGCCGTTCCTGCAGAGACAATGGCAGAATGTGCCATCCCCGCAGAGACAATGGCAGAATTTGCCATCCCCGCAGAATCAATGGCAGAATGTGCCATCCCCACAGAGACAATGGCAGAATATGCCATTCCTGAAGAAACTCTGGAAGAGGAAGAATGTGCCGTTCCCGCAGAGACTGTGGCAGAATATGCCATTCCCGCAGAGACTATGGCAGATTGTGCCATTCCCGCAGAGACTATGGCAGATTGTGCCATCCCTGCAGAGACTATGGCAGAATGTGCCGTTCCCACAGACACTCCAGCAGAATGTGCTGTTCCAGCAGAGACTATGGCAGAATGTGCCGTTCTCAAAGAGCTTGGCAGGGCAGAATGTGCGTTTCGTTCCATGAAGACTATCGGGCAGAATGTGCCCGTCCCGAAAGAATATTGCAGAATGTGCCGATACCGCTCCCAAGAGTATGGGACAATGTGCCATCCCGGCAGAATGTGACTCCCGGAAAGGATATTGCAGACGTGCCGATCCCGCACAGAGTATGGCAATGTGCCGTTCCCCCAGAAGACTATGGCAGAATATGCCTCCCACAGAGATTATGTGGCAAAATGTGCCTTTCCCACAAGACTATGGCAGAATGTGCCGAATCCCCGCGAAAGACTATTCCCACAGAATGTGCCGTTCCCGAAGACTACTCTGGCAGAATATGTGCCGTTCGTTCCGCAGAATTATGGCAAAATGTGCCGTTTTCCCGCAGAGACTATGGCAAAATGTGCCGTTTCCCCCCGCGAAGACTATTCCAGAATGTGCCGTTCCCGCAGAGACTCTGAGCACAATGTGCCGTGACTCCCGCAGAAACTTTGCAGAATGTGCCGTTCCCGCAGAGATGTGGCCATGTGCCGTTCCCGCAGAGACTATTGCAGAATGTGCCATTCCCGCAGAGACTATTGCAGAATGTGCCGTTCCCGCAGAGACTGTGGCACAACGTGCCCTTCCTGCAGAGACTATGGCACAACGTGCCCTTCCCGCAGAGACTATGGCACACTGTGTCCTTCCCGCAGAGACTCTGGCACAATGTGCTGTTCCTGCAGAAACTATGGCAGAATGTGCCATTCCCGGAAAGAATATTGCAGAATGTGCCGATACCGCAGAGAGTATGGGACAATGTGCCATTCCCGCAGAGACTCTGGCAGGATGTGACGTTCCCACAGAGACTATGGCAGAATGTGCCGTTCCCACAGAAGACTATGGCAGAATATGCCGTTCCCACAGAGATTATGGCAAAATGTGCCTTTCCCAGCAAAGACTATGGCAGAATGTGCCGTTCCCGCGAAGACTATTCCAGAATGTGCCGTTCCCGCAGAGACTCTGGCACAATGTGCCGTTCCCGCAGAAACTATGGCAGAATGTGCCGTTCCCGCAGAGACTATGGCAAAATGTGCCGTTCCCGCAGAGACTATTGCAGAATGTGCCATTCCCGCAGAGACTATTGCAGAATGTGCCGTTCCCGCAGAGACTGTGGCACAACGTGCCCTTCCTGCAGAGACTATGGCACAACGTGCCCTTCCGGCAGAGACTATGGCACACTGTGTCCTTCCCGCAGAGACTCTGGCACAATGTGCTGTTCCTGCAGAAACTATGGCAGAATGTGCCGTTCCCGCAGAAACTATGGCAGAATGTGCCGTTCCCGCAGAATCTATTGCAGAATGTGCCGTTTCCGCAGAGTCTATTGCAGAATGTGCCGTTTACGCAGAGACTATTGCAGAATGTGCCATTCCCGCAGAAACTCTGGCACAATGCGCCGTTCCCACAGAGACTATGGCAAAATTCGGTGTTCCCGCAGAGACTATGGCAAAATGCAGTGTTATCGCAGAGACTATGGCAGAATGCAGTGTTCCCGCAGAGACTATGACAGAATGCGCCGTTTCCGCAGAGACTATGGCAGAATGTGCCGTTCCCGCAGAGACTCTGGCACAATGTGCTGTTCCCGCAGAGACTCTGGCACAATGTGCCGTTCCTGCAGAGACTCTAGCACAATGTGCCATTCCCGCAGAGACTCTGGCACAATGTGCCGTTCCCGCAGAAACTATGGCAGAATGTGCCGGTGCCGCAGAGACTATGGCACAATGTGCTGTTCCCGCAGAGACTATTGCAGAATGTGCCATTCCCGCAGAGACTATTGCAGAATGTGCTGTTCCCGCAAAGACTATGGCACAACGTGCCCTTCCCGCAGAGACTATGGCACAATGTGCCGTTCCCACAGAGACTATGGCACAATGTGTCGTTCATGCAGAGACTCTGGCACAATGTGCCGTTCCCGCAGAGACTCTGGCACAATGTGCCGTTCCCGCAGAAACTATGGCAGAATGTGCCGTTCCCGCAGAGACTATTGCAGAATGTGCAGTTTCCGCAGAGACTATTGCAGAATGTGCCATTCCCGCAGAGATTATTGCAAAATGCGCCGTTCCCGCAAAAACTCTGGCACAATGTGCCGTTCCCACAGAGACTATGGCAGAATGCGCCGTTCCCACAGAGACTATGGCAGAATGTGCCGTTCCCACAGAGACTCTGGCAGAATGTGCCGTTCCCACAGAGATTCTGGCAGAATGTGCTGTTCCCATAGAGACTCTGGCAGAATGTGCCGTCCTTGCAAAGACTCTGGCAAACAAGACAATTGACTGTTCCTAGGAGAAGACTCAATAGAAAGCCAGAGGAACCCTCCCAGGGACCAGGTACGGCTGTACCAACACAGGTCCCCACACTGGTGGCGGCTGCCACTCCAGTAACAGGAGGGTCTTCACATCAGCCCTCTATTTCCCTTTCTGCAGCTTCTGAAATACCAACGATCAATGTAGTTGGATAAACAAGACAATTGGCTATTCCTAGAAAAACACTCAACAAAAAGCCTGAGGAACCCTCCCATGGACCAGGTATGGCTGTACCAATACAGATACCTACACTAGTGGCGGCTGCCACTCCAGTAACCGGAGGGTCTTCCCATCAGCCTTTCCAGGGACCAAGATTGGCTGTACCAAGACAGGTCTCTGCACCCACACTTCATCTACTGAGCTCACCTGAAAATGATTTCCAGCCTATTTTTCAGCCACATTTTTTACACCTACTTTATATATGTTATGTGTTCCCATTCACATAGCATAGCTTTAAGAACATTTTAAAAATTGCTGCTCACCATTAAAGGCGGTTCCCCATTAAAAAAATGAAAAAACAAATAAAAAAAACATGGCAACCCCAAACCAATACCAGACCCGCATCCTGGAAGGTCAGGAAAGGGGGAAGGGGATGATCATGCACCGCCCTCTTCACCTCACTCATACCAGGCCACATGCCCCCAAAACGAGGAGGTGCCTTGTCAGGAGGGAGGGGGTCCCTCTTTGCAAGGTTCACTTCCCATGTTGAGGGCATGTGGTCCAGTATAGCTTAGGAGTGGAGGGGGGGGGTGTACACTCATCTCCCCCTTTTCTGGCCTGCCAGCATGCTCATCTGGGGTTATTTCTGTGGGGGCAAGTCCTCCTTTCTCCCCAACTTCTGATACCAATCTCTTCTCTTTTTTTTTAAACATCCATTTTTTTTGCAATTCCCTCTTTAAAGTTGAGCCGCAAACTTTACAATTTTTTTTAAGCTCTACTCTGTGAATGAGAACATGTAACAGATATAAAGTAGGTGTTATCCCAATATGTCTGCAAAAGTGGAAATACCTTTTAAGTGAGCAATAAAAAAGTGGCACTGGTGCCTCATTCAAGTGGTCACCATTCAGACACCCATAACACAGAGAGCCGGTGTTATGGGGGCTCTCTCACATGCACAGGGGGGCTCACACAGGGTGCTCTCACACATAGAGGCTCTCTAACACACAAGGGCTCTCTCAAGGGCATGCGCCCAAAACTGAAGAAGTATTCCCTACACTCCGACCAGGACATGATCATCAGAAAGGGGCACAGATAATAGGAAAAATACAACCCCCATATGCTAGTAGGCACGGCGGATCGGGGGTGTTTAATTCTAATTTTTTTTATTTTAATTCTGCACTGATTGTCTTTAAAAATTGCCCCTGCCCCCTATTAAATCCAATCTGGGGACAAAACCAGGGACAGACTTGGTCCGGGGACAGTGTCCTCAATCAGGGGACTGTCCCCTGAAACTGGGGATGTCTGGTCACCCTACCCTACAATGACAGTGACAGTAAAGAGATGTCATCACACAATAGCCAATAAAAGCAATTCTAAAAATCTCTAGGGGCACGGCGGGGGGGGGAACTTCTGGCCCTTTTTCAACACAAGGGCCCAGGATGACACTAAAAATTTGTCCCAAGCTATTAAATTAATGGGGGGGGGGGGGAGGGGTGCCTTGGTCCGGAGGGCTTATGTAACCAAGTGCTAGGTGTGGGGTGCAGTGACAAAGTGACTTGTCTCTCTCTCATTGCTCAAAAGCTCTGATAAGGGGGTTTAACCTCCCTAAATGTGAAATAACGATGCCCCAACCAAATAAAGTCAACTATCTCTTTATAACACACCAGTGGTATGGGCTTCTTAACTCAAAAAAGTACCCTCTATTGCTCTCAGTCTTCTCCAAATACCTATTTTGCTGCTGTGACCTGACTTCCTATTAGAGGGTGGCTACATTCATTCTCCATGATCTCACTGTATGTTGAAACGTATACACCATCTCTTGCTCTCTCTTGGACTAGGGACGAGGGACTGTGGACTATAAGATTTTTGGTGTGCATAGAGCACTGCACATATGCACAACTAATGGGCACCGGTTGTTCCAAACAAACAGAAATTAGTGAGAAAAAGGAGAGGTTCAGGTTCTCACAGATGATGTTACAGAGAGGCAGAAAAACAGTAAAAAGAACTTAGGCTCCATTCAGACCTAGGCATTGTGTCGCCCTACGCTGAAGGGGCGAATTTACATTGTCGGCTATGGAGATGATTCACATCTCTACGCTGAATGCCGAAACGCTGTACGCCTGAAGCCTGAAACAAGTCCCGGACCCTTTTTTTCAGGCGTATTCGGCATTCGGCCATAGCCGACAGTGTAAAATTCTGCCCTCCAGCAAAAAAACAATAGGCGTATTGTCGCCGCAAATCGCGGGGACAAAACGACTATTGCATGTCGCCCGAATACGCCGCTGCCGCCGACGCCTAGGTCTGAATGTAGCCTTAATGAAAATAGGTAAAATAAGTGATAAGCGCTACAAATGGTGGTGCATGGGTCCTGCAAAAATACAATAAATAATGACAAAGGCAAAACCTCAAAGTGCTGTGTGCATAACAGAGCTATGGTATGCTATAAGCCAGGGGTCCTCAAACTTTTTAAACGGGGGGCCGGTTCACTGTCCCTCAGACCGTTAGAGGGCCGGACTATAAAAAAACTATGAACAATTTCCCCCCCCCCTCATCACAAAATCATCATCATCGCAAGCTATTCCCCCCCCCCCCCCCCCCCCATCATCTCAAAATCATCATCATCGCAAGACATCTCCACCCCCCCCCTCATCACAAAATCATCATCATCGCAAGCCATCTCCCCCCCCCCCCCATCATCACAAAATCATCATCATCTCAAGCCATCTCCCCCCCCCCCCCCATCACAAAATCATCATCATCGCAAGCCATCTCCCCCCCCCCATCATCACAAAATCATCATCATCATCGCAAGCCATCTCCCCCCCCCCCTCATCACAAAATCATCATCATCATCATGGCAAGCCATCTACGCCCCCATCATCACAAAATATCATCATCATCATCATCGCAAGCCATCTCTCCCCCCCCCCAATCATCACAAAATCATCATCATCGCAAGCCATCGCCCCCCCCCCATCATCATCATCGCATCATTGCAAGCCATCTCCCCCCATCATCACAAACTCATCATCATCGCAAGCCATCTGCCCCCCCCCCCCCCCATTATCACAAAACCATCATCATCATTGCAAGCCACCACCCCCCCCCCCCCCATCATCACAAAATCATCATCATCGCAAGCCATCTGTCCCCCCCCCCCCCATTATCACAACACCATTATCATCATCATCATCATCATCATTGCAAGCCACCCCCCCCATCATCACAAAATCATCATCATCATTGGAAGCCATCTGTCCCCCCCCCCATTATCACAAAATCATCATCATCATCATTGCAAGCCTCCACCCCCCCCCCCCCATTATCACAAAATCATCATCATCACTGGAAGCTATGTGTCCCCCCCCACATTATCACAAAATCATCATCATCATTGGAAGCCATCTGTCCCCCCCCCCATTATCACAAAATCATCATCATCATCATTGGAAGCCAAGACCCCCCCCCCCTCACTCACCATTGTCACCCTCTCACAGCCTTCTCCTTACTGTGCTCTGACACGCTGTGCTCTGACACGATGTGCTGTGTCACGGTCTGGCTCTGACTCCCACGTTGTGCTGTGCTCTCACTGTAGTAACAGTTATGGCGCGCTGTGAGAAATGTCCCGCCCTCCTCCTCCTAGACGAGCTCGTGTGACAGACAGCACACTGGCTCTATCACACAAGCTAGTCTAGGAGGAGGAGGGCGGGACATTTCTCACAGCGCGCCAGAACTGATCTCTGTGACACAGCGGGATTGCTGTGTAACCGGCATTGCCTCTCAGCGTCGGGCGGGCCGGTTTAAAGTCCTCCGCGGGCCGCATGTGGCCCGCGGGCCGTAGTTTGAGGACCCCTGCTATAAGCAAATGCCAGTGAGGAAACAATGATAGTCAAACAAAAAGTCCCATGTATCAAACACTGTAATGTGACCCGGGGTGAGTTCCCTAGGAATGGTGAGGAATGTGCTGGATTAGGATCAATGGCACCAGGCAGGATCTGGCTGGCAACAGCTGGCGGGCTGGGTGGTAATGTGCTAGATGACTTCTCCCAAGATGTTATTCAGTATTGGACATCTTCAACAGGTAATGTAGTTCCCTTACCTTCAGGGTGCTATATAAAGGCATATAGTTGATACTTAATGAAAATAGATTATGGGGCCATTAAGAAATGAACGAGTATAGATTAATTTTAAAGGATAAGGATATTGTCAATTGTCACTTTAACCACTTAAGGACCGCCTCCTGCACATATACGTCGGCAGAATGCCACGGCTGGGCACATGCACGTACAGGTACGTCCTGTCCTAGTGCCCAGCTGTGGGTCGCGGGCGCGCGCCCGCAGCAAGCTCCCGTGACCCGGTCCGAAGCTCCGGGACCAGGTCACGCGGACCAGATCACCGCTGGAGTCCTGCGATTGGTCCCCGGAGCTGAAGAACGAGGAGAGCTGTGTGTAAACACGGCTTCCTTGTTCTTCACTGTGGAGGGGTCATCGATCGTGTGATTCCTTTTATAGGGATACACAATCGATGATGTCACACCTACAGCCACACCCCCCTACAGTTTAAAACACACATTAGGTCACACATAACCCCTTCAGCGTCCCCTTGTGGTTAACTCCCAAACTGAAAATGTAATTTTCACAATAAATAATGCATTTTAAATGCATTTTTTGCTGTGAAAATGACAATTGTCCCAAAAATGTGTCAAAATTGTCCGAAGTGTCCGCGATAATGTTGCAGTCATGAAAAAAATTGCTGATCGTTGCCATTAGTAGTAAAAAAAATATATATATAAAAATGCAATAAAACTATCCCCTATTGTGTAAACGCTATAAATTTTGCGAAAACCAACCGATAAACGCTTATTGCGATTTTTTTTTTACCAAAAATAGGTAGAAGAATACGTATCGGCCTAAACTGAGGAAAATGTAAAAAATATTGAATTGTTTTCAAAATTGTCGCTCTATTTTTGTTTATAGTGCAAAAAATAAAAACCGCAGAGGTGATCAAATACCACCAAAAGAAATCTCTATTTATGGGAAAAAAGGATGCTGATTTTGTTTGGGAGCCACGTCGCAAGACCGCGCAATTGTCTGTTAAAGCGACGCAGTGTCGAATTGCAAAACCTGGCCGGATCCTTTAGCTGCCTAAAGGTCCGGGTCTTAAGTGGTTAAGCTTCTGTTTGTGAAACATAAATACATTTGATTCTTTGGCACTAACAGGTCATTAACCACTTAAGACCCGGACCAAAATGTAGGTAAAGGACTTTGCCCCTTTTTGCAAAACGGCACTGCTTCGTTTTAACTGACAATTGCGCGGTCGTGCGACGTAGCTCCCAAACAAAATTGGCGTCCTTTTTTTCCCACAAATAGAGCTTTCTTTTGGTGGTATTTGATCACCTCTGCGGTTTTTATTTTTTGCGCTATTAACAAAAATAGAGCGACAATTTTAAAAAAAATGCAATATTTTTTACTTTTTGCTATAATAAATATCCCCCAAAAATATATAAAAAAAAAATTTTTTTTCCTCAGTTTAGGCCGATACGTATTCTTCTACGTATTTTTGGGAAAAAAAATCGCAATAAGCGTTTATCGGTCGGTTTTCGCAAAATTTATAGCGTTTACAAAATAAGGGATAGTTTTATTGCATTTTTATTAATTATTTTTTTTTTTACTACTAATAGCGGCGATCAGCGATTTTTTTCGTGACTGCGACAATATGGCGGACACTTCGGACAATTTTGACACATTTTTGGGACAATTGTCATTTTCACAGCAAAAAATGCATTTAAATTGCATTGTTTACTGTGGAAATGACAGCTGCAGTTTGGGAGTTAACCACAGGTGGCGCTGTAGGGGATGTGTGACCTAGTGTGTTTGTTTACAACTGTAGGGGGGTGTGGCTGTAGGTGTGACGTCATCAATCGCGTCCCCCTATTACAGGGATGACGCGATCGATGCTGCGGCCACAGAGAAGCACGGTGAAGCCGTGTGTACACACGGCTCTACCCGTTCTTCCGCTCCAGGGACGCATCGCCACACTCCAGCGGCGATCGGGTCCGCGAATCCCGCGGTCCCGGTCCCGGAGCTTCGGACCGGGTCGCGGGCGCGCACCCGCGACCCACGGCTGAGTACTAAAATCAACGTATATATACGTTGATGTGCCCAGCCGTGCCATTCTGCCAACGTAAATGTGCAGTAGGCGGTCCTTAAGTGGTGAAGAAAACATTTCTAATGAGGTTTACACAAAATATTCTGTTCATGGCCTTTGGATTCGTATGTACCCATTTCTTAAAGGGTAAAGTGTATAAACCTAAAACATTTTTTTTAGTTTTGAGTTTTGGATAGAGCAGGGGAACTTTCTAATAGCATCACAGACAGAAATAAAAATACTTAAGTGGAGTCGAGGAAGACTTATATTTCAGTGTCCCTTTTGCATATTATCCCTCCTTACTGGTTGGTGAACCCCTTGTATGCAGTACAGAATGTGAGACAAATACTGTATCTCTAACCAAGCCTCAGGTGGCAGTAAAAAACACACAGGGGTTCCAATCCCACCCCACTCTAAAGCAAAAAACATTTATTTTTTGCTTGACACACAATTTAGCATCAGGACTAGGATCCGCACCCACAACCTCAGTTGTGTCTGGCATTAGCTCTTTTTGCTGAGCCACCTGAGATGCTGGACAGCTCCCTGTCTGATCTATTATAACTATCTTTCCATGTTTTTTGTATCTGGTGAACCTTGAACTTGTTGCTCCTCTCATGAACTTCCTGATTTAAGCCATGTCTCTGCACTTCCTGTTTGCCAGATTATTGTCCTCTCTCCAGCTAATACCTTTGCATACATGAAGCTATCCTTATCTCCACTACCCCTATTTGCCAACCTTTGGCTTGTTTTCTTACTATACCTCTGCTTGATCCTTACCTATTATATCTGCTTAGGAACCCCAGCTTTCTCACCTCCTGAGGACCGTGATCTATTACTAACATAGACCAAAATCTCCACCATGAGGAGGTCTGGTGAATACTGGTTAATGCTTGGACCCTGCTCATTGGATGAACTTGTGTCATCTGCCAGGGTTACCTGCTTGTGTACTTATCCAGCTGGCCAGTGGGAGCCGTTCTACTACTGCAGTTACTGATCGCTGAGCCTGATCGTGACCTTCTAGGTAGTACAACTTTATTACACCATTAAAGGGTAGGTTCACTTTTACAATAAAAATGCCTGTGCAATCCAGCTTCCCCAGTATATTAAAAGGAGCTGCTTACGTTTTCTAAATAAATGATGGTGTATGTGGAGTATCTTCATTTGCCCAAATGGCCTCTCAAAATTTTTGGAAAGTATATGTGTCTTGTGCATTCCCTTTTCGTGACTTTTCAAAGGGACTGGTTTTATGACTTCCCATGGGCAGATTATAGCACCTTCTGATTGGTAAATAGTTTGTCAAACAACTTTAAAAGGTGGTCCGGTGGTCAATGGTCCATAGCATATACTGAAATAAGGCATCCTATATGTCACTTTTACCCACCCTGTACATACTGGCACATTAGATCAAAAATATAAATATTAAGAACTACCAAACAGAAAAATAACAATATAATAACAAATTGATGAAGAGAATTGGGGGTGGAGGGACACATCTCAACGCATCTCAACACATTTTGCGGTAAAGGCTACTTCAGGAGTCAGGGTGTAAAACAGATTCAAGACACTGCGTAAATTGATGTCAGGTGGGGCTTGTGCAGTGCAGGAACCAGGAGAGGAAAGAAACATCCCTGACAGTGGTAGCCCCACAGAGGCACAGTGAGCACTGAGGAATAAGAGCAGAAGAACTAAGTACACCTCAAGACTCGCTAATGACAGGATCCCAAACACAAGATGTTCAAATAGTAGTAAGATGAGGATTCTATTAAAGAAGAAGTAAATGTGCATCTCCCCATAAACTGGAACCGACACCAGTCTAAAGGGGAGAAGCTCATTTACTTCAACCACAAACACGTGTACACATATAAGCAGCCCCATGGAAAAAGATTTCATTAATGCCACACACAGTGAAAAGGGGTTAAATCTCCTGTAAATTACAGCTCCCAACAAATGGTCAGAGATTCTCTTCACCTATACCAGATCTTAGATGATGCAATCTATCATCAGTTACGTCATCCAGTGATACAGATCCCTGTCAATCAGTATAAATGATGTCTGTCGAAAGGAAAAAAAAAAACATGTTCTGTCCGGTTGCTCACTCCCTGCGGATGACAGCTTCTGATGCCCGCCCTCCACTAAGTGTGAACAAAGGGGAGAGATCTCCTGGGTGAGGTGATGCCATTGACCAAATATAGACATGACCATATGTGGTCAATGATGTTCAGAGTTGCCAACCCCCATAGTAACATTTACTGACAGGAAACCCCAAATTTACAAACAGCACCAATGTTTTACTGACAAAAACCATGACGTTTTCTGATAGAGCCACATTTTTTACTAACACTTCAAAATAGGTACATTTTCAGTGTAAAACAGTGCACACATGAGTATTTACGCTACAAACTTGTAGCTACTGCTATTATCAATGTGCTTAAGATATAACAAAAGGGAAAAAAACATATTTCTCCTTTAAAATGAAGGTTAGGTTAATATAACCCAGCACAGGGCTCCTATTTATGGTGCAAGGGAGAACTCTGCTTACCCTGATATAAAAAGGAAGTCTGAGAGAACTCTCTCTAGTCACCACAGCCCTCTGCTTACACAAGAGTCCACAAAGCTTTTCCTTACATCACAGTCAACAGAGACTGTTGGTACACTACAGGAGACAGCCAAAGACTATGGACATGTCACAAGTAGGGATGAGCCGAACACCCCTGGGTTCGGTTCGCACCAGAACCTGCGAACAGACCAAAAGTTTGTGTGAACTTTAGAACCCTGTTAAAGTCTATGGGACTCGAACGTTTGAAATCTAAAGTACTAATTTTAAAGGCTAATATGCAAGTTATTGTCCTAAAAAGTGTTTGGGGACCCGGGTCCTGCCCCAGGGGAGTGTTTGGGGACTTGGGTCCTGCCCCAGGGGACATGTATCAATGCAAAAAAAGTTTTAAAAACTGACGTTTTTTAAGGAGCAGTGATTTTAATAATGCTTAAAGTGAAACAATAAAATTTTAATATTTAAATTTTGTACCTAGGGGGGTGTATAGTATGCCTGTAAAATAGCGCTTGTTTCCTGTGCTTAGAACTGTCCCTGCACAAAATGTCATTTCTGAAGGAAAAAAGTAATTTAAAATCACTTGTGGCTATAATGAATTGTCGGATACCAGCAATACAGAGAAAAGTCATTCATAAAAAAAGAATGCATGGGGGGCCCCCCCAAATTCAATTACCAGGCCCTTCGGGTCTGGTATGGATATTAAGGGGAACCCTGAGTCAAATTAGAAAAAACATTATGTGGGGTTCCCCCCAAATATCCATTCCAGACCCTTCAGGTCTGGTATGGATTTTAAGAGGAACTCCACCCCAAATTTAAAAAAAAATGCCATGGACCCCCACACATTTTTTTTTATGAATGACTTTTCTCTGTATTGCCGGGAGCCGACAATTCATTATAGCCGCGAGTGACTTTAAATTACTTTTTTCCTTCAGAAATGACACTTTGTGCAGGGACAGTTCTAAGCATGGGAAACAAGCACTACTTTACAGGCATACTATACACCCCCCCCCCCAGGTATGAAATTTAAAGTAATATTTCACTTTTATTGTTTCACTTAAAGGAATTATTAAAATCACTGCTGCCCAAAAAAATGCAGTTTTTAAAACTTTTTTTGCATTGATACATGTCCCCTGGGGCAGGACCCGGGTCCCCAAACACTTTTTATTACAATAACTTGCATATTACCCTTAAAAATGTGTACTTTAGATTTCAAACGTTCGAGTCCCATAGACTTTAACAGGGTTCTAAAGTTCACACGAACTTGCCGCGAACACCCCAAATAGTTCGCTGTTCGGCGAACAGACAATGTTCGAGTTGGACTCGAAAGCTCATCCCTAGTCACAAGAAACAGTCAGAGACTGGGCACATGGCACAAGAGATGATCATAGAGTGCAGACATGGCACAAGGGATGATCAGAGTCTATGGGTATGGCACAAGAGATGATCAGAGACTACCTACATGGCACAAGAGATGATCACAGATTATGGGCATGGCACAAGGATGATCGGAAACTGGGGGCATGGACACGAGATGATCCTAGACAGTGGACTCAGTACAAGAGATGATCAGAGACTATGGGTATGGCACAAGAGATGATAAGAGAATGAGAGCATGGACAATACATGATCAGAGACCGTGGATATGGCACAAGAGATCATCAGACACTGTGTACATGGCACAAGAGATGATCAGGGACTTCAGACATGGCAAAAGAGATGATCAGTGACTGTGGATATGACACAAGAGATGATCAGAGACTGCGTACATGGCACAAGAGGTAATCAGAGACTTCAGACATGGCACAAGGGATGATCAGGGACTGCGGACATGGGACAGGAGATGACCAGAGACTATGGGCATTGCACAAGAGATAATCAGAGACTGCATACATGGCACAAGAGATGATCAGAGACTGCATACATGGCAATAGTGGTGATCAGAGACTGCAGACATGGCAAAAGAGATGATCACAATGACTGTGGACATGGCATAAGGGATGATCAGAGAATGCGGAAATGGCCCAAAAGATGATCTGAGACTGCGGACATGGCACAAACGGTGGTCAGAGACTGCAGACATGGCATGAGATAATCAGAGACCGCATGCATACTACAGGAGACAGTCAGAGACTGGTTTAGCAGACCTTGCCCTTTTACTTATTGTGTCTGTGTTGTGTCCCACTTCCGGCGTGGTGTGGGCCCTCTGTGTCAGTGCTTTAATGTCATCATGTTGGCTCCGAGACTGCACCAGAAGGCATAGTGGTCAGGCAGACTGCAGGCAGAGGCCAACTGGCAGAGAATACTAATCAGCACCTCTATTGTGGCCTGAGAGAGTATCAGCTCTGGTGAATCAGCTCCGGTGAAGTACTACTACTCTAAATTAGGACACAGTAGTAACATGGTGGCGGTGGAATAAACTACAGAGGACAGTGGCGGCACCAAGCGGCTAACATACAGTGTCTGAAATTGTGTCAAATGCAGATCATCAGGGTGGACAGTGAAGTATTAACTCTTTTCTTTGCAGATATTGCTGTTTTTTATGTTTTTTTTTTTAATCTAGAAACAGAGTCACTTTAAGTAATCATCACTAAAGATGTTTTCATAGATTTTTGAGTATATCTCTAGATACAGTAGTGTGTAGTGACAAGAAAATAATCTAGCACATGCTTACGCAGTAGGAGACAGTCATTTTGGTGACATTTTAACTGTGTATTAAAGCAGCCTGTACAGCTCCTTTGGGGAGTTGCTTTCTGTTACTTTGACAAGTGTTTTGTTATTTTCTGGCATTTTCCAGCCCCTTGTTTCCTTTCTGCAAAATACATCTTATGATGACACATCATTGACAAGTCTAATAATTAGACGTATTCTGTTCTCCTACAATATTTTTAGTATTCCTTCCTACTTTGTCAGCTGTCATCTAAGACTGCTGAGTATATTTGCTTTTTAATGCTAAAGGATTTGCCAAGAAAATGGCTTAAATGTCGAAAAGGCTTTGGGTCAAAAGTAAAATGAGAACTTGTGAATTCTCTATAAAACAATACCCACCACAACCTCTCAGTCAATATTGTTTTCAAAGTTTGTAGGGATTTACTGTACTTTCATGCTTTTTTTTTTTACTTTCTTGGAGAACTTATGCTTCAGAGACACTAATAAAAGCCATTCAGGCATGGTGCTCAATCTGAACCGAACCCCCTAAAAAAAAAAAAAAAAAACAATTTGAAAGATTCCAAGGAGACCTTTTCTGTAGAATGATTTATTTTTTTATCAA
This sequence comes from Rana kukunoris, assembly GCA_029574335.1. Lineage (NCBI taxonomy): Eukaryota > Metazoa > Chordata > Amphibia > Anura > Ranidae > Rana > Rana kukunoris. The sequence goes on along the minus strand of CM056049.1, from coordinate 135,411,384 downwards.
CTTTTTTTTTAATTGAAGAACATTTACAGAAAACAAAGACAGGATAAGAGAGTGAAAATAGCATCCACGGTCCAAAATAGTTTTACACTAATCATTTGAACAGTTACAAAGTTACACTGGAACAAACATAATCTTTGTTTGCCCCCTTTATTTGAACCTTAAATGGAATGTATGTTCTTTAAATTGTATTTCAGATATACAGTATATGTAAAGAGATCAACTTGATGTAAATAATCTTAATAATGCGTGTTAATGATTGAAAAACCTTGAAGTGTATATTCTGTAATTAATATCTAGTTATATATGTACATGGGGGTGGCCATATTTGTCTCATGCATACACAGGCTCTGCTTTCTACTGGACACAGTTGTTTTACTTTGCTGCAATGCACTCTCTATGTGGCTGATATTTTATCTACAGAGTTAACCACTTCCCAACGGCCGTACGACTTTGTACGGCCGAAGGGATGTCCTGAATCTCTAACAGGCCGTGTTTTTACGGCCTGCGCTCCATCTGGCCACCGGCGGAGCGCGCGTGCCTGCCGCATCGCTTACATGCCAATGCGCGTGCCTGGCGGCCGTGATGTCCACCAGGCACTCGGGATCAGCGGCTGCAGGGACAAGACGTGGATCTCTGTGTGTAAACACAGAGATCCATGTCCTGTCAGGGGAGAGAGGAGACCGATCTGTGTCTCTTGTACACAGCATCGGTCACCTTCCCCAGTCACCCCCCCTCCCCCCACAGTTAGAACACAATTTAGGGTACACATTAACCCCTTCCTCACCCCCTAGTGTTAACCCCTTCAATGCCAGTCACATTTATACAGTAATTAGTGCATATTTATAGCACTGATCGCTGTATAAATGTGAATGGCGCCAAAAATGTGTCAAAAGTGTCCGATGTCTCTGCCATAATGTTACAGTCACGAAAAAAATGCTGAACGCCGCCATTAGTAGTAAAAAAATAAAAAAAATTAAAAATAATAATAATTCTGTCCCCTATTTTGTAAGCCCAATAACTTTTGTGCAAACCAGACGCTTATTGCGATTTTTTTATTTTTTAAATTGGGCTATTTATTACAGCAACAAGTAAAAAATATAGTTTTTTTTTCAAAATTGTCGCTCTATTTTTGTTTATAGCGCAAAAAATAAAAACCGCAGAGGCAATCAAATACCACCAAAAGAAAGCTCTATTTGTGGGGAAAAAAGGACGCCAATTTGGTTTGGGAGCCACGTCGCACGACTGCGCAATTGTCAGTTAAAGTGATGCAGTGCCGCAAGCTGAAATTTCACCTGGTCAGGAAGGGGTATATGTGCCCAGTAAGGAAGTGGTTAAAGTGTATGTCAAGGCACAAAAAAAAACATGTTTATCTCTTTAAAAATAGAAGTAGAAGCTTTTTTCCTGAATTATACTTACCTAGCTGGATGCAGCATCAGTCTGATGCTGCATCTGTGCCCCGCTGGCTCTAACACTGAGAACTGAGCGATCTGTTATGCCGCGTACACACGATCGGTTCATTTGATGAAAACGGTCTGATGGAACATTTTCATCGGATGAACCGATCGTGTGTGGGCCCCATCGTTTTTTTTCCAATCGGTGAAAAAAATTAGGACCTGTTTTAAAATTATCTGATGGTTAAAAAAACGATCGTCTGTGGGCAAGTTCATCGGTTAAAAATCCATGCATGCTCAGAATCAAGTCGACGCATGCTCGGAAGCATTGGACTTCATTTTTTTTTGTTTACAAAAGTTTATTGAAGATATAAAAAAACATAGAATCATTGCATACAGAGATTGACAACGTGGTTTATAAACATGTCAACAAGGTGTAATGGGAACTTAATGTGGAAGCAAAATAGCGAGTCATTGCACATGAAAAAGAGGTAGCCAAACATACATATATAACATGTAATACAAAGTTATTAATTAGGATAGTGAGAGGGGTGGAAGGGTAGAGAGATGGAAAGAGATTAAAAGAGAGTCATGGTTGGTAAACGATATTCCAGTAGGACCATTTAAGGTCGTATAAATAGAGGGAGTCGTTTAGGGTATGGTAGACTCTTTCAGTCAGTCTGAGCACTTCCATTCTGTCTAACACTTGAGACCAAAGGAGATTATTGGTCCTCCAATAAGGGGTTTCATCCATTGAATGGAGCTACATAGGGAATTAAATAGTCTGGAGCAGGGGATAGGGATACCAGGGATTTTGGCATATAGAATACATATCTGAGGGGAGATGGAGATCTTTTGCCCAGATGATCTCTCAAACCTGGATGTCGCTTCACTCCAGATCTGATCTAGCATAGGGCAGCTCCAAAATATGTGTAATAAAGTACCCTTTGCTTGGCAACCTCTAAAGCAGTTGGGGGATACTGAGGGATAGAAAAAACTAATTTTGGAGGGTGTAAGGTACCATCTAGAAAAGATCTTCATCTGGGTTTCACTAAATGAGATAGCTCTGTTACATTTGCAGAGGTTCTCTGCCATAGAGTACCATGTTTTGGTCGGGATAGAGTATCCCAAATCATCTTCCCAGTGAAGCATTGGGTTGGATTTCTCTTGTAGGGTGAGGTTATTAAGGTAGTGATATAGCCTGGATATCATTCCTTTGTCTCTGGAGGATGTAATGCAAATCTTTTCGAATAGTGTGTTAGTTGATGGAGTGGATAATGAGAAATGTTTATCATAGAAGGACTTGATTAGTTGGTAGTGTTCATATTCTGTAGAAGGGATGTTACAATCTTTTTGCAGTGAGATAAAAGATTTAACGATCCATTTGGATTGTAATGAGTTTAGAGTGGTAAGGTTTTTCTTTATCCATGTGGAAAATAGGGGTCTGTTGGTGTAGGCTAGATTGAATCTAGGGTCGCCCAAAAAGGATGTGAGTGGAGAGATGGGAGAGGATAGTAGGTAGGTGTCTTTAGTTTTGAGCCAAAGCTGAAAGAGGTGGGCTACTATGGTATTATGTTTTAGGAGCTGGCGGTAAAGAGTGTAGTTAAACCATAGAATACCCTGGGGGTAGAATGGGTAAACTGAAATGGACTTAAATTTTTTCCATGGTATGTCATGAAAGGAGGAAAACCATTGGGATAGCTGGGAGAGTCTAGCAGCAAGAAAATAATGCCATAACTTTGGACTTCGGTCTATGCAGCAGAGCGTAACTATATCTGGGTTTATTACAGGGTATCTGCCCAAATGAACTTGTTGATTACTCTCTGAAGATATTCTAATTTGGATTTTGCGACATTGACAGAGAGGGTGCGGAAATAGTAAAGGAGTTTGGGGATGATATTCATTTTTATAGCACATATCCTACCTAAAAAGGATATGTGGTAGAAGGACCAGGTGTTGAAGAGAGAGCTAATATGTGCTATAAGAGGGAGGTAGTTAGTCTTGTATAAAGCTTTGTGTGAGGAAGTGATGTTGACACCTAGGTATTTTATGGATTGGGGACACCATATAAAAGGGAAATTGGTTCGGAGAAGATCTTGTAAATCCTGGTGGAGGTTAAGAGGAAGGGCTGAACATTTATTAGTGTTAATTTTAAGGCCCGAAATATCATAGAAGGTGTTCAGTTCATTAACTGCTTGCAGACCCTGCACTGTATATATACGTCCTTTTTTTTAAAGATGGATATCTCGGTAACCATCTCTTCAGTGCAGGGTCCTGTGTACGATAACGGCAGTCTCCGCGGCAGATTCGCTGCGAGATCACCGTTATTGGTGGCGGGAAAGGGCCCCCCCTCATGCCGCTCTCCAGCGCCCTCCGCCTCTTACCGTTGCCGTCGGTATCGGCGGAGGCGATCGGGTCCTGTCGGCAGTTGTGTTGGGATACGAGTGATTTTTTTTTACTTTTAACCCTAAATATGATATCTGAGGTCTTTTTGACCCCAGATCTCATATTTAAGAGGACCTGTCATGCTTTTTTCTATTACAAGGGATGTTTACATTCCTTGTAATAGGAATAAAAGTGATCAATTTTTTTTTCAGTGTAAAAAATGTTAAAATAAATAAAAATAAATAAGAAAACAAAAAAATGTTTTTAAAGCGCCCCGTCCCGTCGAGCTTGCACGCAGAACCGAACGCATACGCGAGTAGTGCCCGCATATGAAAACGGTGTTCAAACCACACAAGTGAGGTATCGCCGCGATCATTAGAGCGAGAGCAATAATTCTAGCCCTAGACCTCCTCTGTATCTCAAAAAATGCAAACTATAGAATTTTTTAAACGTCGCCTATCGAGATTTTTAGGGGTAAAAGTTTGACGCCAATGCCACGAGCGGGCGCAATTTTTAAGCGTGACATGTTGGGTATCATTTTACTCTGCATAACATTATCTTTCACAATATATAAAAAAAATGGCCCAAATTTATTGTTGTCTTATTTTTTAATTCAAAAAAGTGAATTTTTTCCAAAAAAAGTGCGCTTGTAAGACCACTGCGCAAATACGGTGTGACAAAAAGTATTGCAATGACCACTATTTTATTTTTTAGGGTGTTAGAAAAAAAAAAGATATAATGTTTGGGGGTTTTAAGTAATTATCTAGCAGAAAAAACTGTTTTAGTCTTGCAAACACCAAAACTGAAAAACACCTAAGGTCCTTAAGTGGTTAAGGAGGACGGGAATGGACAGGAGAGGCTCTGTAAGAAAAACAAGGGCGTCTGTGGAGAAATCCATTGGTTAAAGATCAACACATGCTCAGAATCAAATCAACGCATTCTCAGAAGCATTGAACTTAATTTTTCTCAGCACATCGTAGTGTTTTACGTCACCGCGTTCTGACACAAACGGATTTTTAACTGATGGTGTGTAGGCAAGACTGATGAAACTCAGCTTCATTGGATATCTGATGAAAAAATCCATTGGTCGGTTTTCATCAGATGAACCGATCGTGTGTGCGTGGCATAAGTCACAGCTCTCTGCTCTGCTCGGGCCCCCCACCCCCACCCCACTACATAACAGCACTTTTCTAAACTAGGTAAATAAACTACAAACAGATAAACATTGAGATTTAATTTTTTTTTTTAAATTATACTTATCGCTTTGTTCTTAGAGCTCCTTGAGCTGCTCTGCACACCCCAACACAGGCTTACTGCAGTGCTGGGCTGTGGAGAGGGCAGGAACAGCCTGCCCAGGCTCTCAGCAGCTCATTGAGAGGCTGAGCCGGGTGCCAGTCTAGGCATGTCGGCAGATCCCAATTTCATTGTCGCGATCTTGCCCGAGCCTGGACCAGCTCTGTGTGGTCAGTCGACAGTGGGCTCACTGTCTGCTGAAAATTGGTCACAGTGCAAAAGAAACTGCAATCCTGTGATTCACAGGAGAAGTACAGCCAAATGAGCTTTGGCTGTACTTTTTCTTTAACCACATGCCAACCACCGCACACAGATATACGTCGGCAGAATGACACAGGCAGGCAAAAGGACGTATATATACGTCCCCTTTCAGAAGCGGCATTGTGGGCGTGTGTGCGCCACCATGACGGGTCCTGCGGACTCGATGTCCGTGGGCATACCCACGATCGTGTCACGGTGAGGAAGAAGAGGGAAATGCTGATGTAAACAAACATTTCCCCAGTCTTCCTACTGACAGGACAGTGTACACAGCTTCCTGTAGTTGGAAGCTATGATCACTGTCACTTAACCGCTTCAGCGCCACCTAGTGGTTAACCCCTTCACTGCCAGTGTAATTTTCACAGTAATCAGTGCATTTTTATAGCACTGATTGCTGTAAAAATGACAATGGTCCCAAAAATGTGTCAAAAGTGTCCGATGTGTCCGTCATAATGTTGCAGTCATGATAAAAATCGTTGATCGCCGCCATTACTAGTAAAAATAAATTATTAAAAAAAATGCCATAAAACGATCCCCTATTTTGTAGACAGTATAACTTTTGCGCAAACCGATCAATAAACACTTATTTAGATTTTATTTAGCAAAAATATGTAAAAGAATACGTATTGGCCTAAACTAAGGAAAAAATATTGTATTTTTTTCAAGATGGTGACTCTATTTTTGTTTATAGAGCAAAAAAATTAAAACCGCAGAGGTGAACCAATACCACCAAAAGAGAGCTCTATTTGTGGGAAAAAACCCCCGTAAATTTTGTTTGGGAGCCACGTTGCACGACCGCGCAATTGTCAGTTAAAGCGAATTACAAAAAGTGACCTGGTCTTTGACCAGCAAAATAATCCGGGGCTTAAGGCTCTATTCACACTAATGCTTTTTTTGATGCGTTTTGCATTTTTCAGAAATGCAGGGACATTTTTCAACATGGTTTCCTATGGAATATGTTCACATCAATGCTTTTTTTGTGCCTCTGCGTTTTTGGAAAGGGTCAGGGACTTTTTTTCCTGAAAAAAACACCGTTTTGCATGTAATAGAATTCAATGGACCTGCATCCAAAACGCAAGTACCAAGTTTTTACCGCGTTTTTGCCACGATTTTGCCGCGATGTGTGTTTTGCGTTTTTTTTTTAACATGTTTATAGCTAGTTGTTAAAGGAAATGTAAAAAAAATAAAAATTGATGGCTAAAAACACAAATCGCGGTAAAATCGCGGTAAAAACGCACGTCAAGAAACGCAGCAAGCACCGCAAAAAGCACTGCAAAAACACTCTAAAGCAACATGCATAGGTGTGAATCGAGCCTTAGTGGTTAAAGACCCTGCAGGTACAGAAATTTGACTAATTAAAATAACACATGAAGTGTGGACCGGGCACACAAGATAGCTTGGAACTTCTGACAAGATCAACATGTATTTTTTGCACTTACTAAATGGATATAACACAATGGGGTTGATTTACTAAAGGCAACTTCACTTTGCACTACAAGTGCACTTGGAAGTGCAGTCACTGTAGATCTGAGGGGGACATTAAAAAACAGAATTTTAGCTTGCACATGATTGGATGATAAAATCAGCAGAGCATCCCCTAATTTCAGAGCTTCCCCTCAGATCTACAGCGATCTACATGCAGTGCACTTGTAGTGCCAAGTGGATTTGCCTTTCGTAAATAACCCCCAATGTTTTATATGATTTATTTGGTTTTATGGTATATTGAACAGACCAAAGAGAAGCAAAATAGAGAAGTTCATTGTTTGGATTTACATATACTGTGATGGGGTTGAATAAAATGATTATTTTGTGTTTATGTTACTTTTCTCCTGAACTACTAAAATGTTACTTCTCTTTATTATATTGGTTTTTTTTTTCTTGATAAATATATATGTGTGTGGGTATATACTACAATATTTTTTTCCTTACATTAGGTTATAGAGTATAGAGTTAACCAACCCTTCAGGAAGTGATTAAGTGAAAACAGATGTCTCCAAACCCCTCCCTTTTACTCTTTACTCCAATACCCCCTCCACCGAAGAAGCAAATATGGCGTCTGAGAGAAAGACCTTGTGGCAACAGGGACATGTAACAAGAGACTATATGTTGATGAACCAATCAGATGTACACATATGAATGATGTCACTCTGTCTATAAAGCCAATAAAGGTTCCGCATCTCTGTCTCTTGAGGTTAAACGGTGAAGGATGTAGACTAAACTTCCCTCTTGTCTGCATGTTTCACTATTATAAATTTGGATCAGAGGCAGAATGGGTTTTAGCCCTGGGGTTGTGCCAGGGGTTATCAATACTTATCAGTTTTCTTGGCCAGATGTGGCATACCGAGATGTCGATGGAGTGCGACTGTGCGGAGGGAGAGAGGCTGATCACCTTTATGGATGCCGTAAGAAACGTTTATTTTATGCTTCTTGCCAATATCCTTCCGCACAGATGCCCTCCATTGGCTCACGGTTTTCGTTTGCTGCTTTTCGGCCAAGCAAAGATGGGTAATTTCTTGAACAAAGTCACTTTAAAGAGAACCCGTCGCCCTATTCTGCCGGCTGATATTAATGTTATGTTGTGTCCTCTGTTACCTTGAATGTGGCTATTTTAGTGGATGTCTGTAGGAGACGGGTAGGCAATACCTCCTCGCCAGATTTCTGAGCTGGAGATGCAAAATTAGGCGTATTCTAATTTACTTAAAGCGGAGTTCCACCCAAAATTGGAACTTCCGCTCAACCCACTCCCCTCCCCCTTACATGCCACATTTGGCGTCAGAGGAGTGGGACTTCCTGTCCCACTTCCTGCTTCCGCCGAAGGGCTGGTTAGGCGATTAAGCTTAATCGCCTACAGCAGCCCCTCCCTGTAGGCGATCGCATGGGACACATGACAGGTCCCATGCGATCGCCTGTCCAATCAGCGGCGCGGCCCAGTTCCGCTCGCGCATGCTCAGTGGGTGCCCGGCCGTGAAGCCGAAGGCTGTCACAGCCGGGTGCCCACAGTTGCAATGAGGACGCCGGCCGGGGAGGGGGGGGAGTGGAGCGGAGCCCCGGTCGGCGCGTCGCTGGAACACTGGAGCAGGTAAGTGATTGTTTATTAAAAGCCAGCAGCTACACTTTTTGTAGCTGCTGACTTTTAATAAACAAAAATATTGTCTGGAACACCCCTTTAAGGTTATCTAGGAAAAAATATTAAAATATGAAAGTTATCTTTAATCTAAAAATTATAAAATTTGTAAAAAAAAAAAAAATACAAACAAGTGTTAAAAGTTTTTGTCATTTGATGTTTCTGATGAGAGTGGAGGATCTGGTTGGGAGGAGGAGTTTCTCTGGAAAATGGCCAATTCACAGTTCATTGGGCTGGAACTAATCTGTGAATTTCATGACTTTGTCCGCTAAACAATTTTTTGTCGCTACTGTAGTCAAGAAACGTCATATTATATTGTAATGTACATGATTTTTGGCAGATGTACAAACCAAATATGTTTAATTTTTTTTAAAAAAAGGTTAAAAATTAGAGAAACGATAAACTTTGATTGTTAATGAATTTTACAATGTATGGCATACAAAGCGTTGGAAGATCAGTTCTAGCAGTAGCAAATGTATTTTTCATCTAGAGTGTGACATGAAAGGAATGTGTTCCTAGCAGACAGGTCAAGTTACACAGCCTAGTCAGTCCAGTAATGCCATGACAGTTTTTCACTTCTATAGATCAGATCTTTCAGAAATCTGAAATAAAGGTTCATGGATGAGAAAAAATATATTTAAAGATATTTTTACTTACTAAAGTAATCGTTCTGAAAAAACACATGGGTTTTGCACCATTTGTTTTGAAAAAGTAAAGGTGTTATTTTAAGGAAAACATAAGGGCCCAGATTCACAGAGCGATTACGCCTGCGCAACTGGTGTTGCGCGTGCGTAAGTCTAAATGTGCGCGTGCGTTTAGATGCGCGCGATTCAGAAAACGATTTACGCCAGAAATCTACTTTTTTTTGTCCGGCGTAATTTCGTTAGACAGACGCATCCGTCCGCGCAAAAATGCGCTAGACACACCATTGATTTGCTAGTCAAATATGCTAATGAGGGAGTTGCGGGGATCCACAAAAAAACGCAGTTGCTGCGCAGGCTACGCGATGTGCGCAACAGCAAAATGTCCTGTCTAAAGTTAGAGCACCTAAAAGCTGGTCTAAATTTTGAAAAAACGTCTACATCTCACAGAAAGCAACACCGTTACTGAGGAGCTGACCACACACACGTGTTGCACTACAATTTGACTGCCAACATGCCAGGGGCATCGTCGCTCATAGCTGCACTAGTGAATTTAGATGACCAAAGAAGGAGGAGGGCACGGAGGATGGCACGGGAGAGGGTATACTGCACCCGCATAGACCTGTTTGGCATGAGTGATTCTGAGGTGTATCGCATCTTCAGATTCCCCCCTCATGCCATCCTGGAATTAACCACAACCCTGCAGGAGGACATCACCAGCCCAACACAACGCTCACAAGCAGTGCAGCCACTGGTCAAGGTACTGGCAACACTCCATTTCCTTGCCAGTGGCTCTTTTCAGCGTACAAGTGGAGTGGTGGCTGGGATGTCACAATCCTCCATGAGCAGATGTGTGCACCAGGTTGTCCCAGCAATCCTCACACGCTTGGCCAACCAAATCATCAAACCCACCACTGAGGACCTGCGGCTGAAGGCAATGACAGATTTCTACAGAATTGCCAGATTCCCACGCACCATCGGGGCCATTGATTGCACACATGTGGCACTCCAGCCCCCCCATGAGACAGAGCACATGTACCGCAATCGGAAGAATTGGCACTCCATCAACGTACAGGTGATAGTCGATGCCCAAGGCCTCATATGGCACGTCCGTGCCAAACACCCCGGATCCACCCATGACAGCTACATTTACAATCAATGCCACATCCAAATGGAATTCTATCAGAACGTGTATGGGAACACCTGGCTGGTTGGTGAGTGACATGGGAGTCAGGCATGACTATCCCCTCCCGTGATGCACACCTCACAAGTGGCACATGCATGACTAACATTCTCCTGTCTTTTCCCTTACAGGTGACTCTGCATATGCACTGGGACCCCATCTCATGACTCCTATCCGGAACCCCCAAACCCCAGGGGAGGAAAGATACAATCAAGCACACATCAAAACCCGAGCAGTGGTGGAGCGCACCTTTGGCCTCCTGAAGTCACGTTTCCGATGCCTGGATAAGTCTGGGGGTACACTGTTGTATTCCCCAAACTTTGTGTGCCATATCATCGTTGCATGTTGCATGCTGCACAATCTCGCAGTGAGGAAGGGCCTGCAGGTTGAGCTACGTGATGACCTGACCCCCCAACCAGACAATCAACCCCTAACCGAGGATACCCCGTCTTCTGAGGGAAGAGCAGTCAGGAGACAGCTCACATTGGGCATCTTTGCACGTTAAACACACACATTAATCATGGCACAGTGAGAATGCATGCATGCACACCACTATGGTCCCTAGCACACACACCCCACATCCTCATCAAATTGGATTGGCACCAGTCCACCATGCACGACTGGTGAGCAGTAACGCCACGTCAAGGCTCCAATTATGTCACTGTACATTCATACACCATTCACACGGACCTGGGAATCACTTCTCCCTGGTCCTGGGGAACCCTTCTCCACCAAAATTGAGGATGACACCCCTTTTCCAGCAGGAATGTCGCCCCCACATTCAAACAGCATGCACAACCCAAAATTTAAAAAAAATGTCAGCAAAAAAAAAAAAAAAAATGCAAAAAATGTCAGCATAAACAAAAAAAAATGCAAAAAATGTCAGCAAAAAAAAAAAAAGGGGGAAAAATAAATTATTGCCCTCTGCGTGAGCCACGCCTGGGGCGCCCCCGGCCACGGCCCCGGCCCCTCAGGGGAGACTCATGGGGGAGGGGCAAACCCGGGGAAGGAGGAGCAGCCCCTGATATCTGCCCACCTGGCGGCCTGCCCTCCAAGGCCACGGCAATTCTGTCCAGGGAAGCACCAAGTGTTGCCGTGTTGGCCTGGATAGCCTGGGTAAGGGCCCTCACATCCTGCCCAACGCCTGCTGCTGTAGTCTGCAGTTCATTTAGGCAGGTTGTGAAAGCCCGGGAGTGGGAGTCCAGGTTACCCAGCGTATCCTTCATGGAGGACAGTCTCTCCTCCACCCGCCCAAAAGTCTGGCAGAGCTGTCCCAGATGGCGGGTCTGGAGGGCCTGGTCCCTTCGCAGACTGGCGGGCAGGAGATTGGGCGCCCCCCTGGTGCTCTGGGATGACATCCTGCCTCCAGCTGATGGTTGTGGGTGGGGAGAAGGGGAGGCCCTTGTGAGGGGAGCCATGTTGGGGGAGGAGGGGGGGGCTCCCCCTTAGGGAGGGCAGGCTTCTGCCAGCCAGAGGGGAAGAGTCTGCACAAACCACTCGTCCAGTGCCTGACATGGACTCCTCCTCCTCATGATCGTCCTCCTCATGATTATCCTCCTCCTCATGATCGTCCTCCTCCTCATGATCGTCCTCCTCCTCTTGAACCTCCTCCGCGAACTGTGGCCTTGTTGGGGGGGCCTCATTAGGCTGCTGTCCTGGGGTTGGAGCGGTCAGGCCAGATGGCCCTGCACCCTCCTGCCAATCTGTGGATGACACAAACCATTCACAGGTTGGAGGATCCACACACTTGCCAGATATTCCCTTTCACCCCCTCCCCCACACATGCTACACACCTGATAGAAAAAAAAACCTTACCTGGCACCACGGGGACCAGACTTGTGTCAAAGCCTGGCAGGCCCTCCACTTCATGCCGGTGAAAGGTCAGGGCCACCACATGCTCCGTCGCTGTAAGCCTAATACGGCATGGTGGGCCCCCTCCTGTGCCCCTGGCATGGGCATGCATTGCGGCCAGTTTTTTTTTCACCTGACGCCGGAGATCATTTATTTTTTTGTCAATCCCAGACCGGGTCCGTGTCTCCCCCTCCCCCGATGAATTCACCTGCTCCGTGATCCTATCCAAAATCTCCCTCCTCCTGGCCGGGGTGGTGGTGGCACTCTGCGGGCCGTGGAGAAAACGCCCATACTCGCTAATGGCCCGGGCAAGAATTCTTTTTTCCCCCACAGTAAAATTCAGCTTTCTTTTTCTCTCTGTCATACTTCCAAACAAACTCACTACCAGTCACCAAAAATCAGTCACAAATACAAGCACAACCAATCAGGCAAGAACACACACAAAGAGAAAACGAACACCCAAAAATCACACTAGCACTCAGCAAGAAACAGTCACAAAAAAAAAAAGAAGAAAAAATAAAGCAAGAAAACAAACGCTCAGAAATATATCAATCAAACAAACAGTCTCTCAAACAATTATCAAAAAACACTTTCACAAATATACCAACAAGCACTTGATCACACAGAACACTAATCTGACAACTACAAGACACACTGCAATGAACAACAGGAACAAAAGCACTTGGTTAAATGGGAAGGGACACAAAGGGATGTACTTTTGCAATGCAAGTGCGTTTGTGTGTGTCTATTTATGCTGTCTGCGTAGTTCACAACGTTGCCCTAGTCCATTTCCAATTTCACTGATTGCGCCGCTCCCGAGTTGTGAGCATGCGCACAGCGGAGCTGACATGGTCTCCTTCACGCGCGCATGCGCGAGCCGGCCGGCCCTTCATTTGCATGAATGCTAGATGCTAGATGGCGCAAGTCTAACGTAATGGCGGTGCGCTACGACGGACCGATAATGCGCCGATGTACGTGAATCTGGGCCAAGGTGTCAATATACGCAGCTTTGACTGAGCTTTGTCTAGTGGCAACTGAATGTTAAAAAAAAGGTTGGTTAAAATAGTGTATAGATATATTATGAATAAATGATGCAGTGTGATAGAGCCACAGTGGTGAATTAAAAAGGTCACTTTTTCAGGCTTTGGGTTGACGAATGTATTTATTGGGGAGGAATATTGTGCTTTTATAAATGGATCCATATATTAGCACGGTGGAACTTCCTGTATGCTTGTCTACACTGAAGGATGAACTAAGGCTGCTATGTTTATTTAAATCAGGGATCCTCAAACTACGGCCCTCCAGCTATTTTTTTCAGAAATAGAATATTTAGGAAAGCCCAATATAAATTAATGTTATTTTGCAAATTTAAAATGGTTATGATTGAAATATAGTAAGAAGAAAAATACAGTAATCTGATAAGAATGTTGCTTTACACAATTTAATTTAGTAATGGGATAAAGAGGGTACAAATAAGAATGTAGATTGGATTAATTATATTTACTATAATAAACAGAGGTTTGTTAACTAAACAGGGATGCACTCCAAGGTATAGCTAAATAACTAGAGGCCACTTCACAAATGACTTTGTGAAATCGTATGGCCCTAGACATGATTTTAGCTAACAAGGGGGGTGTAGTTAAAATGTTACCTGGGGACAGTATTTTGGGTAATAACACATTTATACTCAGGTATTGCAATTTTGTTTCTGCTTATATTGGTTACGATAATGTTTTGTTTTATTGACCGTATCCTCCATTACAGTCCTTACCTGTTAAAAAAACACATACCACATTCTCAAGTGAGGGAAAGAATAGTGTTTGACCGCCTCCTGAAGTTTTGTTGAAAAGGACTATGGAGAAGCCCTGTCTAGGTGCTATGCGAAACACAAAAGAGTTGCTAGTAGGGAGGCCAAGCACAGGGACAAAGAGAGCATAGGGACAGTACTGATAAAATAGTAATTTTAAGGGGGGACTGTGATGGGATTGAATAAAATGATTATTTTGTGTTTATGTTACTTTTCTCCTGAACTACGCAAATGTTGCTTCTTTTTCTTGTATTGTTTTATTTAATTTATTTCTTGATAAATATATATGTGTGTGGGTATATACTAAAATATTATTTTCCTTAAATGAGGTTATAGAGTATAGAGTTAACCAACCCTTCAGGAAGTGATTAAGTGAAAACGGATGTCTCCAAACCCCCCTTTTACTCTTTACTCTAAAACCCCCTCCACCGAATAAGCAAATAGGGCATCTGAGAGAAAGACCTTGTGGCAACAGGGACATGTAACAAGAGACTATGGGCCAGATTCAGGTAGATGAGAGCATCTTTGCTCCAGAGTAACGCTTCTCATTTACGTTACTCTGAAGACCCTTTCAGCGCAAGTCCTGTAATTCACATAGCAGTTGCGCGTAAACTTGCGCCAGAGTAACGATAATGCGCTGGCGTAACCCGACGCAAGTGGAAGTGGGTGTGATCATATGTAAATGATGGGCGGAGCCCAGCGCAGAGGCTTACGTTCAGCGCATCAACCACGGAGCATGCGCAGTGAGTGCGGCTCCACTCGCCCCCTTTGTGCGCATGCTCACAACTTCCGTCGGCACCACTTCACGGGAAACGTCAGCGCAATGCCTTCCGTTGGGCGTTTAAATGCGCCCGTAGAAGCGCCATTTCGGCACTAAAGTATATCCTGCTCCCCCTCCCCGCAGTGATGTTACTTTTGTTTTGAGATGGCTGCTCCCGTTCCCCGCAAACACACAGGAGAAAGCTGAACTTTAATGGCCAGGAGCTGTCAGCCGTCATCTCGGCTATGGAGACCTATGATGTCTTCCTCCATGGCTGTAAAATTTGACAGACAAGCATGGACAGAGGTGTTGTCCTGCAAGTGGGGGTGCTCAGCTAGCTCTTATCGTCGGTAACGCTGCTGTAGCTGCTCTCCTGCTGACCTGTGGCCATCTGGAGTAAAGATAAAGCAGCCTTTTGTAGAAATAACTTTGCGCCGGACGGACGAGATACGCGCGGCGCATGTAGCCAGCGTATGGTGCTAATCCGTTCGTGAATTGTGAAAAATCCCTCATTTGCATATTTGCAGGGGAAATCAATAGGCGCGACTGATGCGCCCAACGAAATTAAGCGCTGACGATACTCTGGCGTCGGAACGTTCCGCCAGTCGCAAATGACCCGTTATTGGGCGCATCTAGTTTGGTGGGTACGGGCACATAGAAACGACGGCGCATCATCACAGTTACGCGGCGCATATCGAAATACTCCAGCGCAAGTGTTCCTGAATCTGGCCCTATATGTTGTATATATCAGATATACGCATATGGATGATGTCACTCTGTCTATAAAGCCAATAAAGGTTCCGCCTCTCTGTCTCTTGAGGTTGGACGGTGAAGGATGTAGACTAAACTTCCCTCTTGTCTGCATGTTTCACTATTATGAATTTGAATCAGAGGCAGAATGGGTTTTAGCCCTGGGGTTATGCCAGGGGTTATCAATCCTTATCAATACTTTATAGTCCAATTCTACTGTACCTTAGATCTCCTAGCAGCCTGTAAAGAAAGTAGAAGTGAATTGCTTTCATCAATTTCAATATCTCTTTCTTTTATTAGACTCCTTTGAAAGACTCTGACATTGACGCTACTGTACCCTACAGACAACCTGCAAATTGCTGCCAATTCTGATGAATTAAAAAAATCAAGAAAGCAACATTTTTATATTTATTAAGGTTTTCTTGTTATACAGTTAAAAGCAATATACAGTATCTTACAAAATATACTATGTCTATTTAGTGCTAAGAGCCAGAGCAGCATACCCTCTATGTCAGTTTGTCACAGTGTTCCTAAATGATCACAGCTAAATTAAAGCGGAGCTCCACCCTAAATTGGAACTTCCACTAATTAGATTCACCCCTTGCCACAATTGGCACCTTTGAGGGGGAGGGGGGAAAGGATACCTGTCTTTGACAGGTATCCTTTCCCACTTCCTGGAATCAGGCTGCGGCTGTGACACAGCAGTGACGTCACCGCGGGGCTCCCTCCTCCCCCTCCCCTGGCTGCCGGGCTAATAGGAGAGAGGAGCAGGGCCTCGGGCATGCGCAGTAGGGTTCCCGGCATGAAGCCGGAAGGCTACAATGCCGGGTTCCCTTACCCGCAATGGCGACGGCAGTGTCCTGTCCTGGACTCCAGGACAGGTATGTGTCCATTTATTATGTGTAGCTGCTGGCTTTTAATTTTTTTCCCGGATCTCCTCTTTAAAGTGATTTGCCAGACATTTTAAACATTTAAATACAAAGGTTTTGGATAAGAGTAGATGCCACTAGATTTCCAGGGGCTTGACTATGTGATACCAATGCTGAGCACTGTCAACTACCATTCTTCTAACAAAAGTAGTTCAATGGCCTATAAGGACAATGTTAATGTACAGGTGAATAGCAGCCTGAAGACAATGACGTCATGTCCTGAATAAGAAATGTAATTTAGATTCCTAGAGTTACACATATACAGTAAATAACAAACAGGTCATACTCAACTGCTCTGTGATTTTGCACAGAGCTGCCCCAATCCTCCTCTTCTCTGGTCCTCTGCCGGCTCTCCTGGCTCCTCCCCTCACCAAGTGCATTCATCTCTTCTGAGCCCGAATTGCTTGTGTTGAGGTGGCAGCATTTCCCAATCATTTTTATATTAGATGCAAGATACTTGAACCTCTATGCAATGTGTATGGTCAGTTGTTATACATTATACTAAGTAATTTTGAAAAGATTTTGTTGATGTTATGATTACTATGTGATGTATGTATCCCCTTTTTTTTGTTTGTCTTAATGGTAGATGTATTATAATCCTGTTGTAACCACCCACCCCTAAAGAAAATAACTATTGCCATAGACTCGGAACACGTTGGGTTATCTCTGTTGCTACATTGTTCCAAAAGAGTATTGGTTATTTCACAATTGTACTTTCAATATTGCATATCGTTATGTCTGCATCCTGCGTTTTCTATGTATTGTGTATCCAACAATTTTTTAACATTATTTAAATAAAACATTTTATTTTTTTATATAATTGCTGCCTGATCCATTGAGAAGCACTGCCCCTTTAAAGTCCCACTTAGAAGGATGATATTCTTTAGTGACCAATTTTGAGTTTAGAGATCATGTCCAATGAACCACAGAGCACTGCTCTGCCTCATCCTGCTCCCTCCTTACTGCAAGAGCCAATGAGATACCCAAAAGAGCCAGTATCCAGGCAGTGTTTACTTACCTTGTCCCCCGGATCCTGCGATGTCTCCCCGCTGTGTGATCGAGCTGTCTCCTCGCTCGATTCACAAAGTGTCCATGTGCTGCCGAGCTTCATTCCCTGCGACGTAACGAGATCGGGTAGAGATCGGCGCCAAATAAAAAAAATGTAAAAACACAGTACACATACAGTATACTGTAATCTTACAGATTACAGTACTGTATAAAATAAATACACACCCCCTTTGTCCCTAGTGGTCTACCCAGTGTCCTGCATGCATGTTTATATAATAAAAACTGTTCTTTCTGCCTGGAAACTTTCGATTGTCCATAGCAACCAAAAAGTGTCCCTTTATGTCAAAAGTAGTTTTAGACCAGCTAGAAAACAGTGATAATAAATTACAATCACTTGCAGAATTAAGCGATAGCGATTTGTGGGGAAATTTGTCATCAAAAAGTAATAATTTTTATTATTATTATATTATTATTTGTTATAATTATTTATAGTTATTTATTATATTATAATTTATGATTTTGTGTTTCAAACTTTATCATACCCGGGATGTCTACTAGACTCTTGTTTGGTCAGATTTAAGTGAGTTATACCTAAGAATTACAGGCCTACAATATAAAACGCAAAACAATTGTACCGCTTTTAGCACCAAAAATCTTTAAAAAAATCATACCGCCAGGGAGGTAAAAAGAACTGATGTGGCTTATACAGAGATGTTATTATTTAATGTGTAATTCTTATAATTGTACGTTCTTACTTATGAAGCAATTTCTATTTCCCCTTTATTATTTTTACATTTTTGGACATTTTAGCTGGAGTGCCAGAGGTAAGATGTCACCTGGAGTCTGACAATAGCTTCCTGTCAGCTGCCTGACTTCACACACAACACACCTAGAAGATTGGAAGCAATGGGAGCGGACAAGTGGTTGCCAGGACAGCAATGCTCAGATTTCTTATAATAACTAACCCTCAGAGCACCTCAGCAATATCATTTTATCCCTATATGTTTCTTTAACTATAATTAAGTTTACTGTTTGAAAAAAAAGACAAAGGGAGACATAGAAAAAATATTGTATGTTTGGAGCTGTTTTTATTTGGGACAAAAATACACAATACTGTTCATACTGTTCTGTATCTTGATTAGACGTAATTTAGGTTCCTGCCAAATTTAAAGGTTCTAATTTTACCATATGCGTTATCAGGTTTATAGTCGTCAATGGCTTACTGTGAGTTACCTGAAAGTATGACTAATATCAGCTAACTGTGCTCCAGCAAGGTGTGTGGAAGGGATCTATCAGGACATATTATCCTCCTGGAAAATTATATTGTGTTTATGAAAAAAATGTGTCACTTCATATTTTGCAAATTTTGAGGACATATTCAGTTTACTTTTCCCTACTTTTACAGAAATGTCACACTGCTCTGGACATAAAATGGATCAAATGTAAATTGTATAAGGCCTCTGGGTAAACAGAGACTGGTGACAAACAGTGGCTGATTGTTTATTTCAGAAAATCATTTTAGAAGACACATAGTCTATAGTATCTATCCATTTTTAGCAAAACGAGTTATTTACATTTAAAAATGATATTTATAATATATGTTTTATTAAAAAAAAAACATGTTTTGGAATTAATCTTTAATGACAGCAATTAGCAACTGTTGATTGGCTTATTAAATGTCCACAGAAGTACCCTCAATACTGTTTAATCATAAGCTTTAAAGCTTCTATCTATATTCATATTAAAAGCTTATGTATATAAGAGTACAGTCTTCATTTAGGTTTGTATGTCCTTGTTGGGGAAATTTTGCTGACTTCCTGTTTGGTTACACCCAGAGAACTTCCTGTTTTTCTTTTCTGGAATGCATTTTTCAACAATCCACTAATGGCTAGCAGTGGCGGCCCGTCCATAGGAGCACCGCCCCTCCCTCTTGTAGTCACCAAAAAAAAATGGGCCCTTTAAGATTTTTACTTTTTTTTTTACTTTTCCTTAAAGCGGTTGTAAACCCGCATATACTTTTTTTTTTTTACACCTGCAAGGCAAAAGCCATAATGAGCTAATATGCACCGCATACTAGCTCATTATAAAAAACTTACCTCGGAACTAGGAGAAGTGAACTTACCTGGTCCACGCCGGCGTGTCTTCCGGGTATCGCCGCTCCTGTGCTGTGATTGGCTGGAGCGGCGATGACGTCATTCCCGCGCATGCGCGCAGGAGATTTCATTCCGGCAAGGGTCGGCGGCGGCCGGACCTTCAGCCGCGGATCCCCCCTGCGCATGCGCCACTGCAATCAGCGGAGCATTGCAAGGGGAATATCTCCTAAACCGTACAGATTTAAGAGATATTCTTTATATCTACAGGTAAGCCTTATTATAGGCTTACCTGTAGGTAAAAGTCAAAAAGTGGGGTTTACAACCACTTTAAAGAGTCGTTTCTACTATTAGTCCATAGAGGGCGCTGCTCTATGGTCCCGGATGCTTTATCCAGGGAACGTACGGGGTGCATTCCTTGGATAAGACTGACGGCCGTCTCAGCCAATCAGGTCACCAGTTCTGGTTATCGGTAACCTGATTGGCTGAAGCGTCATCAAGGGCGGGAGAAGACATCGATGGACGAAGGAGTAAGATAAGTGCATTTTACAGGGCACATCGGCGACAATGGGCACAGACAGTGGTGACAATTAAAGGGCACAGTGGTGAAAATTGGCACAGTGGCGACAATTGAGGGGCACAGTGGCTGCGTTTGATGGCATGGCACAGTGACTGCATTTGATGGCATGGCACAGTGGCTGCGTTTGATGGCATGGCACAGTGGCTGCGTTTGATGGCATGGCACAATGGTGTGAATTGATGGCACAGTGGCTGCGTTTGATGGCATTGCACAGTGACTGCGTTTGATGGAATGGCACAGTGACTGCGTTTGATGGCATGGCACAGTGACTGCGTTTGATGGCATTGCACAGTTATTGGGTTTGATGGCATGGCACAGTGGTGACAATTGATGGCACAGTGGCTGCGTTTGATGGCATGGCACAGTGACTGCGTTTGATGGAATGGCACAGTGGTGCGAATTGATGGCACAGTGGCTCCGTTTGATGGCATGGTACAGTGGCTGCATTTGATGGCATGGCACAGTGGTGACAATTGATGGCACAGTGGCTGCGTTTGATGGCATGGCACATTGACTGCGTTTGTTGGCATGGCATAGTAGTGCAAATTGATGGCACAGTGGCTGCGTTTGATGGCATGGCACAGTGGCTGCATTTGATGGCATGGCACAGTGGTGACAACTGATGGCACAGTGGCTGCGTTTGATGGGCACAGTGAGGCTGCAATTTTTTTTTTTTTGCGCCCCCCCAAAAAGTTTGAGCACCAGCCGCCACTGATGGCTAGAAAGTTTGTCATTCCAAATTCTGTGTAGATATTACATTTGTAAATGTATCTTGTTATCGTTTTGGAAATGTAGTATTTTTCCAATTTCTCTTTTAGTATTTTTGTTGTAATTCTTTCGAAGGCACAGAACTTTGGTCAGCTTGTCTGTATGTGTCTATGGCTGTTTGCTACGTATAATCAGGGCTTTTTTTTCTCAAACAATAGGTGCTGGAACTCAACTATGACCCCCTAAAACCCCTCCCCACACACACCCTCCAAATCACATCAAATAGTGGGTGTGGTCAATCAAATTTCATGAATAGTAGGAGGGTCTTAATGGGGCATTAAATTCCAGGATTGCATTACATACAGAGTGCAGAGTTCAGGGGGGGTTAAGTCAATTGTAAACACAAAAACCGGACTTCTGTGTTTACAAGTGATTGTGGTGAGCAGCCCCCCCCCCCCCCCAGGGTCTGAGCCAGAGGTGGCAGAACTGAGTTCTACCAAGTTTCCCCTAAAAAAAAGACCTGCGTATAATGTAATTAATCTCACTGGCTTTTTGAGTTGGCTCCAGAAGCGTGTGCTAAAGGTGACTTTCTTTATTGGGAACATTTGATGTCAAATAGTCTTCTCTCCTGCATTTTTTTTGTGAGGTTTCAACTGCAACAACATGGAAACCTAAATTGTGTTCCTATTACATGGAATAAAGTGACGTGCAAAAAAAATGCTGTGTGAGGTATCCAGTACCTACCAAAAACAATACTCAGCAGTGAAATAATGTATAAATAGTATAAAGTGCAACAAATCGTATGAGAATGTGACCACAGACTTATTTAAACAATTTTAGCAAAAGACTTGATAAAAGTCCATATTAGCAAAAATGAAAATTGAAACCCCCGCAGCCGTCCTCGACCCTCCCTCCGGCCTCAGACATGTCTCCCGGAGCTTACTTCGGGGTATCGCGGCTCCGGCTCTGTGATTGGCCAGAGCCGCGATGACATCACTCTTGCGCATTCGCATGGAATCCTCTGGCAACAGCACATTTTTTTTATAAATCACTTTATTACATTTTATTTTTTCTCATATCCAAGTATACATTTCACATCTTACATTTATCAACTTATTCTAAGTTTTAAAATAATATTAATAAAAATCATTTCATCACAATTACATAAATTACATTTATATATTTAACCTCTTTTGCCAATACCAATTTGCCCATATTTTTCCATATTTCTCCCCATTTCCTCTATTACAATATGTCTCCTTATACAGTGACAAGTTACTATTTACTAAATGTTTCCATTGTGCCAACGAGGGAGCTTCCACCCTCTTCCAATTTAACACTATTGCCTTTCTTGCATAGAAGAGCAACAGGCCCACCTATGTTCTTCTTTCTATATAGGCTTTATTTTCCTCCACTAGTCCCAGTAGGCAGATCACTGCCTCTAGGTCAAGCTGAACTGACGTCACTTTAACGGCACATCTAACTAAAGCAACGGCATGATGTGCCATTACTTCAGTGCGCATGTGCGATCACATACAGAAACAGGGTGATATCTCCTAAACTGTGCAGATTTAGGAGGTATCCAGGGTAGCTACAGATATGCCTTCATATAGGCTTACCTGTAGCATAAAGTTGTTATAATGGGTTTACAACCACTTTAAATTATTCATACAATATTTCACTGCTGAGTATTGTTTTTGGTAGGTACAGCACTTTTTTTGCACATGTCATTTTATTCCATGTAATATGCACAGTGTTTCTGACATTGCTAATTGGGGAGCACCTATACGCCTATTAACATTTGGCGCAAGGTTTCCACCCTTTAAACTGCAACAACATGTTATTCTTAGGACTTTGGACCTGCTGAAATGCGAACACCTTTTTTGAAAACCAACCATGTGATCTGGTTCAGACAAACACTGCGTTTGTGACCTTCTTTTGGGGAGTTGTTAACTTTGAAATGACACCTGCAGCAGATCAAAAACACAGTGTGATTGGAATGCGGTGCAGGAAACACACAGGAATCACAGCATTTCCTGTATCACATATGTATGAACCAGGGGTAAAACAGGGCCAAGGCATGCCGCTGAGGGCAGCAGAAAGTCCAGCCTGGCTCTGACATTGGCAGACATGTTGTGTTGTCAACTGCTGAATCAGTAGGCCGGTGAGCACCACAACAAGCTTGCCAGTGCCAGGCTGGACTGTCAGTAACACAAGCAATAGAAAACTCAGCTTGGCCTCAGTCAACTGTCAGTAACACAAGCAATGCAAAATTTAGCCCAGCCAGCCTCAATCACTAACTTTGCCAGTTGCCACACAGAATCACAGACAATTTCTCACTCACTGACTCACGATTACCTAGTATGAACAGTGGAATGCCAGCAGCAGCACAGAAGTCTGAGCAGTGGTAACTCTGAGGACACTCTCTGAGACTCTCTTAGGCCCCGTACACACGAGGAGACATGTCTGATGAAAACGGTCCGTGGACCATTTTCATCGAACATGTCTCCGGGGATCTTTTGGTTTGATGGTGTGTACACACCATCAAACCAAAATCCCCGCGGACAGACAGCGCGGTGACGTGGCGGTGACATTGACGCCGCGACGTCCACAAACCAGGAAGTAAATTGCTTCCACGCATGCGTCAAATCCATTTCAGTCCGCTGGTTAGGCGTACTAACAAGCGGACATGACCCCACGGACAGGTTTCCAGCGGACAAGTTTTAAAGCATGTTTTAAAACTTTTGTCCGCTGGAAACCTGTCCGCTAGGCCATACACACGATCTGATATGTCTGCTGAAACTGGTCTGCAGACATGTTCGATCGTGTGTACGCGGCCTTAGACTAGGCCAGAAGAGAAAGAGGGACAAACTTTGGCAGGACAGCAGCAGTTCATCCATGTGGGGGTGGCGGCTACACAGCACTTTACAAGCACTCTGCACTCCAGGGCCCAGGCAAAGCTCCTCTCCCAAGCCCAAGGTGGGAGTGCCAATGAAACCAATGGTAATACATGGTGTGCAGTGGGCAGGACCAGTGCTGGGACAAGGCCATTTGGTGCCCAGGGTGAAGATGGCAAACTGTGCACCCCCCCCCCGTTTTTAGGAAAGAATCAATGTTGTTTCAAAACAAGAATATACTTAAAGCAATAGGACTGTTCCCCTTTGGGTGGGACTTTAAAAGCCACAGACACACGCTGCCCCCTCTCTCCTGCACCCATCAATCAACAATAGATAGATTCATTGCATGACTCTATGAATTGTCGCCGCTGCCATCTACTATTCAGGTGTCCGGCCTCTTGTCAAGCGCCGGGCATCTGAATTACAGCGGTGGGGGTGTATTTGGATGTGCCTGATTATATCCATAGGCTCTAATAGGCTTCCTCATTAGAGCCTATGGGCTATAATAGGCTTCCAAATTGTTAAGCAGCGGGCGCACTGCTGTGCATTCGCTGTTTACATAGTGCTGGCTGTGGTAGGGAATTGCTTCTCTAACACTGACCCACCTCTCAGCCAATCAGGTGCACCGGGTCTGGTTACCGGTCACCTGATTGGCTGAAGCGATAGATTTGACCAAGACAGGTAAGTGCCGTGCAGGGGGGGTCACACTGGCGGCATTTGATGGGGCAAACTGGCAGCACACTGGTGGCAATTGATGGGGCAAACTGGCAGCACACTGGCGGCAATTGATGGGGCAAACTAGCAGCACACTAGCGGCAATTGATGGGCACACTGGCAGCACACTGGTGGCAATTAATGGGGAAAACTGGCAGGCACACTATCGGCAATTGATGCGCACACTGGCAGCAATTGATAGGGCAAACTGGCAGCACACTGTCGGCAATTGATGGGGCAAACTGGCAGCAATTGATGGGCACACTGGCAGCAATTGATGGGTACACTGGCATCAATTGATGGGCACACACTGGCAGCAATTGATGGGGCACACTGGTAACAATTGATGGTTACAGTGGCTGCGTTTGATGGGCACAGTGGCTGCGTTCGATGGGCACAATGGCGACAATTGATGGCACAGTGGCTGCATGTGATGGCACAGTGGCTGTGTGTGATGAGCACATTGGCTGCGTTTGGGCACAGTTGCTGCGTTTGATGGGCACAATAGGTGCATTTGATGGGCACAGTGGCTGCATGTGAGGGCACAGTGGCTGCGTTTGATGGGCAAGCATGGCTCATTTAAAATAACACAAAAAAATGTTTTATCTGCCATTTTTTATTAATAAAGTGCTGGTCACCTCACCTCAGTCTTGCTCCTCGAGACTAGTCCTCATCAGTGGCTCATCCTCTCTAGCTCCAAGGCTGAGAGTCACATCACAGGCAGCGCCGACACAGCTCCCTGCACAGCACTCGGAGTCCAACCTTTTCCACCTCGCCTTTGGCTCTGAGTGGAGTGAAGTCACGCCGCTGGCAGGGAGGGACTAAGAGACTCCTCCGTAGGGGGAGCAAACAAACAGTGAAGAGACAGAGAAGGGAGCCGTGACAGGAGGTGACGGTCCCGGGTGCAGGAGCGGCGAGCACACTCGGCAGTCGGCACACAATTTGTACAGTGACGCTGACCGCGCTGGCTATGACACACAGGTCACTGTATTGGCGTACACTGTATTGTACAGAACTTCACCTGCACCTGCGCCCCCCCTCCTATACAAAATGGTACCGCCCAGTTCACTTTCCCCTTCCGCCCCTGCCTTGTACCGGCCCTGGGCAGGACTACATGCACTGCTGGCTGCCACTGTGCTGCCTGGTGATAGATCTGTCAGCCTTCAGCCCAAGCCCAATAGACCGGCCTAAAAGGTGTACCACAACATGCGTGCGGGTATGCCCAATGATCTATTACATTTGCTGCAGTGGCATTATTACACTCTATGTGCCACTGACTGCAGTGCTGCCTGTCGCATGCAGGGACACCATGCATCATTTTGGCATTGGGGGGTTTGAACACCCCTGACTCCCCACTTATCTATGCCCCTAGTCTTAACCCTCTTGGAAATGGGGGTTTACCAGAAGTTACCACTGGAGTCCTCTTTCACTCCTCCATAACGACATCACGGAGCTGGTGGATGTTAGAGACCTTGTGCTTCTTCATCTTCCATTTGAGGATGCCCCATAGATGCTCATTAGGGATTAGGTCTGGAGACATACTTAGCCAGTCCATCACCTTTACCCTCAGCTTCTTTAGCAAGGCAGTGATCGTCTTGCAGGTGTGTTTGGGGTCATTATCATGTTGGAATACTGCCCTACGGCCCAGTCTCAGAAAGGAGGGGATCATGCTCTGCTTCAGTATGTCACAGTACATGTTGGCATGCATGGTTCCCTTAATGAACTGTAGCTCCACATTCCTGGCAGCACTCATGCAGCCCAAGACCAAGACACTGCCACCACTATGTTTGACTCTAGGCAAGACACACTTGTCTTTGTACTCCTCACCTGGTTGCCGCCACACACGCTTGACACCATCTCAACCAAATATGTTTATCTTAACCCCATCAGGCCACAGGACATCAGTAATCCATGTCTTTAGTCTGCTTGTCTTCAGCAAACTGTTTGCGGGCTTTCTTGTGCAACATCTTTAGAAGAGGCTTCCTTCTGGGACGTCAGCCATGCAGACCAATTTGTTGCAGTGTCCGGTGTATGGTCTCTGAGCACTGAAAGTCTGATCTCCACTCCTTCAACCTCTGTAGCAATGCTGGCAGCACTTATACATCTATTTCCCAAAGACAACCTTTGAAAATGATGCTGAGCACATAAACTCAACTTCTTTGGTCGAAAATGACGAGGCCTGTTCTGAGTAGAACCTGTCCTGTTAAACTGCTGTATGGTCTTGGCCAACTGCAGCTCAGTTTCAGGGTTTTATTATAGTTTAGGCCATCTTTATGTAGAGCAACAATTCTTTTTTCAGATCCTCAGAGAGTTCTTTGCCATCAGGTGCCATGTTGAACTTCCAGTGACCAGTATGAAAGAGTGAGAGCGATAACACCAAATTTAACACAATCCTCCCTATTCACACCTGAGACCTTGTAAAACCAAGAGTCACACGACACCGGGAGAGAAAATTGTTAATCGGACATTTTCACTTAGGGGTGTATTAAATTTGTTGCCAGTGGTTTAGAAATGAATGGGTGTGTGTTGGTTTTCTTTTGAGGGGACAGCAAAAATGAACACTGTTATACATGCTGTTCACTGACTACTTTACATTGTAGCAAAGTGTAATTTCTTCAATGCTGTTACATGAAAAGATAGAAAAAAATACATTTACAAAAAGGTGAGGGGTGTACTCACTTTTGTGAGATACTGTATATATTTTTAACTGTGAGTGTATGACTAGACTGATTTGGATAGAAGTAATAAAGCCTCAGTCAAGTTATAGCCATGATTACTGCAATCTTGATAGTCTAAAAAATCAAGCCAACAACCAAACATCAAAAATAACTTAATTTGAACATAATTTTTTTTTTCTAAAAGTTGGACTTTTGGCCTACAAGGAAATACAGTAATATCTTCTGGACTTGTAATTCAAATATTGTTCACTAGATGCCACTCTTAACAGAGGACTGTTGATGTTCTATGGTAATGTACATTTCCTGTTGTGTTACTGAAAACTGTATTCACTTCCTATCACCACTCTTTCATCTCTTTTCCACTGGACAGTCCACGTGGAGTCAGCTAAGCCTGCACCACATGTTTCCTAGGTCTTGATCCTCCTGGGACAGCATATAATTCTTATATGTTCATTTATTTGTTTATCTCTAGTTTCACCATTATTCATACACATCTTATATGGCCACCATCTGTTCATCGTAATAAAGATCCAAAGTTACAGACAGTCTGGTTATTTAGGATGCAAGGTTTAAGCTGTATGTTGAGCTACATATACGCCAGGGGCGAGAACAGAACACTTGCATTGATCTTTTTTTGTCAGCTGCAGTAAGTCATTGCTGGTATGTAGGTGATTTGGGTCATCTCTATCACCTCAGGATGAAACACATTGAAATGATAAAGAATTAAACATTTGTTGGAGTTGCCTGGCTGGATAGCAGAATGAAATAAAAATTTACCAAAGGTCAAGTGGTATGTCTATTCTTTTTATTAGTTTGCTATATTAATGAACCTTTTGTTAAAATTTTTAATAACCTTGGAGGGCTACCATATATGGCAAAATGACTACATAATTGCAAAATTCCCAGCAGCCTAAGGATTACCATGCCATGCAATTATATTACTTCAGTTCTATAAAAACCGTTTGGAAAATTGCTTTATGAAGATCTTTTTTTTTGCGTCTGCTAAGAACTTTAATGGAGGGTCCGCAATACACAAGAAGTCCAAGTTGTGGATCAAATTAAGAAAGGGTAATAGGTAAAGGTGTCTACAGACAATTGATTTAGCCCCATTCTGGCCCCCAGTTTGCTATAGGCTGTCTTTAAACAAAGTGGTAGAAAATTGGTGCAAAATAAGAGCCAGTGTCACAGGGATGCTGTAAATGTCAATACCTAATATAGTTGGCTGAAATAAGCAAATGAAACAAGCAATGAAATCTCCATAGAGTCTATTAAAATCCATTGGCTATTCACTCTGTGGCAGCTCAGTGGGCAAGCAAGAAGTAACTTGAAGTGGACTAAGGAGAGATCACTAGCGCCAATCTGAGTGTAGCGTTTTTATAATTTAATAAAAGCCATACAGAAAATTGTAGGATGGATCAGGACAAGGGAAGGTTCAGGAATTTTATCAGGCACAATCTGGTAGCAAGGAGGCGATTAGACAGGATAGACAAGTGTTATGTCCCCTGGACGCTCTGTGTTTCTCAGGTGCTGCTAGCAATGCTGCCAGTATCTGCTCAGCAAGTTACACACACAGGCCAATGTACTACTACTCAGAACATTATGGCATTCTTACATGGAGGAGTCTTAATCCAAACAGCTTCTGTCCTTATCAGATGTAATCCCTTCTCAGCCTCATGTGTCTGCTTCCAGTTCCCCTCACACACTGTCTGACTTCCTGGTACAGCTCCTCCTCTCCCATCATGCATCAGGAGAAAGAGGGTAAAGGTCACAGTGGTCTATTACAAACATCACACCTCCTTTCCTTCCCCAAAAAAAAAAAACAAAAAACAAAAACATAACAAGAGAACAAAATGTTGACACATAACATAACAAGGCAAGGAAGATCAGTTCAGCAAGTAGTATCTCCAACTCAGTTCTGTGATTTCCGCAGCACTTCATGAGCCCTTTGTCTCTGTTTCCTGACCTCCAATGTGTCCCGTAAGATTTCAGCGATTTGCCAGCAAGGCGTTTGATGTCTTTGACGGGTAGACTTACAAAGTGGCACAGCACCGGGAGGGAGAGAGTCGGTTAAAGGTTCTGGAGATGTCAGTGGGCGTCCCACAGACAAATCAGTCTCTGTAACTCCAGGCTCAGGAATATGGTCACCAAGCGGTTCAGGGTTTGGTTGTAAACTTGTGGGATCATGCCAGACACCATGCCATACGTCACCAGCAGAGTTCACAGTAGACTCTGGTGGGTGGTTAGAAAGAGGGGTCGGGTTTGTCACTAGTGGCCGGCAAATGCGCTTCCTGAATGAATGAATGAATGAAAAACTTGTATAGCGCAGCACATGCGAACTGAATCGCCTCTGGGCGCTTGTTGTTCCTGTCTCCTTTGGTATCAAAAGAGATGAGTCTTGATCTTTCTCCTGAATGCTAAGTAGTTCTCCTCCAACCGAATACTGGTTGGCAAAGCGTTCCATAGTCTGGGACCTTGGACCGCAAATCTTCTATCTCCTTTGGATTTGTATCCGGCTTTCGGTATCTGCAGGAGATTTTGATCAGTGGATCGCAGCACGCGATTGGGGTTATGGGCTTTTATTTTTTCGCATAGATAATGGGGGGCATTCCCATGGACCTTTCCTCAATTGCGAAAGGTGTCGTCGAACACAAATGCCTTCGTCCAGGCGAACAAGGTACATTCTTCTTCCAAGAGTTCCATTAATAACGCCAGGAAGCCAAGGAGACAAAGCTCTGTAATTCCGAGACCATACAAGATCACCGGTGTCATGGACCATGAAATACTGAAGTGTTTCTACGTGAAATCCTAATTCATGTATTACAGAAGATGGGACATTACGGATAGTTCATATTCCAGGATGTCTTGAGATTACAGGAGATTTTATTCTGAACCCCAACCAGGTCAATAGACTCAGAAGAGATACTCATTGTCCATTGTGTGATAACCCTATCTAAAGCCTTTTGATTATCAGGTGTAAATGTCTTCTGCCCTGTCTCAACTCCCCAGACGGTTCCATTGTTCTGTGGCTGGCTATTGTGTACATTGATTGCCCCCCTGGGGCTTTTGTCTGAATACACATAGCAGTCTTTCTGTTCAAACCTTTCTGACCAATCTCTGCTGTGTCATTTTCAAGTCTTCATTTGCATGGTTAGGGAGGACCTGATGGGAGACTGCCTGGACTTTGAAAGGGACCAATAGGAAAGCGGTTGTTGGGGGCGGGATGTTCCAAATCCTGTATAAAAGTGTGCTGTGTACTTTCAATAAAGTGTGTCCTGTTTACATCCAGTATTAAGCTTTGGCTCATTGCTGGATTATTCGGCGATTCCAGGAATATTCCTACTCGTGGAATATTGGGTGATTTTCTTTTATTAGAGAAGAAGGGAATGGATGACGGGGATATGTTCTACTACCATCACAACTGGTTGGCAGCAGCGGGGTTTTCCCTTCTACTTTCCTCTACATCAGGTTTCCAAGCAGACACTGGGAACAGTGAATGGAAGGCTGGTACACCCGGCTTAAAAGAAATACACTGAAAGAACTACTGGAAGTTTGTGGAAGGATTGCTAGCGACAAAACTAAGCGTGTCATCATAGCAGAATTAATGGAGCTAGACCAGGAGAACTCGGTTGCAGCAACGCCAGCAGTACAAGAGATGGAGACACCAGTGATTCAGGAGAAGGAATCACCAGCCAACAAGCTAATAAGAGAGAAACTAGCATGGTTCGGTCCGAACCCAACGGCGGATGTGGTGCTGAAAGTGATGGACCTGTTAGCGGAGGAGGCTAAACAAATACGAGACGCAGAGCTACAGTTAAAACTGGCAGCAGTCCAACAAGCAGCCGCACATTCTCCAAACAGTGAGTACAGCACAGCAGACACAAGGAAGATTCCGTTTAGCGCTTTTAAAGCTTTTGATGAGAAAGAACGAGAGCGGCAACATGAGCTGAGAATTGCAGAAATACGACGATCGGTGACAACGCCTAAAGAAGCAGCACCAAATGAAAGACGGGGAGAGGTACAGATACCAGTAACCATGGAAGAGGAATTCAGAAGGAGGTTGCGAGAGAAGCAGATACAGCACAGAGGACTAGTATCAGAGAAGGTCCTGCTTGGATGGTCTGATTTGATCCGCTGCAAACTCTGGAAGGAAGCACTAGCTCTCGAGCAGCGACACCAGGGAAAAGCTCTCCCCTCCATCCATGTAAGGTACTGGTCACAGTATGAAGTAAGAATGCCGTTGTTGGGGGAACAACGGAAGCAGGAGTGGACAGCAGAGTTAAGCAGGCTGATCCGGGCAGAGATGCGGTTGGACGAGAGCTACAAAGCCCTCCAGTGGTATGTAGTCCAAGAGTGCCCGTCATCAGCGGATGACAGCCCCACGGAAGGCGTTGACTATGATGGCCTGGGATTGTTGTATTGGAGGACGTCCAGGGATCCCAACTTTGGGAGCCATCAGGAGTGGCGTTGGGAGGACATAATGGAGCACAGAGAGCAAAGACTGGATCTCTCGAAAGTGCACTGGCTACAGGAAGATTTGGAATTTCTGGCCGCTCAGGAATGGGACCTGGAAATCGCCTACAAACAGCTGCTAGACTCCGCTCAGCAGCAGGATGAGGTTCCCTTTGCCTGGGACTATGAGGAAATATCAGCTGACAGTGCTGAAATCCTGGCTGAAGAATCGTCCATGTGGCAGGGTAACAGTGTGCTTTGCCAACCTGCCCCTGCAGCTATGGACCAGGAGGTTATATGGCGGATGCAGCAAGTGCCGACTGACCTTGATGATCCTGTTTCTACATGGGATGATCTTGAATGGAGGAATGTGCCTGTCTAGCAGTATGCCAGTGAATCGGCAGTGGAAAATCTGGAGATTGCCATTCCCAAAGCTGAAGTTCTGACCGTAGGGCCGAGCTCTGCTAACCTCTGCTCAGTACCTATAGCATCTTGTGGGTTACATGGACAGGAGATGGTGAACCTCTATCCCCAGACACCAGTTGCAGAGACAAGGGATTTAATATATTTTTCTGCTGAGGAAGAACAACCTGATGGGCCTCCAGCAGAAGAGCTGGGATCAGGGCCAAACTTCATTGTGCTCTGCCCAGCACCAAAAGCAGTATTTGCGGAGTTACAAGGAACTTCCCCAGCTGAAGCGCTGGTCACCGGACAGAGGGATGAAGACCTCTGCCCCACCCCTGTGGCAGTTCCGGAGGCTCAGGGTGAGAAGATGGCGATCACTCCCCAGCCACAGATTACAGATTGTATGGACGGTTCAGAGGATGTTACGGATTATGCACCCCCAGCAGAAGTGCTGGCAACAGGGCAGAGTGCTAGCCATCTCTGCCCAGCACCAGGACCAACTGTGGAGTCCCAGGGAGGCAGGGCAGTGGGCCATTCTCCCCAGCAACCAGCTGAGGTGGTAAAGCTCTTACTCCCAGCTGAATCACTGGCAGCAGGACAGGATGCTACTGGCAGCTGCACCCCACTACAGCTTGAGCGGATATTGGTGGATGGGACTGTGGTCTCCACTCACAGCAACCCAGCGGAAGAGCTGGCAACAGAGCAGAGTGCCCCGGGCCTCTGCTCTCAACTAACAGAAGAGGGGGTTTCTGTGGTAGTGGATGGGACTTCGATCTCCACTGACACAACCCCAGAAAATGGTGCAGCTCTGAGACAGGAGGATGTCGGCTTTGCTTTGCAAGCACCGGGGGATTTTCACCTCACACCAGTGGATGGGACTTCAGTCTCCACTGGTATACCCCATAAATGGTGGCCAGTTGGCCCAGATCCCCAACAGCATGATGGACTGAGCCCAGCCACCCTGTCATCTCTCCAGCGGCTGAAAGGACTCCAGGGAGAATGGCCAGTCCAGGCCTCTCCCCAGCGGCAGACGTGTTCCCTGAGAGAGGCAGAGGATGGCGGGGTGAGTAATGCTCTGTCTGGAGCAAGTTATTTGGGTTACTGTATGGTTACCGGCATTGGGGGACTGAAACTACTGACTAAGTTCAGAGTCAACCCATCTGGTGTCTCCTACTGTCTTAGTCTCCTGCCAAAAGGGGAGCCGTGTGCCAGACCTAGCCGGGACAGGGGCTTTTGGAGAGAACTGAATGCGAGCCTCTTGCCGTCCGATTATGGGCCAGGGCCTCAAACCAGGAAGGCGGATGGTTCATCCCGGCAGACAGTCCTGGAACCTTAAGACTACTTGCCCAACATCCTCGAGTGACCCGTTTGGGTCCCACTGTGGATGTTGAACTATTTCCCAGGGGGAGTAATGTCATGGACCATGAAATACTGAAGTGTTTCTACGTGAAATCCTAATTCATGTATTACAGAAGATGGGACATTACGGATAGTTCATATTCCAGGATGTCTTGAGATTACAGGAGATTTTATTCTGAACCCCAACCAGGTCAATAGACTCAGAAGAGATACTCATTGTCCATTGTGTGATAACCCTATCTAAAGCCTTTTGATTATCAGGTGTAAATGTCTTCTGCCCTGTCTCAACTCTCCAGACGGTTCCATTGTTCTTTGGCTGGCTATTGTGTTCATTGATTGCCCCCCTGGGGCTTTTGTCTGAATACACATAGCAGTCTTTCTGTTCAAACCTTTCTGACCAATCTCTGCTGTGTCATTTTCAAGTCCTCATTTGCATGGTTAGGGAGGACCTGATGGGAGACTGCCTGGACTTTGAAAGGGACCAATAGGAAAGCGGTTGTTGGGTGCGGGATGTTCCAAATCCTGTATAAAAGTGTGCTGTGTACTTTCAATAAAGTGTGTCCTGTTTACATCCAGCATTAAGCTTTGGCTCATGTGTGGATTATTCGGCGATTCCAGGAATATTCCTACTTGTGGAATATTGGGTGATTTTCTTTTATTAGAGAAGAAGGGAATGGATGACGGGGATATGTTCTACTACCGTCACAACCGGCACGGAATCCCAGGCGGCCCGGCAGAGGAGGTGTCGGTGATTGTTCCTGCGGACGAACTAAATCAAGTTTGGTGCGGAGATGCCTGCCAAACATAAGAAAAGTTGGTGACAGCCCAGTAGTAGCGTGTTTCGTGTTACGGTACATTAACAAGAATTCCAGCAGCTTCTCCTCTGACATTCCAACCTGACCCAGAGTGGACAGTAAGTGCTTCTTAAATGTATGCACAAATCGTTCTGCCAGCCCATTCAAGGCTGATTGATAAGGAGCTGTTTGGAGTGTTGGACGCCCAAGCCACTAAGGAAGGATTGAAACTCATGCAATGTAAATTGAGTTCCATTGTCGGAGACTATGGCAGTTGGCAAGCCATATTGAGCAAAGCGCTTCCTTAAGACTAGAATGGTAGCAGCTGAGGTAATAGAAGGCATTTGAAAAACCTCCGGCCATTTTGAATGTGCATCTACCACGATCAAATACATTTTACCCTGGATGGGGCCAGCAAAATCAAGATGGAGTCTGGACCACGGTTCTGCTGGCCATGGGCAAGGTTGCAGGGTTCCTCTCTTTTGGGGTCACCCAGGACATTGAGCAACATAATCTTCAATTGCCGTATCCTTTTGTGGCCACCAAACATAGCTCCGGGCTCGCTGCTTCATGCGCACCACACCAGGGTGGCCTTCATGCAATATCCTTAGCATGGTTAATTGCAAGTACTGGGGTACAATCCCTCTATTGCCCCATTGTAGGCAACCAGCATTAGTCACAAGCTCACATTTTCTGGCAAAGTACGGACAAAATTCACCTGAAACTCTCTCTGGCCATCCAGTCTGAACATAAGAGAATATCTGAGACAGGAAAGGATCTGTGGGTGTATGTCTGGCAATCAGGAAGGTGGACATGCAAGATTGTGGCCTGTCTACTTCCACTACACCTAAGGCCTCGTACACACGAGGGGATATGTCCGCTGAAAACGGTCCGATGGACCGTTTCAGCAGACATCTCCGCTCGTGTGTATGGGCTAGCGGACAGATTTCTCCACCCGACAGATTTCAAAGCATGCTTTGAAATCTATCCGGTGGGAATCTGTCCGCCCGACATGTCTGCTGGTTAGTACACTTACCAGCAGACATGTCGTCCCCCACCGCCGCCGCGCCGCCGCCGAATGGATTCGGCGCATGCGCGGAAGTGTTTTACTTCCTGGTGCGGTGACGTGGCGGTGACGCCACGGCGTCAACGTCACCGCCGCGTCACCGCCACGTCACCGCGCCGTCCGGCGGCGGGGAATTTGATCCGATGGTGTGTACACGCCATCGGATCAAACTCCCGATCGGACATATCCGATGGAAATGGTCCGCGGACCGTTTTCATCGGATATGTCCGATGGTGTGTACGCGGCCTAACTCTCTTAGTGGGTGGTGTCCAAGTGGCAATCTGGAAAATGCATCTGCATTGCCATGGGTATCATGGGAGCCGTATCTGATAGAATAAGCATAAGCTCCTAAAAATAAAGCGTACCTTTGTAAGCGAGATGCGGTTGTTGTAGAAATTTCTTTCTGAGGGTTCAGTATTGACAACAGAGGTTTGTGGTCAGTGATAAGTGTGAACTCCTGACCATAGATGTATGCGTGAAATTTGTTTGTGGCCCATACAATGGCCAAAGCTTCCTTGTCTATCTGGGAGTAGTTTTGTTCTGCTGAGGTTAAAGACCTGGAGGCAAAAGAGATGGGGCGCTCCGTGCCATCCGGCATGACATGGGAAAGCACGGCACCCAGTCCATAAGGCGAGGCGTCACAAGCCAGGATGATGGGTTTCTTTAAATCATAGTGGACCAGAACTCGAGATAACTGAATAAGTTCTTTAGAAAGCCGAAAAGCTTCTTCACATTTGTCTGTCCATATCCATTTAGCTCTTGCATCCAGTAAGCGATGTAACGGGTAGAGCTGGTGTGCTAGGTTCGGCAAGAAACGGTGGTAGTAATTTAGGAGGCCAAGGTAGGACCTGAGCTGGGTGACATTCCGGGGGGTAGGGGCATGGGTAAGGGCTTTAACCCTTTCTTCAGTAGTGTGTAACCCATGTCGGTCCACCGTGTGGGCACAAAATTCCAGTTGAGACTTGAGAAATTCGCATTTTGAAAGATTGACACGTAACCCATACTTTTGGAGTCTCTCTAGAACAGCTTCAACATTATTTCTGTGTTCTTCATCAGATGAGCATGTCATCCAGTAGACATTGGGTGAAAGGTATTCCTGCCAGAACCTCATCCATGATCCGCTGCCAGATGGCTGGAGCTGGGGCTATGCCAAAAACCATGCGGTTATACTGGAATAATCCTTTATGAGTGTTAATGGTCAACAGATGGCGTAAATCTGGGTGTACTTGCAGTTGCAGGTAAGCTTGCTTTAAGTCTATTTTTGTAAACTTTTGCCCTCCATCCAGTGAGCCAATTAAATCTTCAAGTCGAGGCAATGGGTATTGATCCACAAGAAGTTGGTTGTTCAGGGCTACCCTGAAATCACCACAAATCCTAATGTCTCCATTCTTTTTCTTGACAGGCACAATTGGCGATGCCCATTCACTTCTATCCACTTTCGTTATGATCTTTTCAGCCAATAGGTGGTCCAGCTCTGCTTCCACTTTCTTCCGCAAGGCAAAAGGTACTGATCTTGCCTTACAAAAACGAGGTGTAGCACCAGGCTTCAAGAGGAGGTGGGCCATCTTTCTTTTTACGGTGCCCAAAGAGTCCTCAAAAACCTCTTTAAAACGTGACTTCAGGGATTCCACCCAATGGTCTATGTCAGAAAGCAATGTACATTGGGCAATGGTAAAAGGAGGCATGCCCAGGGCTTTGATCCAGTCCCTTCCATATAGCGGAGGACCTCCATTTCTTACAACATAAAGGCGTAGACTTTTACTGCGGTTGCCTAATGTAACAAGGGGTTTTACATAACCCAAGGGCTGTAGTAGTTCCTTGCTGTAGGTTTGTAGTGTGAGCTTTGTAGGTTTCAGCGGCAGGGACAGACCCGATGCCTTTAAATCAGTCCATGAAATGACAGACACAGCTGCCCCTGTATCAACATCCATGGAGACAGGACAGCCATTGAGTGTGACATCCACTTTAATTGCAGGAGTACTCCCAGGTACTCGAAACAGTCCAACATGCTGGACACAGGTCTCCTCATCAGATCTGAAACCGTTATTGTCCATATCCACACGGAATGTCTGTTTTCGTCTATCTTTTGTGGTAGTGTTCGGGGAGCGAGAGCTGCGGC
Organism: Rana kukunoris; assembly: GCA_029574335.1. Lineage (NCBI taxonomy): Eukaryota > Metazoa > Chordata > Amphibia > Anura > Ranidae > Rana > Rana kukunoris. The sequence continues at coordinate 135,374,145 of CM056049.1, read as the reverse complement.
AAACACACCCAATATGACCAGTCTTTCTATAGCGAAAACAAACGACATCCTTGAACTTGCAAGCAGGCGCACTGTGAGTAGTGTTACCACAATGGTAGCAAGTCGGGGGTCCCAGAGTCAGAAGAATTAGGGTGGCGAGGTTTAAGCTGAGTGGCAGGGGGCGGGCGTCTCGAGCGTTGAGTGATAGCAGTGTGGAATATTTCCTCATCCTGGCTTGCAGGAGTTGTAGGTGGTGCCTTCAGTAGGGTGGTGTCCCGTGTTGCCAACTCCATGACCGTAGCAAGGTGAGTGGCTTTCGTCAGAGTCAAGTCGGGTTCTGTGAGTAAACGTTTCTGTAAGGCCTGGTCGCAGAGTCCCATGACGAACATGTCACGGAGAGCCGTCTGTAGGTAGTCTCCAAACTGACAAGTGGCAGCTAGTTTACGTAAAGCAATGATATATGTCTTTATATCCTCCCCGGTCTGCTGCCTTCTACTGTATAATTTAAAGCGCTCTGCGATTTCTAACGGCTTCGGGTTGTAGTGTGCATGTAACGTCTGAATTAACTCAGGCAGGGGCTTAGAGGCCGGCTTGTCAGGAGAAATGAAGTCTCTGAGGCCTCGTACACACGATCGGACATATCCGATGAAAACGGTCTGCGGACCATTTCCATCGGATATGTCCGATCGGGAGTTTGATCCGATGGCGTGTACACACCATCGGATCAAATTCCCCGCCGCCGGACGGCGCGGTGACGCGGCGGTGACGTTGACGCCGCCGCGTCACCGCCACGTCACCGCACCAGGAAGTAAAACACTTCCGCGCATGCGCCGAATCCATTCGGCGGCGGCGCGGCGGCGGTGGGGGACGACATGTCTGCTGGTAAGTGTACTAACCAGCAGACATGTCGGGCGGACAGATTCCCACCGGATGGATTTCAAAGCATGCTTTGAAATCTGTCAGGTGGAGAAATCTGTCCGCTAGCCCATACACACGAGCGGAGATGTCTGCTGAAACGGTCCATCGGACCGTTTTCAGCGGACATATCCCCTCGTGTGTACGCGGCCTGAGAGTTCCATATGCAGCTTGACCCAATCCTGTGAGAAAAACTGCAACTACAGTCACATTATTTGCTTCCATATACTGTTCCAGCCTCTCCACCCAGGAGCTCCATGACTCAGCCGCAGGATCAAATGGTTGAATAAACCCTATGAAGGCCATGTGTGCTAAAATCCACAATTCTCGTTGCCACTGTTATGTCCCCTGGACGCTCTGTGTCTCTCAGGTGCTGCTAGCAATGCTGCCAGTATCTGCTCAGCAAGTTACACATACAGGCCGATGTACTACTTAACCAGAGCAAGGTTTATTACTCAGAACATTATGGCATTCTTACATGGAGGAGTCTTAATCCAAACAGCTTCTGTCCTTATCAGATGTAATCCCTTCTCAGCCTCATGTGTCTGCTTCCAGTTCCCCTCACACTGTCTGACTTCCTGGTACAGCTCCTCCTCTCCCATCATGCATCAGGAGAAAGAGGGTAAAGGTCACAGTGATCTATTACAAACATCACAATAAGCCCTGTGGAAGGGAGGAGCAGCCTTAAATATCCTCCTGGCAGCTGGAGCCAGGTGTGGCTGATCAGAACCTGCTGGCTTCTGGGAGACACCTGCAAGTAAACCCCAGTGCCACCAGAAGGTGAACTCAACCTTGACAATGGGGTAGTAATCGGCAGAGGCGTCCCATATTCTGACTGATCCCAAGGTTCCCAGATTTTATCAAATTGAGAAATACTATCATGCACGGTGGCCGTCAGGTATTCCATTCTTCGAGTTTTAGCTATAAGTTAGAGAACTCTGGACCATGGGGGGAGGCATTGGATAGCCAACATAATGGAATAAGTCTCTTAGCAGCTAAAAGAATATATATGACATCAGCCGATTTCCATTTTTAGTAATACATGAGAAAGGGAGGCCGAATAGATGTAATGTAATGTAATGTAATGGGCCAAACAGAAGCGACACATACACTACTTTCTGAAGTAGTATCATTACTTCATGCCAGAAGAGCGACACCATGAAACGTTATGATCAATGCACATCTTATGTAGATGGAAATGTGCAGGTCGGAAGGTTTATAATTCTTTTAAATGCAATTGAAATGATTGGAAATCATAGGTAGCTTTTAATGAACAAGTTCCACCTTGCTTTCGTTTGTTTTCACCCTCTCAGCTTCCTGGTACACACAATTTTTTGCCAAATATGTTTGCTTTGTTTCAACAGGAATGTGTTTTAACACTGACATTTACTGTATATTCCATTGTTACTCAAAAAGGTGAAGGCGCCCTGCCCCTTAAAAACTATCTATGGCAGTTAGTATTTTACTTCTTTTTTTTTTACCATTTTTACTTTCGTTTTGACTTCTGTTTTTATCTTCTTGCACCCAAAAAGGACCTATAATGAATTGAAAGCACCATGCAGTACTGATATGTAATGACAAGGGGCACAGGTTCGAGAGAAGCTAAAGCAGAACTTCACTCTCTCAATCAATGTTGACTATTTTATATCCAACCCGGTACTAGCAGTAAAGTAGTCAGTGGCCAGTGAGTGTATATATACATATACACACAGACAGAATTGTGCTTATGTCAGGGCCTGGTCTTGAACCTGGGACCTTGTCTGTGTTTGCCATTGTCTCTTACCACTGAGCTATCTGGGATGCTGGACAGCTCCCTGTCTGATTTGCTGGACTAACCTACCTGATCCATTGGAATACACTGCCTTGTGTCTTGATTGTTGTTGAACCTTGAACCCCTAGCTCCTCCCATTAACTTCCAATAAAAGCCTTGTCTCATCACTTCCCCATTGCCAGGTTATTGTGCCTTCCTAGCCAGTGCCTTGCAATTTGTCTGCTCTGCTACCATTGTATCTGCAACCACCTGTGTTTGACCCTCGGCCTGTTCCTGGACTTCTCTACTGCCTAATCCCAATCTGCTCCACCTGTGTTTGACCCTCGGCCTGTTTCTGGACTTCTCTATTGCTTGATCCCAATCTGCTACCATCTGTGTTTGACCCTCAGCCTGTTCATGGACTTCTCTATTGCCTGATCCAAATCTGCTACCGTCTGTGTTTGACCCTTGGCCTGTTCTTTGACTGCTCTTCTGCTTGATCCCAGCCTGCAGCCGCTCCTGATTGATCCCTTGGCTTGTTTCCTGACCACGCTACTGTTTCCTCCTTGTCTGCTTATCCGCGATTGGACCCCGGCTTGCTCATACCCTGGTGGGGCAAACTTGAGGACCGTGACCTGGTACTAGCTTGCAGCTAAATCCATCTTCACCATCAGGAGCTCTGGGGAAAACCAGCTAGTACTTAGATTCCGCACCTCAAGGGAGCCTGTATTATCTGCCAGAAGTGACTGTCTGTTCTGCCACTGCTATTGCAATTGGCATCTGAGCCTGACACCTGATCGTGACAGCTTAACTCCAGCACAGATTCAAAGTACAAATTCCTTTCCTCTCACAAGCTCTGAGACCACATTGAAGAAGGCTGCCACTAGAGAAATTCTATGAGCTAAAATCTTTATTGCTAAAGCCATTCCCTATCAGGAAGTGATTAAAAACTTCCAACCATTTCCAACTGCGTTGAAAGCTGCCTAAGGTAAAATGACTTGCTAAATTGTATTATGAAGAAGAAAGCTTAAATGGTCCCTGAATTACATTTTATTTATGTAATACCCCTATCAGTAAATGATTGCAGTGACCGCATTCACCTGCTATTAACTGTCTGTCTGAACTTCAGAACACATCGTTCTGTATTTGGGGCAGGGATGGCAGTGAAAATGCTGATTGCAATTGAAAATGAAGAGGGCTAGCTAAAGTTGTTCTTGTTTTGTTTCTATATTGGCTATTATTATCCTCAGTCCCGATAATTTAGTACACTGCTGAATGCCTTTGTTATGTACACTGTGAAAACTGCCAAGAAACCTTTTTGTAAAAGAAAAGGAAGAGGATGGGACAGCAGTGAGAGACATCTGGCTTTTGGTATTTAGATACTGCACGAAGGAGGCCCTTTGCTCTGAGCAGAAGTACTCCGCCCCCCCTCATTTTTCACAGTTTTCACATCCCCCCTTTTTTTCTTTACGATAAACACATGGATATTAATATACATATACACGTAAAAATATTACACACACAAAAAAACACTGTAGATCACATATTAGCTGCACAAAACCATGTAAAGATAGCAAGGGAATGTAGGCCATCTGCTTGGAATGGAGGACCCTTCCCGCATGCCCCCCAACTTGCTGTTTTGTTTTTGGTTTCCCGTTTTTTTTTTATGCCTCCCGTTCTATGTACCTCGTTGGCTGTGTATTCATCCATGCCCATCCCCCTTCTGTTTGTTCTTATTTTGTTTTGCTTACCCTTTTTATTGTTTGCCCCCTTCACCCATCTTTTTTTTGTGGATGTGGCGTGGCTGGTTTTATAAACTGTATAGAATGAAATTTATATAGTAATATACAGGAGTTGAGCTACAATGTATTCGAGTATGAATGGAAGTACATGTGTAATGGTTTATTTATTTTTATTTTTTTATAGAATGTTCTGTTTGCAAATGGAAAAATGTAATAAAACAGAATTATAAAGAGAGACATCTGGGCTTCTGAACATAGTGTGGAGGGAACATCAGATGGGGAATGTACAGTGAAGGGGAATGTGACTCTGCTGATAGTGACTAGACTAGTACTAGTCTGTCTACAGATCCTGCTGCTACAAAGAAAAGCTCACCATGTACTCATTAACTGTGACTGGCTGTAAATTATTAGACACTTTCTTGACATGATTGTCAGGTGAAAAGTAACATATTGGATGCTAACGCCCAATTCAGACTGTGTAGCATAGGGATTTAAAAGTGCTCACAATCCCATCTAAAGATTCTCAGAGCCAGATTCTCAGAAGCATTGGAAATTGTCTGCAATATAATAACCTTTTCTCTTTAGTAAAATATTTTGAAAAAATATAAAAGAGGGTATTACATTATCTTACAAAAGTGAGTACACCCCTCACATGTTTTGTAAATATTTTATTGTATCTTTTTATGTGACAACATTGAAGAAATTACACTTTGCTACAATGTAAAGTAGTGAGTGTACAGCTTGTATAACAGTGTACATTTGGTGCCCCCTTAAAATAACTCAACACACAGCCATTAAGGTCCAAACCATTGGCAACCCCTAAGTGAAATTGTCCAATTTGGACCCAGATAGTAATTTTCCCTCCCCGGTGTCATGTGAATGAGTAGTGTTACAAGGTCTTAGGTGTGAACGGGAAGCAGGTGTATTACATTTTGACCTAGACTATAAGAAGATTGCCAAGACCCTGAATCTGAGTGGCAGCAGGTTGGCCAAGACCATACAGCGGTTTAACAGGACAGGTTACACTCAGAACAGGCCTCGCCATGGTCGACCTAAGGAGTTGAGCGCACGTGCTTAGCATCATATCTAGAGGTTGTCTTTGGGAAATAGACGTATGAGTGCTGCCAGCATTGCTGCAGGGTTGAAAGGGTGGGGGTAAACCTATCAAAGCTCAGACCATACACAGCACACTGCATAAAATTGGTCTGCGTGGCTGTCGTCCCAGAAGGAAGCTTCTTCTAAAGATGATGCACAAGAAAGCCTGCAAACAGTTTGCTGAAGACAAGCAGACTAAGGACATGGATTGCTGGAATCATGACCTCTGGTCTGATGAGACCACAATAAACATATTTGGTTCAAATAGTATCAAGGGTGTGCGGCGACAACCAGATGAGGAGTACAAAGACAAGTACAAAGACAAGTGTGTCTTGCCTACAGTCAAGCATGGTGCTGGGGAGCTACAGTTCATTGAGGGAACTATGAATGCCAACATGTACTGTGACATACTGAAGCATAACATGATTCTCTCCATTCAGAGATTGGGCCGCAGGGCAGTATTCCAACATGATAATGACCCCAAACTCACCTCCAAGATTACAACTGTCTTGCTAAAGAAGCCGAGGGTAAAGGTGATGGACTGGCCAAGCATGTCTCCAGACCTAAACGCTATTGAGCATCTGTGGAGCATCCTTAAATAGAAGGTGGAAGAATGCAAGGTCTCTAACATCCACCAGCTCCGTGATGCTGTCATGGGGGAGTGGAAGAGGACTCCAGTGGCAACCTGTGAAGCAAGGCAATGATCATCATGGAGGTGTGTTTGGGGTCATTATCATGTTGGAATACTGCCCTGCGGCCCAGTCTCTGAAGGGAGGGGATCATGCTCTGCTTCAGTATGCCACAGTACATGTTGGCATTCATGGTTCCCTCAATGAACTGTAGCTCCCCAGTCTTGGCAGCACTCATGCAGCCCCAGACCATGACACTCCCACCACCATGTTTGACCATCTGAGCCTAATAAGTTTATCTTGATTTTATTAGACCTGATTACTGTATTCTTGATAGTCTAAAAATCAAGCCAACAACCAAACATCAAAAATAACTTCATTTGAACATAAAACAATTTTTTTTATATAAAAGTTGGCTCTTGAATTGATATTTTTTTGTCAGCTGCAGTAAGTCATTCCTGGCATGTAGGTGATTCAGGTCATCTCTATCACCTCAGGATAAAACATTGTAATGATAAAGAATTAAACATTTGTTGGAGTTGCCTGGCTGGATAGCAGAATAAAATAGAAATTGACCAAAGGTCAAGTGGTATGTCTATTCTTTTTATTAGTTTGCTATAATAATGAACCTTTTGTTAAATGTTTTAATAACCTTGGAGGGCTACCATATATGGCAAAATGACTACATAATTTCAAAATTTCCAACAGCCTAAGGAGTATCATGTAATTATATTACTTCAGTTCTATAAAAAAAAAAAACAGTTGGAAAATGGCTTTATGAAGATCTTTTTTTTTTTTGCGGTTGCTAAGAACTATAATGGAGGGTCCACAATACACAAGAAGTCCAAGGTGTGGATCAAATTAATAAAGGTTAATGGGTAAAGGTGTCTAAAGACATATCATTGATTTAGTCCCATTCTGGCCAATTATGGTTGGATTAAGACATAATTACGACCCCCAGCCTGCTATAGGCTGTCTGTAAACAAAGTGGTAGGAAATTGGCGCAAAATAAAGCCCTGTACACATGATTGGAATTTCCAATGGAAAAAGTCTGACTGAGTTTACATAGAGAACATGTTCTATTTTCCTCCGATCGAATTCCGTCAGAATTCCGATGTGAATTTGGTCTGACAAAGGTCCGATCATGTGTACAGGGCATAAGAGCCAGAGTGTCACAGGGATGCTGTAAATGTCAAAAACGAATATAGTTAGCTGAAATAAGCCAATAAAAGCAATGAAATATCCATAGAGTCCATTACAATCCATTGGCTATTCACTCTGTGGCAGCTCAGTGGGCAAGCAAGAAGCAACTCGAAGTTGACTAAAGAGAGATCACAAGCGCCAATCTGAGTGTAGTGATTTTATAATTTAATAAAAGCCATACAGAAAATTGCTCACAAGAGTGGAGAATAAAACAGCATATAGCACTACAAGGTTCCCCATCCCAGGAGCAACATGTCCAGAGAGTCCTAAGCAAAGGATACGGATGTGTCTATCTATAGAGCTGGAAACCCATCACATCCTGTAAGTGACGTCAGGATCAGTTGTCAGTTTTTATTACATTACAAAAACATTACACTGTCCAAAAAATAACACCATGAAACTTTATGATCAATGCTCATCTTATGTAGATGGAAATGTGCAGGTAGGAAGGTTTATAATGCCTTTAACTGCAATTGAAATGATTGGAAATCATAGGTAGCTTTTAATGAACAAGTTCCACCTTGCTTTGGTTTGTTTTTCACCCTCTAAGCTTCCTGGTACACACATTTTTTTTACCAATACGTATTGCTTTGTTTCAACAGGAATGTGTTTTAAAACTGACATTTACTGTGTATTCCATTCTTACTCAAGAAGGCGAAGGCGCCCTGACCCTTAAAAACTATCTATGAATTGCCTGGTCGTTAGTATTTAACTTTTTTTTTTTTTTTTACAATTTTTTCTTTTGCTTTGACTGCTGTTTCTTTTCTTCTTGCACCCAAAAAGGACCTATTGTATATTCAGTTACAAGTACCATGCAGTACTGATATGTAATGGCAAGGAGCAAAGGTTCAAAGGCAACATATGCTGTTAGCATTAGTAAATAGATAGGAAACTATAGCATATTCACTTGTTTTAAACTTTTTTTTCTACATTTCTTCAGTTACTTCTTTTTTAAAGGCTAGGCAAATTATGTCATATATCCTGTGAGTCTTCAGATGGGGAGGAGAATTTCCCAGCTAAACACACCAACCCGTCTGCATGTCCAATCCAAGGACAGATTTCAGGAAGTAAATGCTACATTAATTATCTCCCCTTACTATGTGACCACAGACAGAAATACTAGGGCTTTTTTTTTTATAGTGATTTCTCAGCTAAATAAAGCATGGAGACATGGATGAATGGGTGAGTTTGCTTTGAACATTAAAAGTTAATTAAGAAGCGTTTTTGGTTTGTGGTGCTCAGATGCAAAGTAGTCCCGCCCAAAGTCTTTATAGATCTCAGAGGTTATTGAAGGTACACTACGAATGTGTACAAATTGCTTGTACCTTCAGGGGTTTATGTAGGGATGTCCTGAATAATTTGTTACTTCTTGCAGAAAGAAAAACAAGACAAGTATAATGCTGGTTATACACTGGTAGCTTTTCCTACGAGCGCTCTGATAAAAAACCTTGTCAGTACAATTTTTATTTTTTTGAGGGTCCTTTAAAAAGAGCTACATCAAAACTGATGAAAAAAAAAAAAAAAACATAAAAACTGAATCCATTTATATCAGTTTACATCAGTTTATGCTTTATCTTTGGCTCATTTCAGTTTACATCAGAATATATTGTATTTTCACATGTTTGTTATTTCAGTTATTAAGAAAATAGTCATATAGGTGGTTGAAAGTATAAACAAAAAATATGTTTTTGCCTAAAAACCAACATAAAAGGAACAAATGTAAACCAGCAGCATTTGTTCACATCCATCTATATCAGCAAAAATGGAAAAGGTCACAAACCATTTTCAATGAATACCTATTAAACACCTGCACTCAGTGACCAAAAAATATTAACTCAATGACCAAGAATATCAGCTGCTGTAAAATGTAATCTTTAATCACAGCACTTAACCACTAGAGGTCCGCGCTATTGACAGAATACGTCAACAGCGCGGACCTGAGGCGCCGGGGTCACGTCTTTGGACGTGATGTATTTGTAATTCCCCGCGCGCGCCACAGGGTGACGCGCGGCGGGGAAAAACAGTCCCGTCGCATCACCCAGGATTCGATGCGTGTACCCGGCGGCCGCGATGTCCGTCAGGTACACACGATCGGCGGTGACAGAGCAGGGACGTGGAGCTCTGTATGTAAACACAGAGCTCCACGTCCTGTCAGGGAAAGGAGACAGATGCTGTTTCCCTTGTACATAGGGAGACAGCATCGGTCACCTCCCCCAGTCACCCCCTCCCCCCACACAGTTAGAACACACCCAGGCAATACATTTAACCCCTTCCTCACCCCCTAGTGTTAACCCCTTCAATGCCAGTCACATTTATACAGTAATTAGTGCATATTTATAGCACTGGTCGCTGTATAAATGTGAATGGCGCTAAAAATGTGTCAAAAGTGTCCGATGTGTCCGCCGCAATATCGCAGTCCCAATAAAAATCGCAGATCGCTGCCATTACTAGTAAAAAAAAAATATTTAAAAAAAATCATAATTCTGTCCCCTATTTTGTAGGCGCTATAACTTTTGCGCAAAGCAGTCACTTATTGTGATTTTTTTTTACAAAAATACGTAGAAGAATATGTATCGGCCTTAACTGAGAAAAAAAAAAATCGGGATATTTATTATAGCAACAAGTAAAAAATATATATTTTTAAATTGTCGCTCTTTTTTTGTTTATAACGCAAAAAATAAAAACCGCACGGGCGATCAAATACCACCAAAAGAAAGCTCTATTTGTGAGGAAAAAAAGGACGCCAATTTTGTTTGGTAAACACGTCGCACGACCGCGCAATTGTCAGTTAAAGCGACGCAGTGCCGGAAGCTGAAATTTCGTCTGGGCACGAAGGGGGTTTATATGCCCAGTAAGCAAGTGGTTAAACCATCAACCACAATTTATACCAAATAATACAAAATTACGAAATTATAATGTCCCATAGAGTGCATTGATCAATAGAATTTGGTTTGCACAATTTGCACGGATCACTTTTTTGGACACTATTGAAAAAGATAAATGATAGCTGCAAGCAGCACTTGAAGGATGTTATTCATTAATGGCCTTTCTCTTTAAAGCTGCACTATATGGATTATGCACTATATTTATAATTTTATCATTTAGTATTATTTGGTATAATTTGTGGTTGATGGTTTAAGTGATGTGATTAACGACAACATTTTATACAAACCATTTACATTTCTTTTGCAGACATAGACCGACTCTAATCTAGCTGATGTAAGAGGGCATACATTCATTTACATTCAGGCACCAGAGACAAATGCCGTTAAGGATAGCTTAAGGACTGCTGTTATAGTGTCTTATAGAGACTATGCTATATAGCCACATAAAGAAGAGTTCATGTTTGTGCATATTTCATAACCTGTTTTATATTATTTTGTAGTGTGTGCTTGCTGTTTGCCATTCTGGCCCTGCTTCAGGGCCGGATTAACATAGGGGCTATTGGAGCTGCAGCTCCAGGCCCCTCCCTCAAGATAGGCCCATTTGCCCAAATAAAAAAGGATCGACTTTGAGGATTGTAGCTCGGCGACCAGGGGTCACAGAGACTACACATTTGGGATGTATGTAGCTAAAGGCCCACCCCACCACTGGTCAATATGGGGCTGCTATCATTTATGGTTCCGGAGATACTGTCATGTACCTGGTGGCTGAGCCCGGCGTGCAAGGAGTGGCAGCCCTTGCTCCTCTAATCCCGAGACCCCTGGTAGAGCAGACAGGGGTTCAGGAATGCAGAGTCGCACAAGCGCCAGTTGCAGCGCTAGTGCTGGGCTGGGAGAAGCTTCTAAGGACTCCGGAATGTGTCAAGGAGCAGGTGCAAGCTGATGGCTGCAGACAGTAGGTGGAGGCACTGGAAGCAGGAGCAGTAGCAGAAGCGAGGGAGGTGTACCGTAGTACAGCAGAAACAAGTCACAGCAGAAGAATCCGCTAACTTGCTAGTGGATCAGGTACAGGTGCAGCTGGCAAGGCAGAGTCAGAGTTCTGACCAGGTCGGCAACTGGCGGGCAGCAGAAGGTACAGAGGATAAGGCAGGTGGATGGTCAAGCAAGCCGAGGTCAGGGCGGGCGGAAGGCAGGGAGAAACAGGTACAACCTGGGCCTTCAGGAACAGGTTCAGGTAGGAGTACAAGTACAGGTAGTCACAGGGAACGCTGTAGACTGGACAGCCAGAGGTGCAGGGGTCAGATCCTTTTTAAGTTCAAGTTTGAAACCAGAACGGCGTCTTCACGTGCCCGTCGCCGCCGATGTGCGTGCCTGAACGCATTACGGTGCCGCGATTGCGCGCGCCCGTGCGCGCCGATTCGCCGTTACCACTAATGCGCGCACCCATTATCGCCGATGCACCGCTACTGCCATCTGGTGGACAAGACTGCTCATGACAGATACGGGGCTGGTTGTGCAACCAAATTACTCAGAACCCTCAAACATTATATATATATATATATATATATATATATATATATATATATATATATACTTATATACATATATATATATATATAAAAACACTAAAGTTAGCACGATTTTGTTTTGTATACTAAGGTTACATGTTTAGAGTTAGAGGTCTAGTGCTAGAATTATTGCTCTCGCTCTAAGGCCTCGTACACACGATCAAATCTGTCTGCTGAAAACGGTCTGCTAGACCGTTTCAGCAGACAGATTCAATCGTGTGTACGGGCTAACAGACGGATTTGGCCACCCGACAGATTTCAAAGCATGCTTTGAAATCTGTCGGCTGGGAACCCATCCGCCCGACATGTCTGCTGGTTAGTATGCTAACCAGCAGACATGTCTTCAAGCATACGCGCCGAATAGTTTCAACGCATGCGCGGAAATGTTTTACTTCCTGGTGCGGTGACGTGGCGGCGTCAACGTCACCGCCACGTCACCGACACGTCAGCGCGCTGTCTGCTGGCGGGGATTTTGGTTTGCTCGTGTGTACAAGCGAGCAAACCAAAATCCCAGCAGACAGATTTGCTTGTGTGTACGAGGCCTAACAATCATGGCGTATGTAACCTGTGTGTATCTGGCCCTGATACTAGCCAGTGCCTTCCCGGGGGACTGACTAGCATCTCTCCCCAACCTGTCCCCACACACCCTCTCACCTGCTGACCTGTGGATGGGGAAATCACTCCTGCAGTGTTATTGTGTTCTTCCTGTGAATACAATGGTCAGTTTTGCTAACTATAGCTGGCAGCACTGATTGTTTTGGGAAAAACCTGACAGGCTGGTTGTACTCAAGTCATATAATAGATTGACTTGTGTAAAACCAGCTAGCCCATACATAGATCGACCATGGCTGGTCTCTGCTTAATTGGCGTAATTTCAAAATAGATATAGATTTCAATGTATGTCCCGCTTAACCACTACGCATTTCCTAAACATCCTTCCACAAACCTTTACATTTTTCCTTCCCAGATTCCTTCATCCTCCTCACCTGTACATACTCTCCACACTTCTCTCATGTACATACTGCTCACTGTCATACCCTCCACACTTCTCTACTATACATACTGCTCACTGTCATACCCTCCACACTTCTCTCCTATACATAGTGCCCGCTGTCATACCCTACACACTCCTCTCCTGTACATAGTGGCCACTGTCATACACTTCTCTCCTGTACATAGTCCCCACTATAGCACTCTCCACATTCCTCTCCTGTACATACTGCTCACTATCCCACTCTCCACACTCCTCTTCTATACATAGTGCCCACTATTCCACTCTCCACACTCCTCTCCTATACATAGTGCCCCCTATCAAACTCTCCACACTCCTCTCCTGTACATACTGCTCACTGTCATACCCTCCACACTCCTCTCCTATACATAGTGGCCGCTGTCATACCAAAAACAAAAGAAGCAGCGCACGATGAGTAAAGTAATTTAACTTTTATAGTCTAAATGAAAAATAACAAAGGTATTGGCACATACAGAATTAAAATGTATTAACCACTTAAGACCCGGACCAATACGCTGGCAAATGACCCAAGGGGTTTTTGCGATTCGGCACTGCGTCGCTTTAACAGACAATTGCGCGGTCGTGCGACGTGGCTCCCAAACAAAATTTGCGTCCTTTTTTTCCCACAAATAGAGCTTTCTTTTGGTGGTATTTGATCACCTCTGCGGTTTTTATTTTTTGCGCTATAAACAAAAATAGAGCGACAATTTTAAAAAAAATGCAATATTTTTTACTTTTTGCTATAATAAATATCCCCCAAAAATATATAAAAAAACATTTTTTTTCCTCAGTTTAGGCCGATACGTATTCTTCTACATATTTTTGGTAAAAAAAATCGCAATAAGCGTTTATCGGTTGGTTTTCGCAAAATTTATAGCGTTTACAAAATAAGGGATAGTTTTATTGCATTTTTATTAATTATTTTTTTTTTTACTACTAATAGCGGCGATCAGCGATTTTTTTTCGTGACTGCGACAATATGGCGGACACTTCGGACAATTTTTACACATTTTTGGGACAATTGTCATTTTCACAGCAAAAAATGCATTTAAATTGCATTGTTTACTGTGGAAATGACAGTTGCAGTTTGGGAGTTAACCACAGGTGGCGCTGTAGGGAATGTGTACCTAATGTGTGTGTTTACTATTGTAGGGGGGTGTGGCTGTAGGTGTGACGTCATCGATCGCGTCCCCCTATTACAGGGATGACGCGATCGATGCTCCGGCCACAGAGAAGCACGGGGAAGCCGTGTGTACACACGGCTCTCCCCGTTCTTCCGCTCCAGGGACGGATCGCCGCACTGCAGCGGCGATCGGGTCCGCGAATCCCGCGGTCCCGGTCCTGGAGCTTCGGACCGGGTCGCGGGCGCGCGCCCGCGGGCGCGCGCCCGCGACCCACGGCTGGGTACTAAAACCAACGTATATATACGTTGATGTGCCCAGCCGTGCCATTCTGCCGACGTAAATCTGCAGGAGGCGGTCCTTAAGTGGTTAAAATAGAATTGCATGTATGTATAAAATTATATGATAAAATAACAAGTCCAAAATGAAAGCCACTAAGGGAGTCCTGTGATGGAATGGTTAAAATCAACACACTTGTCACGCTGTGAGTGGTTTACAATACTTCCTGGAATCATGTGACGACTGGGAACCAATCAGAGGTGCAGACAATAGTATGAATTACAGGCATTTCATACTATTACTAATTCATATTATTGTCTGCACCTCTGATTGGTTCCCAGTCGTCACGTGATTCCAGGAAGTTGGAGTCCGGACTCCGCATCCTCCCCCTTCCGTGACCCTGCATGTGACCAGCCCACCACCTGACCGGCTGACGCTCCTGTGCATACTGTTCACTGTCATACCCTCCAAACTTCTCTCCTATACATAGTGCCCACTGTTATACCCTCTACACTTCTCTTCTATACATAGTGCCCACCGTCATACTCTCCACACTCCTCTCCTGTGCATACTGTTCACTGTCATACCCTCCACACTTCTCCCCTATACATAGTGCCCACTGTCATACCCTCAACACTTCTCTCCTATACATAGTGCCCACCACCATACCCTCCACACTCCTCTCCTATATACTGCTCGCTCTCATACCCTTCACATTCCTCTACTGTACATACTGCCCACTGTCACACCCTCCACACTCTTCTCCTGTACCTACTGCTCACTGTCTTACCCTCCACACTCATTAAATGTAAATAATGTACATACTGCTCAGTATCATACCTTCTACACTCCTCTCCTGTACATACTCCCCATTATCATACCTAGGGCTGCTGTAAGAAATCACGGGGCCCTGTACAGCCTACCTGGCAGGGCCCCCCTCAAATATATATAACAAAAACATTTTCACAATAAATATACTAAAATCATTCTTAGCGGACACACAGATAACAGCGAAGCTGTGTAAATTAGCCCTTTTCTAAATAGTTTTCAACATTTTTGAACAAAAACATTTTATATATTTTTTTTAAATAAATTTTTTTTTTTTTTTTTACAATTATTACAAATAATTGTTATACAATTTTCATTTTATTTTTACAAGGGATTAAAACTATACAGGGTTACATTTTTTTTTTATAACAGGAGAAGGAAGCCGGCAGTTGTGTCTGTGTCTATCCTTGCAACAGCTTAAAGTCGGCAGAAGGGGTTTCAGCTGCTGCCGAGAGCCGCTTAGGGCATCCTGTAATTGCCCCTCCTTCCCTCTGGTGTTTGGGCCCCCCTACAGGAGGACAGGTGGTCCCCCCCTATCAGCGGCCCTGATCATACCCTCCACACTCCTCTCCTGTAGATACTGCCCCCATCATACCCTCTTCACTCCTCTCCTGTACCTACTGCCCACTATCATACCATCCACACTCCTCTCCTGTACATACCGCCCACTGTGATACCCTCCACACTCCTCTCCTGTACATACTGCTCACTGTCATACCCTCCACACCCCTCTCCTGTACATACTGCTCATTGTCATACCCTCCACACTCCTTTCATGTACATACTGCCCACTGTGATACCCTCCACACTCCTCTCCTTTACATACTGCTCACTGTGATACCCTCCACACTCCTCTCCTGTACATACTGCTCACTGTCATACCATGCACACTCCTCTCCTGTACATACTATAACCCAACATTACCCTCCACACTCATCTCCTGTACATACTGTAACCCAACCTTACCCCACACTGCCATCTATCTTTCTCTCCATTTTCCTCTCCTGTACATACCGC
This sequence comes from Rana kukunoris, assembly GCA_029574335.1. Taxonomy (NCBI): domain Eukaryota; kingdom Metazoa; phylum Chordata; class Amphibia; order Anura; family Ranidae; genus Rana; species Rana kukunoris. Next base: position 135,358,125 of record CM056049.1, on the reverse strand, counting down.
CTCCCATCATACCCTCCACACTCCTCTGCTGTGCATACTGCCCACTGTCATACCCTCCACACTCCTGTACATACTGCCCACTGTCATACCCTCCACACTCCTCTCCTGTACATACTGCCCACTGTCATACCCTCCACACTCCTCTCCTGTACATAGTACCCACTGTTAGACCCTCCACATTCCTCTCCATCACCGGCGCATACTTCCCACTTTATACTGAATATCCTTAATATTACCAGATTTAGAATTGGCACACTTTTGTTAGTTCAACTAAAGGAAATCTTCTCAGTCCTCATATTTATCTGCCCATTATTAGCACTTATTTAATTTAGTGATTTCTACTGTGATGTATAGCGAAACATTGGGGATCTCAGCTACTCTAAGTATAGCACTTGTAAAAAAAAGTGTCCCTTAAAAGTATTTTTAAAATGTTGGCAACTATGCACTTAGGCACTGCCCAAGGGCCACCGGGTCAGTAGGGTGCCCCATGAGAGGCTCCTGGGATCCTGTGATAATAACGCAGTAGTAAACTTCGCTAACATTACTACTTTTTAGAGACCCTGAGGTAGATTATGCCATAGTGTACAAATATGCACAGCATATTAGCACATTACGGTACACTTAAATTGTCAGACTGAGCCATCCAGTGCTTCGAACTGTGATCTGTCCTGCGGGTCCCGGGCACTTCCATCTTCACCCGGTCTTCCTTCTGGGCTCTGGGCTTTCGGTCACTTGCCTTGGCTGGGCTGCTTGATGTCATTCCCATACATGCTCATGTGCATCCTCTCTCTCTCATCCCCCCCTTTCTCTCTCATCCTCCCTCCCTTACCCCTCACCCCTCTCTTATCCTCTCTCTCTCTCTTTCTCACCCTCCCTCTCTCTCTTTAATTTAATTTGTTATAACAAAAAATTGTTTGTATATTTATTATTTATAAAATCCTCAGCACCAGGCCCATGATGTGCGTAATCTGGCCCTGCCCTGCTTTACATTATTGGTTAATATATTTAACTGCAAACTAATCATTCCTCAAGGCCCAGCATGTTATTTATTCAATAAATAAATATTTTACACTGAACATTGTTCCCTTTACAAACAGTAATCAGTCAATGTTATCTGACTTAAATGCATTCAATTCTAAAAACTGCTAAAATACCAAGCATCCTATCATGCTGTCATCATGCTGAAATGTATTGTCATCAGCACTTACTGTATTGTTATTAGTAGCTCTTTTCTAGGGTTACCATGCAAAGTTGAACTCATTGGGGGTTGATTTGCTAAAGGCAGTTGCAGGGGCATTCGCTCCAGAGCCTAATAAACGAGTTGAACCTTCACTTTGCAAAGAATACCCAATCGCATGAATGGAAAATATAAAAACACAGTATTTTGCTTGCACATGACTGGATGATGGAAATCAGCAGAGCTTCTCCTCATTTACTAAGCTCTGGCACAAATGCCATTGTAGAGTGCAACTACAGTTGCAAAGTGCAGAGCAAATTTGCCTTTAGTAAATAAACCCATGTGTGTTATGGTAGATTATTTGCAATTGTTAATTGTACCTCTGATGAACCATTGTATTCTCCAACTCTGGCTAAAATGTGATCAGGTGCTGCCAGCAGGCATATGATCTCTGAGTATCACATCATGGATATGAATCACCCTTTACAGGAAGTGATTTTATGTAGTTTTATACTGAAAGTGAATGTGAATCAGATTCTAAGCTCACCAAGTCCACAGATAAGGAGCTAGAGTTTGGTGTTCCTGCAGTTCCTGATATCATGCACTTCACACCAAATTGTCTTGAAATACAGCATGATATGCATTCAGATTATACAGTACATTCTACTGTGTGCATCTTTTACGTTTAACTGTATACTTTAATGAGTTACAAATAGCCTTGAATGTCTAATGGTTCTACAACCCTGAGGTGAGGTAATTCTGAAAACAATAAAATAAAAAAATATTTAGAAAGTGTGAATTGTCTGTACAATGAATATATTAGTACTGTGCATAAAACATGCATCCAGAAAAATGATAGTTATTGTAAAATTACCAAATGTTTTGGTATTGTCTTTGCAACGGTCCTTGCAATGATATTGTCCATATAGAATATTTCTAAACTTGGGTCAATTTACAAAGCGGTATCTACCGCTTTAAGAACTGCAGTAAAATAATGCTTAGTGCTTAAAAAAAAAAAAAAGTTTGCCATTGACTAAAAAACACTTTTAAAATACTGCATGCAATGTGCTTTAGTGAATTGAGACCCTTATCACTGAAACACTAAGGCTGGGTTCACACTTGTGTGGTGTGTATTTCAGCTCTTTTATCTCTGCAGATAGAGAAGGGAAGTGTTCAGCAGATTAGCTCAGTTTTTGCTGCGAATTTGGAGACCTGGGAGAAGTTCCGAGTGAGAGGAGAGTGGAGGGGGGGGGAGTGTATTGAGCTGAATGAGAGAAATTCCTGAAGAGAACTGAACACATCTGCAAATCAGCTGCGTATCCATAGAAGATAATAGGACTGAATTCGCACCTGAACCGCACCGCAAGGCATAAAATCTGCACACGTTTTTTCTGCAATGCGCAGTGCGAATGCATCGCACATATGTGAACCAGCCTCATTAAAAACAATGTATTTAGAAATGTTCTGCGTATTAAATGCGGTTTAAACCGCACTCAATTCGCATAGGTGTGAACCCAGCCTTAAACACTGAAATGCACTGGTCAGAAATGAAAGTCCTTTGGAATCATTTAAGGACTTGATGGAAATGCCAACTTTAAAATGGAAAGTAATCCTGATTTTTAAATTATACAAAATGAAATAGTTGAAGAATGAGACCTGAAATGTAATATGATGTCTGAACAGGATATTTTTAAGTTCAGCTTGTCTAACCTTTTCTTACTCTGTTCTTTTCCTGTTCTTTAGAATTGTCAATGCTTGCAGCACCAGCGGTCTTTGCCTAAACTATGAAAGCCACGATGCATAACACCCTAAAACACTTAGAAGAAACATGAAATATGAACAAAGCATATCCCTCTATAGTGTGCACTTGTCTCAGTTAAAAGCACTAAGTGTCATTTCTGTCTGCTGCTTCACTCCTCTTCTACCAGTATGAATCAATTCTGACAAGTTTTCCTGACACCAAGAGAAGTGACGGGGAGGGATCTCTAGCTGATTGACAGCCTTAGCTCTGTTCCCGTGTGCGGTGTGAAGGGAGGGGGTGTCCTTTCCCTTGAATCAGCTCACAGAGCTCTCCTCACTGAGCTCTGCAGAGTGGAATTTTAGCTCTCTGTCCCCTTTTTTCTGACCACTCAAAGTTTATATATTTTGGACTTTGAACGACTGTAGAGAAGAGAAGACAACAGATAAACAGGTACAACTGTTTTTGTTTCATCTCTGGGTTTCACCTGGGGCCAGTCACTTTACTGGGCATATTTAAGGGTTTACAACCACTATAATGTCCATCTCCTGTAGGACTTGTAGGTATGGACATGGGACCATTCTCTTAAGGATGATACTTGATGCCAGGTCAGCAAACAGCTGATAATCATGGTACTAAAACTGCAGTGAAGATTTAGATGAAGCCTCACGCAGGGGCAGGTATTGGCGATGAAATTAGTGCACTTCACAATAATATAGTCTTTCGCGCTACTTTTGGAATAAATAGTGAATGTGTGTACAGCAGAAAATAGTAAAATGAAATGAAAAGTTGCAAAATCTGTCAGTGTTCACCAGACACAAATTAGAATATAATAATATAAATGTGATCTTGCGCTAAAGGATATATCACTAAAAACAACACTCTGGTGTAAGGTGTGTACAAACGTGCAGTAAATAAATGGTAAAAAATATAAATATATACAGAATGTAAGTATTCACTCTATATCGATCAGCATGAGAGTGATGGTGGGTTAATCAATGTTCCTAGAAATTCCACTAGCTGTGAAAATATAGTCCTATACTGTATATGGATAGTTCTATGGGGTAAATGGCTGTTTGCATAAATGAGCCAATTTCCTTGAAGGTCTTCCACCATGGGGGCAAACCGTCAAATATGTTGTCCACAGACTAGTCTCACAGAACTCTCACCTCTATTATAGTGGTAATTCACATAGATCAAATAAGCCTCGAGTTGTGGGTTCCTGCTGCCCCTGTAGGTTTCCCAGAACTGTCGCTGACCTATTTTCATAAGCTCCAAATAGGAGCACAGAAATGGAAAAGAAGGGAAGAAGAGGCGGCCTCCGATAGTGTGGTGTATTAAATAATGTTGTGTCTTTATTAAACACTATGCCAAATGGACTCTTACATGGAGAAAAACTTGTGACAAACAAATGATAAAATCGCGGCATTGTAAGCGCCGTCTTACATAGCTTCCGGTCACTTCCTGGTATGCGCCGGCCTCGTGTAATCCCTACGTTGTTACGTCACACCACAATGGCCCTTCACTAGCTATTTGTTCTCAAAATCTCCCAAAAGGCAACCCAGCTGGCTTGACCAGGATCATGTGGCTTATTCGACCCTGTGCCAGTTACCAGGTTCAAAGTGCACAGGAAAGTTCTCATTAGACAGGAATAATTCAATGTCCAGACTGGTGCATACTTTTTATTGCTTTACTAAACATCTCAAATAAACAAGGCTCTGTACATTTAGCCACTTCTCAGGTTGCGGAACAATAGCTTTGTAATGTATCACAAACAGCGTACAACATAATCTTCAGAGCAAGAGAATCCATTGGGAGACCTATGGTCTCACTTACTGGGACCATGGGGCACTATTCCTCCCACTGACATCAATGAATGGGCACTATTTATTCCACTGAATCAAACAGTAGGAAATAATTGTAACAATTTGTCACTTTTCCTTCCACTGACACAGTCCAGGTATCCCCAACTATGGGTCAAGACCTATGTATTACTATTCAAAACGGGAAACATTTATGAGACAGCATTCCTTTGGTTGCAACCAACAATGGTGCACTATTCCTCCCACTGACATCAATGAATTGGCACTATTTATTCAACTGAATCAAACAGTAGGAAATTATTCCTTCCACTTACTTTAATGCCACGTACACACAGATTTTTGAAAAAAACATGTGACCATTAGTGTTGAGCGGAATACGCCATATTCGATTTTGCGATATTGCGCGAATATATAGAAGAATATTCGCGAATATTCGCTAATATCGAATATTCGTGATATTTTATCCAAATTTTTTTTTTAACTAAAATCACTAAATTTACTAAACACTAACTCTACACTAACTCTACTTAAAAGAAAGGAGAATAAGGGGGCAAAAAAACGGCGGAGAAGGTAATCGCGCAATATTCCTATTGCGCGATTATCTTCTCCGCCCTTCTTTTGCATCAGAGCCAATCAGAATAACTTGAATATTCGGCAAAAGGAATATCGCGCAATATTCCTTTTGCCGAATATTCGAGTTATTCTGATTGGCTCTGATGCAAAAAAAGGGCGGAGAAGATAATCGCGCAATATTCCGTTTGCCGAATATTCGAGTTATTCTGATTGGCTCTGATGCAAAAGAAGGGCCGAGTAGCTGATGCGATTCTTTTATGTTGCCGAAAATTCGCAATGCGAATTTTCGGCAACATAAAAGAGTCGCATCAGCTACTTGGCCCAGGGTCTCTCTCTAATCATACCAGCAATGCTTTTAGACGTCGATGGAGATCACTAGGATGTGATCTGTTTTAAAAATAAATTTGAAAAAATACGAATATTCGCCGCAATATTCGAGTTATTCGCGAATACTCGAATATGCAATATTCGTAGCGAATATTCGCAATGCGAATATTCGTGAGCAACACTAGTGACCATGTCTTAAACGAGAAAAAATGGACTTTGTAGGCACAACCCAATAAAATGTGATACTTTTAAAGGAAAAATACAAAATACATCACAATTGCACTATAGAAAACAATAGAGCAAAATGAAATAAAGGCAAAAACAAGAACACCCAAAAGACCCCATACGTATACCTCTGAGATGAACACTCGATAGCCACAAGGCTAGATGAAATTTATACAGATATAGCGCTGGGTGGAGTGATGATATCAGAGGTTGGGGCCATTGGATCCTTGGAAGAGTAAAATTCAGCTTGAGCTATGGGTCATGCCCTATGTATTACTATCCAAAAGGGAAAGCACCCATGTATCATAGAAAGCTACATCTCTCCTGCACTGACAATATTTCTGCATTTCCCAACATATGCTTTAAAAAAAATATTCTGACCTTGCCCTTCAGTTCAGCTTTAGGCAGGTGGATAATTCAGTCCACTGGCAATCACCCAAAACTCAAATGTTAGTTTTAGATGAGCACATTTCAAGCAGTCTGTGTGAAAAATCTCTGCTCAACTTGCTTACATGCTGTATAATTTTGTATTTGGATCTTCACTCATGCCGAAAATTCTTATATATACTTGGGAAGAATGTCATGTTTCGAGGGCAAACATTATGATAATAAATATTAATTCTGATGTGCTAGATCGTGCAGTTCTCTAAGTGCCTCTTTGAGATGTATGCTGTTTATAGCATATGCTTGATCATATTCACTATGCACTTTAACTTTGTAGAACACTCAGAGGGAAAACGAAAGCTTCATGTTGCCTTCAATTCCCCAATGTCTCTTTTTTAAGTTAAAACCCAGTAAATATGAACAAAGTTCAGAGACAATATCATGAAAGCAGACATTTAATGCTGCATCCAAAGCACCTGAAATAGTATTTTTAGCTCCAATATTTATTGCTCAACAATAAAACCATAACATATTCTGTTTGTGTAATCAGTTCATTTTCATCCAGCACGGCAAATAAAATACATTGCCAGCACTGGCATCAGATAGAACAAATTGCAGAGTATTTAAAAGGCTAAATTACTTACTTTGATACTGGTAAAGTATAATTTACACACTGTAGATGGGATGAGGCCAAAGTGTTATTGTGCATTAGTTCCTTGGATTCCATCTCTCAAATTCTACAGCTGTCACTGCCGTTCTCATAATGAGGAAACATTGTCTTCCTCCTAACAGATGGCTGATTACAATGTTAAGGAGCTGAGCAGTCACATAGTGAAAGGATCCTCTTTAGTATTTCCTGTTTTTTTTAACTTAGACACTCTTTAAACAGCTGTTTTAAGGGCAACCTATGCTCAAATGGAACTTACAGCTCAGTATATCTTTGTAAAGTGTGGGAAATCTCTTTTTAGACAGTTGCCCCCCAGAACAAATGTCCCAATTAAAATATTGCCCTCCTAGTCTTGTTGTAGTTATAACCAAACATGTAGAATTTTCCCTCACTCTGGGGCCGCGTACACACGATCAAATTTATCTGCTGAAACCGGTCCGACGGACCGTTTCAGCAGACAAATCCGATCGTGTGTACGGGCGAGCAGACAGGTTTGTCCATCGGAAAAATTTCAAAGCATGCTTTGAAATTTGTCCGCTACAAACCTGTCCATTGGATCTGTCCGCTGGTTAGTACAAATCCGGAGGAGACATGTCCGCTGGAAACGGTCCGTCGGACATGTTTCAGCGGACATGTCCCTCCGTGTGTACGGTGCCTGAGTTTCATTAATATTGTTCATCAAGACAAATAGTGTCTCAAGTGTGCACACATACAACAAGAAAAACCTTATGGGGGTTCAAGCTTCTGGTATTTTCTTTATCGTTTTAACGAACGAAAATGAAAGTGCAAGAAATGAAAACCGAAAGATCCGACATAATAAATGCTTTATTTTCGTTTTCGTTCAGATCCAACGATTTTCCCTGTATTCAGAACGACGATTTTCGATGCTTTGTCGAATTGCCGTTGTTTAATTCGACAAAGTCATCGAAAATCTTCGTTTTCGGACAAAAACTTTCCCGACGAAAACGAAAATAAATCAAAACGATTTTCGGGAGTAACTAAATAAATTTATTTTCTGGACGAAAACGAAAAAACAAAACGAAATATTCCAGTCTGCACATGTCTACTTTTCTCCTACTCTATACAAGTCTCCAAACTGTGGGCCATGGGCCTTTATCAAACTTTTGGGCCACTCTTCCTTTCACATATATGAGGCACTATTCTTCTTACTGACACCAATGATGAGACAGCATTCCTTTGGTTGCAACCAACAATAGGGCACTATTCCTCCCACTGACATCAATGAATGGACACTATTTATTCCACTGAATCAAACAGTAAGAAATTATTCCTTCTACTTACTCATTTGTCACTTTTCCTTCCACTAACACTAAAGACAGGGCGCAATTCTTCCCAATTATACAAACAATGGGGCATTTTTCCTTCCACTGATGCAAGGCACTATTTCTCCAACTGACACCAAAGATGAGGCACCATTTATGGCAGGGCACTATCACTTCTAGTGACAACAACAGTGAGGCACTATTCCTTCTACTGGCACCAACAATAGGGCACATTTCCACCCACTGATATAAATGATTGGGCATTATTCCTCCTCCTACTGACCACAGGTGCCATGTAATTTTTTATTTCCACTGACCACCAATCTTGAGGCATTTTCTACTACCACTGGCCACAGTCTGGCCCCCTTAAGTCTGAAGCATAGTAAAACTGAAGACCCCTGCTCTATGCAAAGTTAATGGTCTACTGTCTAATATTAATAACAACTTTAGATAGATACAAATTCAACTATCTATACTATATATCTGCCTATTTTGTTACTGTAATCTGCAGTCCTACTTGACTGGCAAAAAAGTTGAAGAAATGTAATTAAGATCTATATTTCCTTTTAGCTTGTACAGAGTCTGTCATCCAATACTTTCATCCATCCATGGAAGCTTCTGTATCTCTGTAATTCCAGTTTGATGCCACCACCGACATATTATAATGCATACACTGTATGGCTGAGAAAGAGCAGGAATAATCAGATTTAATTAGGACTGAAGATGACAGGAATGTGTGTGTGCATTGGTGTGGAAACGTTGAATAGGTACCTGTCACTCTGTCAGTTACTTTCTGTCTGATGAGGAGTTGCCAGCTTATTTTATACACTTAAGGGAATACATCTGTCCTTTTCTGTTTCCTAGGGAAAATGATTAAGATTGCCGAAAACAGCAGCTATTTTCAAGATTGCAATTAAATGAAGACTAATAATAGTGGGGAGAAAACATGAGCTTCTCTCAGAGAACAAACAATTTCAATTCAAAAAGTCATCAGAATTCATCAAATCCAATTAAATTATAAGAGACTTTAAACAGAGATTTCATAAAAGCTACAAAACTACTAAGATGCATTGATCAAAAGGTTGCTTGTCTGAGTTTAATTAGAAAGCCCCATAGGTCCAAAACTGAGGAACCTCTAATATGCTAGCATCGATTTCTAGTCATTACTTGAAATCTGGCCAACCCTCTCCCACCTTCTGCACCTGGCTTTCAGTCATTGGGGCTACACATCATATTTATGGATTAGTAGGGTGAAGCAGGAGTGGAAAGAGGTTGGTCATGGTCAGTGATAGATTTTTACAGAGGTCAGAATTTACCTACTAGTATGTTCTAGGTTTCAGTCATTACTAGCTATGTAATATGAGAACTACATAACCAAGGGCTAGGCAACCTTTGGCACTCCAGCTGTTGTGGAACTACATTTCCAAGGGTTGGCAGTTTGGCAGTTACAATTGTAGTTCTGCAACAGCTGGAGTGCCACAGGTTGCCTACCTCTGACATAACCCACTCTCTTGATGTTATAGAGAAGAGGGGGGTTGTTTGTAGTACTGTCCTATTATGACAACACTGATTTACCCCTAGACAGCAAGTGTATTAGTGGCAGGACTACTGGAATAAAGGGAAAAAAGTAGGGTTGTCACGATACCGATACTAGTATCGGTATCGGGACCGATACCGAGTATTTGCGGGAGTACTTGTACTCGCGCAAATGCTCCCGATGCTTCTGCTGATACTTTTTTTGTATTTATCAACATGTTCTGTGAAAATTCTTTAAGTTTCTTTACTACTGCGTGACAAGCAATTAAATTATTTTTATTCATTTTTACTCATTTTTATTCTTTTATAATGTCTTGAGTTAGAGTTCTTCATAATTCTAAAGAAAATATCCTTAGTCTGTATTGTGGTTTGAAAACTGTCACATGACATTTAAAAAAAAGTATCGGTATTCGGTATCGGCAAGTACATGAAAAAAAGTATCGGTACTTGTACTCAGTCCTAAAAAAGTGGTATCGGGACAACCCTAGAAAAAAGTATGAATAAAGTAACCCCCGCCTCTAAGGATTAGTCAGTTGCAACAGTTTGTTCTTTTGCACTCATTTTTTTCATTCTTGTTATTCGGGTTACGATTGTGTGCAGTAATATAATAAGGTAAGCAAATATAATAGTAATGATATGAAGAACCAGTATTTGTAGATAACCTAAATGCAGTTCTTTGATGGATGAATGAGCATGTGATTAGCTCCAAGTCAAGCATTGGGCCAACTGGTGCTTTACATGGAGACTGACTCTGTGTGACATGGTTGGGCCAATCAGTATCAAGCTAATCAGTGCAGTCATATCGAGAGCCAATGACCCTGTTTAAGCTATAACACCAGCAATCTGTAGCTTACATGGGATTTTCCTTTCATACTCAGCAGCAGGAGTGGTGGGGGGGGGGGGGGGGATTTTGCTGAAGAGGGCTAAATTAAGCTGAAACTTTCTCCGCTTACATTTTGGGCTCCCTGATTTCTTTCCCCTCTCATGCTAATGGTATTTTTAAAATAAAACGTTTCTACTTTCATGTAAAGAATTGCCTTGCAATGAAGGACATCCGCACAGGTATATCTTCCATCTATGTATGATTAATAGCATAGTTTTTATGTGACATCAGTTACATATTAATTACATGCTTTCTACACTATTCTATATTTGGGGCACATATCTAATGGGAAAATTCTGATTATCTAAGATAACATGGTAAATGTATCATAATGATAACTGGTGACAAATGATGTTTGCATATTAAGTAATTCTTGTTAATTATCATAAAGGAATTATTAAAAATAATAACATATATAAAAAAAATAACCATTACCAAAATTACCACACCGCATGTCCTTTCCTATCCACCATCCCACAAATCCCATACATCTACAACAATGGTTAGCATCATGAGTCTAATTCTACATCTTTTCATTACTACATTGTCTAGCCACTTAAGGACAGAGGCCCAGATTCACAGAGCGATTACGCCTGCGCAACAGGAGATGCGCGTGTGTAAGTCTAAATGTGCGCGTGCGTTTCGTTGCGCGGCATCCCCAGAACGAGATACGCAAAAAATTTACTTTTTTTTTGTCCCGCGTAATTTCGTTAGACTGGCGCATCCTTCCGCGCAAAAGTGCGATAGACACACCATTGATTTGCTAGTCAAATATGCTAATGAGGGAGTTGCGGGGATCCACAAAAAAACGTTGTTGCTGCGCAGGCTACGCGGTGTGCGCAACAGCAAAATCTTCTGTCTAAAATTAGAGCACATAAAAGGTGGTCTAAAATTTGAAAAAACGTCTACATCTCACAGAAAGCAACACTGTTAGTGAGGAGCAGACCACACACACGTGTTGCACTACAATTTGACTGCCAACATGCCAGGGGCATCGTCGCTCATAGCTGCACTACTGACTTTAGATGAGCAAAGAAGCAGGAGGGCACGGAGGATGGCACGGGAGAGGATATACCGCACCCGCATAGACCTGTTTGGCATGAGTGATTCTGAGGTGTTTCGCATCTTCAGATTCACCCCTCATGCCATCCTGGAATTAACCACAACCCTGCAGGAGGACCTCACCAGCCCAACACACCGCTCACATGCAGTGCAGCCACTGGTCAAGGTACTGGCAACACTCCATGTCCTTGCCAGTGGCTCTTTTCAGCGTACAAGTGGAGTGGTGGCTGGGATGTCACAATCCTCCATGAGCAGATGTGTGCACCAGGTTGTCCCTGCAATCCTCACACGCATGGCCAACCAAATCATTAAACCCACCACTGAGGAGCTGCAACTGAAGGCAATGACAGATTTCTACAGATTTGCCAGGTTCCCACGTACCATCGGGCCATTGATTGCACACATGTGGCACTCCAGCCCCCCCTGGAGACAGAGCACATGTACCGCAATCGGAAGCATTGGCACTCCATCAACGTACAGGTGATAGTTGATGCCCAAGGCCTCATATGG